>BLFK01000704.1:2331924-2366416 GCA_014634185.1 Astreopora myriophthalma | reverse complement strand
GTGCATTTGCTTCCGGCTCTGCGTCTGTTGTGATTGGTTCAGGTTTTACGATACTCAACTGATCGAAAACCGTTCTACTAATTCTTCTTTTTAACAGCTTGATACCGTGTTATATATAATAGCGACCTTTAGATTGGAGAACGAGTATGAGTCAATCTCGTTCCCAGAGGCTGCGATCCTTTTGGTCAGCACCTTTCCCGTTCGCTGGATAAGGGTAACGCACTCTCTGGTAACGAGATTGAGTATGAGTACGAGTTTTCCGTTCTGAGCACGCGCACTTGGAAAAATTTCGAGTGCCAAATCCAGTGCGCGTGCTCAGAACGGAAAATTCGTACTCCAATCTAAAGTTCGCTAATATCTCGTTGCTCCGTTACCTTCCCAGGGATGGCCGTTAGCGGCTTTACAAATCTCTTCTTGCTGACTCTAGAAAGGAGATTTCATCTCACCAGCACAGAGGCCGGATTTATTACTGCGTCCAATGACATCGCGGGCATAGTGCTAACAAGTCTGGTTAGCTTCTACGGAACATATGGAAACAAAGTCAAATGGCTTGGATACGGCTCTGTATTAACAGGTAAAAGAACAATAAACCCAGGAAAATAATGAGGAACTGAAGACTTTCTTTATCAGTTAGGGACTTCGCCATGGTTCTAGGGGTTATCCCCTGGGTAGGGACTTTGACATTTAAATGTGCTCTCTTACGGCAAGGTGTCTTGATTTGGGGATTTTAATGCTCTGTGATACTTAAAAGACGGGAAATTTGCACTAGCCTTTTTCCCTTGGGTCCCCCCCCCCGCCCTGCGGTGGCCTAGCCTTCATCGGTGCATTAATCTTTTATGTCGCGTTCTCGCCCGCCCCCCTTTCAATATGTTTTGCCGAAGACTACACATTGCTTCCGCGCTTTTTCAAAGGAAAGGACCCTGGCAAAAAACACAGAAGCGAGAAATAATTAAATTAAATAATTGAGGGCTCTTAATTAACACATGGATGTGCTTCTGGGCTAAATAGTCGTTTAGTAACCTAGATTATGTTGGACGCTATCAAGAGAAACTCTCATTTCCTCTTGACGCGATCCATTTAGCCAAAACAGTTTGCGCAATTTCGAGGACAGAATCAAATGGAACAATCGAACTAGTCATGATGGATAAGATCGACGAAGTATGCCGTCACACCTTCCCGCTCATGACAGGAATGATAAAATGCCTGAAAAAATCGCTTGCCTTTGGACACAAGTTCCAAACAATTGCCAGCTGAAACCGCTTTACGAATGTCGTTGTCAACGCTCTAAACTTCGAATAAAGGCATCTCTATTAGACAACAAACGAACAAGGAACCACGGGGAAATACCGCCGGTGAATCATTTAGCTTGCCAACGCTGACCATCGTTTTTGTCGATAGTCAAATGTACCCTACAGGGCCTCGTTTCGCATCAAATTCCCTTCTGTATGGTCAAATGTCCGGAGTATGGCCGGGGGGGAGGGGAGGGGGGATCAGCGCGCTGGGATTTGACTGATACGTTGTACATCTGTCACAGGCCTGGGGTGTCTGCTGTTTGTCCTTCCACAAGGACTGATTGGACGTTACGAGCCTCTTCTAGACTCAAACGGGTTCGCAAAGGGAGACATTTGTCACCTTAGCGTCAATGCTACGGCTGAATTCTGTTTTTCTCAATATGGCGGCAAGTGGTATTACATCTTCATCTTCTTCTTGGCCCAATTGCTGATGGGAGCTGGAACAACGCCACTGTACACCCTTGGACCCGCGTATATCGACGAAAATGTGCACCCAAAGTCTACGCCAGTTTATCTGGCCATTTTCTTCTCCATGAGCTTGCTGGGCCCTGGGTTAGGGTTTATTGGCGGTGGCTCGCTGTTAAACGTGTACATCGACATTACGCCTGTAAGTATTGGTCACATGGAGCAGTTTTCAGCCTTGCATCTTAGAACCACTTTCACAAATCACAAAACTGGCATAAGCGCAGAAACAAAAGCAACACAGCCGTTACTCGAAGTGAATAGACAACTAAACGGTAGCTGCAAGCGGAATAAAGTGCTTGCGGGCAAGTTTCGATCGTTTTTTTTCTTTGATCACGATCGAGTTGTTTTTTAAATAATCACAACCCTTTGTGAATGAATCCAAGCCAAACCCAAATTGGATGAGATTGAAAAACGTTCCAACGTAGGCTGAAAGGGATTGAAGTGTGACTCGGGTGCGTGTTCTTGCATCTTTCTAATTTTGAGTAGTTGTGTTTGTGAACTGAGCTTCCGGTTCTCTACAATTTAACTTTTAAAACTAAGCACCTCTTGATCCATCTTCCAAGCTGGTCAACAAGTCTGGGGATATCGCCTCGCAATTACGCGGCCCAAATCTGATGACTATAGGTTACTAAACGGCAGACATGTAATGTTTCTCATATGACGCGAGAAATCTCTCGTGAAATGCGCGTAATTTCCGATGTTATTCAAGTCAGTTGTATCTTCCGTTTAGCCTCAAGGATCTAACCTCTCTCCTGAAGATCCACAGTGGATTGGAGCCTGGTGGCTAGGTTACCTAGCGGCCGGTAGTCTTCTCGTCATCATTTCCGGACTTCTTCTAGGATTTCCCAGGGAGCTGCCGGGAGCAAAGCGTATCCGTGAAGAGGCGCAAAAAGAAGGGGAACTACCAAAGAAAGACGAGGGGATTAAAGGCAACTTAAAGGATATTTTACCTGCTACTCTTCAACTGCTGAAAGCACCCGTTTTTATCTTTAACACCTTGGCAATAACCTCTGGTTCCTTATTTGGAGCAGGGATAGCGTCTTTCCTGGCTAAAATTCTTCAACTTAAATTTGGGATCAGTCCGTTCGTTACCGGGGCCGTAATTGGGACAATTCTTGTACCAGGAACTGTAGGTGAGAATGTCGTTGTGATAGTCTTGTCATTACTTGTATACGTGATCTGATTGGTTGAGAACCAGGTGTGTAATGGTATGATCGTGTTACAGGCGATCTGATTCCCTACAATTTGTGGTAATAGCACTGTTTATAGGTCCCAAGAGATCATAAGCTCCTGGTTGTTTCCTAGGTCCTCCCCGCGGGCCTCACTCTTTAAAAGCTAAGGGTGCTGTCCATTTGATAGAACTGACCGGCCACACAGGTTGGTTTGAAGGGCTAACTGTGCAATGCCTTCAACGAAACACATCCTGACCATGGTGTGGACAAATTTGAACAAACGCGAGAGCCTATCGTGTGACATTTCCTTCCGATTTGTTGCATTTTATCAGAAAAATAACTGCTCTGACCAGCGCCAGTTCTGGGAAAAAAGAAAGTGTCTCAAGTTTGTAGCTGAATAAACTTAGGGAATATGCCAAGACGATTTTCACTGGGTCTTCACTCTGCTCTCAAAAGAATGTTTCGATTCTGGCCATGTTTATACTTCTGGTCAAGACTGTGATTGTAAACTTGACGGCGCCCTCGATGACGTGATTCACTGCTTTGTCAGACGTTTCCAAGAATCGAGCGAGAAATAAACGTCCATGCAGCTAACTGTCAAATTCTATTTCACCTGTCTTCCTTCATTTCTCGCAGGTGGTGTGTTTCTTGGTGGATTTCTTGTGCGAAGATTTGACTTAAAGAGGTCTCTTAAAATGGCCGCTAGATTTTGCGTCATCGCTTCTTTTTTCACCCTTGCGGGCTCCGGTGCTTGGTTTGTCCCGGGATGTGGTATCCCAGATTTAGCGGGGGTGACAGTTTCTTATAAAGGCAGGTGAGATAAAGCCCTTCATCGACCAGTTTCTCCAGTAAAAACGCCTTTAACTGGGCCACCACTTCTCAAAAAATATTAGGCTTACGGCTTTGAGATCCAGGGCATTGTAAATAACGAGCTAAGGACAATTCCACTAACCGGCCTTCTTGGAATGCACTTGACCGAAAGGGGAACGAATAAGCTTAGAGAAATTAGTCCTGCACGATCACCTCATGTCTCGAGCTCGCACGCATTATTGTTTTTTTATCTCCATGTTTCTGGCATCTATAACAGGTAAACTTTGCGCGTAGGCGCGTGTTTCGCCCACTTTACTGTCCTTTAATTAGAAAAAAATAAGGGATTGTTTATAATGCAACGCATTGTGCTTACCTTGTTGAACTATTTTCAGTTCTCTGGTAGATACTGGAGTGACGACTCCATGCAATGTTAACTGCAGCTGCTCACAAGCCACTATAAACCCTGTGTGCGGACAAGATAATCTGTCGTATTTATCTCCCTGTCATGCTGGATGCAAGAACTCGACAGGTGAAGAGGTATGGCGTGAAGGGCAGAGGATCATTTCACTATTCTCTCTATTCACCAGCCGGCTGAACGCTTAAAATCTAATTTCTTTCAAGCATATCAGACGTCGACATTCAAATCCTAGCAGTATGCGGGATGATTGTCACATTTGAACCAAGTTTAATGGCCTGACTCCCACAAGGCTCTTGTAGCTCAGTGGTAGAGCATCCGAACTAGCAATCGGAAGGTCATAGCTCATCGGTAGAGCATCCGAACTAGTATTCGGAAGGTCATAGCTCATCGGTAGAGCATCCGAACTAGTAATCGGAAGGTCATAGCTCATCGGTAGAGCATCCGAACTAGTAATCGGAAGGTCATAGCTCATCGGTAGGGCATCCGAACTAGTAATCGGAAGGTCATAGCTCATCCGTAGACCATCCGAACTAGTAATCGGAAGGTCATAGCTTATCGGCAGAGCATCCGAACTAGCAATGGGAGGGTTATAGGTTACCCTTACTCCTGTCAGGAGGACTCAGACCTTTCTTTCTTGCTTGCTTGCTTTCCGGCTTTTTTTTTCTCTCTCCTCTCTCTCTCTCTCTCTCTCTGTCTCTGTCTCTGTCTCTGTCTCTCTGTCTCTCTGTCTCTCTCTCTGTCTCTCTGTCTCTCTGTCTCTCTGTCTCTCTGTCTCTCTGTCTCTCTGTCTCTCTGTCTCTCTGTCTCTCTGTCTCTCTTTCATTCATTCATTCATTCATTCATTCATTCATTCATTCTTTGCGGCTTTCTTTCAGAGTTTGTCTGCGTCACTTTATGGAGAATAAAAGCATTCTTAGAGTGTCTTTAGTACTTAATGTCGTTTCCTTTACAGAACTTTACAAACTGTAGTTGCATTACACCACAAGGAATTTCGAGCGGAGGCTCGGCCGTGAGAGGCTACTGTGAAAAGCTTTCTGGGTGCAAGACCTACATTGCGTTTATACTTCTCCTCATTGTAGTGCTGTTTTCTGTATTCATCACGGCTGTAGCTAACAAGACGGTAGTTTTAAGGTTAGTGATTTTTACTTGCTGTTATTCGTTGCATTGATAGCCATTTGCAAATGTCAGAGAAAAAGCAGCACCTTCTCCGAAATTAGGTAAAGACCTCTTTAACCCGAAGTCTGATACCCGTCCAAGCAAATTAAACAGCGGTTTTCCTAGGTCGTTTATTTTTTTTTTCAAAGAAGGCTGGGGAATGAACAAGCTTAGCTGTGGTTTCATCGAAAGGATAAAGAATTTCAGTGCAGGAAAAGTACTTGCTCGTTTTCCATCGATTTGATTTCAGATGCGTCCCGTTTAACCAGAGAGCATACGCCCTTGGTGTTCAGTTCATAATTCAGCGTTCGCTTGGCTTCCTGCCTGGTCCTTTAATGTTTGGTGCTATATTCGATAGCACATGCCTCCTTTGGGGGAAGAGCTGCGGCAGAAGTGGCAACTGTCTCTTTAACGAGATGAAAATGTTGACAGACAGGCTTGGTTATGCTGCCTTCAGTTTTACAGGTGAGATCAAGCCACGCCTTTTTAATGAAGCACATGCGGGGCGAGCGAGGGCTTAGGAAAATGGGAGCTACACAGGCGTAAACATAAGCATAAGGCATAAGCTTCGAGTGGCCCCTCGGTGTTTCATATTGGGGGGAGGTGGTATCGACAGTTTCGTCAACAAATGGTTGTCGGCACGTGCCTGTATCCTTATGCTTCTCAATTGCTTCTCACCCACCTTACAAGGTTTATGTTTACGCTTATGAGTTATGTCCTTAGTGTTTTAAGCCTGGTTTTCACTATAACATAGGCATAAGCTTAAGCAACATACCAAACGCAGTAGCGTTTTGATAATGAGAATGTTTTGTCAGGACAAAAGGCACCGACTAATTAGCCGCAATGAGTGCTTCTGCTTTCCTTGGGAAACTGAATCAGGCTTAACAGTCCCTTGCAATGAACGTATATTCTAATGGCATGTATTTTCTCCTAGGAATATCTTTTATTTTCTATTTCCTATCGTTCTGGTTTTGTAAGGCCACCATTGCAGAAGAAGAAAAGAATAAACTTTGCAAGGACGACGAAACACTAAATGACGATAATGAGACCGATGCGAAGGTTGAGATCGAGTCTGCTATGTAGTCAACGATGAAACAACACCTAAGAAACAGTCTATGTTTAATTGGTTCCGGGAGCAAGTACATGGACTCATGGGAATGAGAAGGGAAGTGTGTTTGACTTTTGAATTCGCCCGGAAACATTCGGGGACAATTACAATGTGGACGTGTAATGCGCTTTCGAAAGGGAACTCAACCTCGCAACAGTTTATATGAGCAAGCTACAACAACATTCTGAGCTAGGGCATCCCTTGCTTTTGTCCCTTGTGTGAAGCGAAATTCGCCTCGAGCCGCTTCGTGTTCCTCCTCTAGGGGACATCAAATGTCTTCATGTTTCCTTATACCTAAACAAAGTGATGGTCAAATCTTCCACAAATGACCAAATTGTCCTTTAATGCCGTTATTATAACTTTCACGAGCTTCATTAGGGCGATGGAATAGGATTTCCCTCGCCGAAAGCGACGATAGAAAAGGGATCCGGAAATCAACTCACCGCACATGCGCATTATCGTGACACGGGCATGAAGAAGAAGAAGAAGAAGCCTGAAAAAAAATCGAGGCTTTAACTTGTTCGAGTCCTGTTCAAGGCTGGATTTTTTTCAGGCTTCTTTGCAACTACTTACGTTGCTTCATTAATTGCGATGACACTCTTCAATTCATCATATTTTATCATTCTTAGCAAATGGGCATCAGAGATAAACTCCGTGTACTCCAGTGAGTACTGAGGAAAACTAGTGGGTACCACATGGAAGACAATTACTACACTGTCAAAAATATAATCGATCGAAATTAGGGGCCTAAGCCGGGACTGGTATATAAGGAATCCGCATTTACAAGTTAACAGCCGGTCAAATATTGTGTCCTTATCGGTTCTG
This sequence comes from Astreopora myriophthalma, assembly GCA_014634185.1. NCBI lineage: Eukaryota > Metazoa > Cnidaria > Anthozoa > Scleractinia > Acroporidae > Astreopora > Astreopora myriophthalma. The sequence goes on along the minus strand of BLFK01000704.1, from coordinate 2,359,171 downwards.
CACATGCTGAAATTTTTGACCGGGACACATTCCTGTGGTTACTTGAAGTCTTACGGTCCTCACTGACTATAAACAAGGGCATTAGTCCTTCAGACTTTAGGCTGAAAATCAGTGCTTAATGATAAAAATCAGCGCCTAATAACAAATATTGGTGCTTTATAATGAAATAAATCGTGCCCAATAATCAAATTAACTGCTAATAACTAGGAAAACGACCACTACACATCTCTGTGATACTCTGACAAGTAGCTTCAATCATATTAGAAACCAGAAGTTTGAATAAATAACGAGTTGACTTACCTTGAACAAAACGGAAAAAAATGGAAGAAAGCGGCGAACCCTCCTTTGTAACCTAAGAATACCCTCGAAAGAACAGCGAAAGCACATTTATGGATGCGACTGGAGCTTTGAGCCCGCAATCTAACTATTCTTATGCGCGCATGAGCTCATGGGACAAAAGGAGATCGAAGCTGAAGCCAACGACAACAAGATGGTGTCCAAACCCTGAAATCGCATGGCTTGCAGACCGATACCCGTGGGACGTGGCCAAACCCTCGGGACAAAAACGACCCGATTAGTATGCGCTCTCCTTCCTCGAACGCAATAAAGAGAGATGCTTAATAATAAAAAACGAGAACTTAAGAATCAAAAGAATTAAAGCCTAATAACAAAAATCATTGGCTAATAAGAAAAAGAAAGGGCTAATACCGACAAACAGTGCCTAGTAATAACAAGGAAATAATTTTGGCGGGAATGGGTGGCCGTTTCTCCAAGACCCCGAACATTTCAGACGTACTTCGGACGCCATAATATAACTTCCTCTGTATCTTCAAAAGGAAGACGTTTTTTGGCACGAAACCTCGCACTTATATGACTTTTGCTTATCATAAAAATATGTTTTAAGACCAGCTTTTTGGTTTAAACAGATCATAGTTTTACAAATGGCTTTTCGGGCTCGAAACATTTTAGGGACTGGGAGCAACGTACGCGCAAGCACTCACCGCGCTTGGCGCTTCAGTGTAGTTAAGAATGTACCGGTTTGCATCATTGCCCAAATACCGCCAGCCGGGAGAGAGCTGGGCCCGTAAATTAGGCTCTGTCACGCTTCATAGCGTTACTGTTCCTTTGCCGGAGCTGATTCATCACTACAGAAGCATTCTTGCAATATCCTCGAGCATTCTTTGTAACGTTGCAGCCTTGAAGGTAAGCGGAAATGGATTGCATTGCTTCGCTCTATTTTTTGTCTTTTTTCAAGAAGAATCAGAGCTAATTTACAGTTCACGTTAGCCGTGGTAAATGCTGTTGCGCAACAGAAATTAAGAGAATTTGAATTTCGTTGACTTGCGTGTCTGCGTCTCCGGCCCGCGAACCCCGCTTAACTTGCTGCTCTTTTCCACGGTCGAGACCTAAAATGCTCAGTGTTCGTGGTTCGACAGGACCAAATGAACAAAAGTATTTACAGTACTGCTTATTAACATTCACGGACGGAAATAAGCAAAGGGACACGCAAAGCGTTAAGCAACTCGTCCGGTGTCAACCTGTTGGACAGATTGTCTGTTTTCAAGCTTTTCCGCTATAAACAGACGGGTGAATTCTGTAGCGATTTTCATATTGGGGGGAGCGTGACGATTCTTTGCTTTTTTTAAATTTATAGAAGTACTGTTAGTTTTCAAAACACCAGGGTCACGCATCATTACATTAAATAAGGTCCGCTCAACTGATTACATCGAATAAAGGTAAAAACAGCTAATAAGGGCGCAAAGTAAAACGGCTGCATTTTGAACGCGGAACCCCCAAAATTGCTACAAAGTAAAACCCCTGCCAGCAACGGTTGTGTCATGAGTTTTGCTTTTTTACAGATGAGTGAAGAGAAAAGTGATACAAAGAAGGCTGTAATAGAAGAGACACTTTTACACACTGAAGACAAAGAGCCGGACAAAGACCTCCGTTATGGGTGGGGAAGCTTCCGACCCAGGGCTTTACAATTTCTTAATAATCCCAAGGCTTTCACGGTCACCGTGGCGTTTTTCTCTTTTATTCAAGGTAATACAACAAGCGTAATTCTGCCCCTTCTACCTCAGGAATGTCCACTTTATTGACTTCGCTATTGCTTAAGACACTTTCGCTTTTTGAGTTCAGTTCTTCACCTTGGCCGAGTTGTTCGAATCACCCCGATTAAAAAATTTATATGTTGGCATGGTATCGTACAAGAGATCATGAAGCTAGGAGAATGAATTCCCCATACAGCCCTCATATCCATCCTTTTTCCTCTGAAGTTATTTTTAGATCAAGCGCTCAGACAGAGAAATTCATGTATCGATCGAACGTAGTTCGCGTGGTGCACGTTTTGCGTGGCCTTGCGTGAGAGTTCCACGAGAAAAAAAAGGCGGATAAACTAATCCGTTTATGAAATACATTTTGTCGATGAACGAGATTACGGAGAAGTGGTAGGTGGTAGAATTGGAAGTCGAAAGAGGAACTTGCAACACTGGTTGGTATTAGAGGATAATTCAAAAGAAAGATTGGTTGTGGAGTTTGAACATTTTATGTACTGCAGTGACGACGATTACGAAGACGAGTCAAGAGAGTCAACAGACGCGCGAGGGTATCCCGCCGCGAGGCACTGGTAACAGAAATAACTTCAGAGGAAAAACGATGGATATGAAGGCTGTATGGGGAATTCATTGTCTTAGCTTGATTATCTTTTGTATTATATCATTTATCTCCTGGTTTAGTACAAACCTTTAACTCGGCTTTGACGAGTGTTTCTCAAAGAAGCCAAACTGACTTTCTGGGCCTATTTCAGGTGGCACATTTCCTTCTGTATCTTAAGGACTAAAACGTTTCCTAGAATGAAACCATGCCATCCCTTTTCCCTTTCTTAACTTGAAAACATGGGAGAACATGAAACAGGGATCGTAGTCTTACAAATGGCTTTTCGGACCCATAAACTTTTCGGGACTTCGAGAAATCGTCACTGGTGATTGTCCGAAGGAACACGAGCCACTTTCTTGACTAATAAAGCAGGACTGAAAAAACAATCCTAACGTCGTCCGGCTCAGTTGTGTTTTCCTTTGCTTAGCGCCTACGTGTCGTATTTGCGGCGAGTTCTGATTCATTCATTCTATTTTACGACGCTCGATGACCGAACGCCGTTCGAATTCTTCATTTTAACATGCCACAGGCTTTTTCCTAAGTGTTTTTATATATATATACATATTTTGCTTCTTTACCTTCCCAGGAATGGCCGTAAACGGTTTTACGAATATTTTCTTGCTGACTTTAGAGCGGAGATTTCATCTCACCAGCACAGAGGCGGGATTTATTGCCGCGTCTAATGACATAGCGGGTATACTTCTAACGAGTCTGGTTAGCTTCTATGGAGCATATGGAAACAAAGTCAAATGGCTTGGATACGGCTCTGCGGTAACAGGTAAAAGAACGATGAACGCAGCTATAAAGTGGAATGGGAAAAGGAATCAGATCCCGGACTGGGGTTTGGGGGAAGTGGGGAGGGGCTACCGGTAGGGAATGTAGCTCTCTAACGACAAAATAGCACCTTCAAATATTCTTCGCTTCTTTTTTTCCCCTATACCTACTATTCTCCTTCCGCGCCTCGAGGTACTAACTTTCCGGAAGCGCAAGGATTCTTTTTTTAAGCGCTTTATTTCCGTTCTTGTCTGTGCGACATTTAGGGGCATTCTCTTTATGGTTTGGGATTAACAGAATAACCTGACTGGAATGGGGTTCCAAGCCGAAAATGGAATGATTGTTATGGAGATGACCTAAGAACTAATAGTCGAAATAGTCTGGATACGACTGGACACTTCGACGGCCACTTCGACGGCCGCGACCAATTTTCACGCCAGGCTAAATCTTCCCCGAAGGCGTACTCTGTGTATTTCGAGAAAGCCGTATTCTATTTATTTCGTTCATTCTGTCATTGGGAGAAGAATAAACAGAATGCTATTTTCGTTGATTTCTAAAACGGAACAAGCCGGCCTGAAGAGAACAGGTAAACCGAACAATCCTGTCAGTATTTTTGTTGTGGAGTAGTCCCAAAAGAGGGCATGTTACAATTAATTTTGAAAAGGAAAGTGTTTTTAAAAATGTTTGCCACAGGCCTCGGGTGTCTGCTTTTTGCCCTTCCACAAGCACTAGTTGGACGTTACGAGCCTCTTCTGGACTCAAACGAGCTCGCAAACGGAGGATTTTGTCGCCTTAGTGTCAATGCTACAGCTGAATTCTGCTTTTCTCAATATGGCGCCAAGTGGTATTACATCTTCATCTTCTTCTTGGGCCAATTGGTGATGGGAGCTGGAACGACGCCGCTGTTCACCCTTGGGCCCGCGTACGTTGACGAAAACGTGCACCCAAAGTCGTCACCAGTTTATCTCGCCATTTTCTTCTGCTTTACCTTCCTGGGGCCTGGATTAGGGTTTATTGGCGGTGGCTCGCTATTAAACGTGTACATTGACATCACACTAGTAAGTATTGGTTACTTTCAGCTGTTTTGAGTCTTGCAAACAACACCTTTCCAAGTGGGAAAGAACTAGCGTGACGTTTGGAACAGGCCTCCATAACTTTATTATTTTATCAGAAGGTTGCAGGAACCAGTGGGGAGGGGGCGTCTGCTTTTTTTGCGATGGGCAAAAGTTTACGCGCTTTGTTTTGGAAACAATCACGCGGCTTGAAGATGAAAACCGCTTTACTTTGTCCTACTAAATGCTGTTTCCTTGGTTTTATGCTGGGATTGGAATTGGCTGTGCCATTTCATGCAACTTGCTGATTTTGAACAGCTTTTTTTATGATGCTTTAGTTTTTAAACAATTTCTCTAAAAAGATTCATGTTTCAAGCAGTTCGAAACTACCCTGCGAGACCGAGGGGGAACCTCTTCCCAAAACCACACGATTCTTTGATCAGCCGCCGTCAACTGTCAGGGGCGAATAAATTACAAAAGTACTCGGGATTTTGACAAATTTTGAACCAGTTTTGACATTGCGCATGCTAGATAGGATCCAAACCACTGTCCGTTTATGGGGCTGCTCAAACTGCGAAAAACAAAATGGCGCCTCGAAGGGGCCATCCCCGGCGATTCAAGAAGTCTGTTGAAAGCATTTTGTGTAGTTTTAAAGCATTAAAATTTACACACATTCCAAGAAGAAGCTTAAGCCTTTTGTCAGCAAGCTTGGGCGAGGAAATCGTCGCAAACTGTTTCCGTGAAAAAAAAAACAGGAGGTTACACACTGAGTGTTAAAAGAAAGTGACGTTTTGCGTGAGAAGTATACTGACGTCCCTCGCGCATGCTCGATAGGAAATCGTGAGGTTCCGAGCAGAGATTCTTGCCATCTCTCCCCGAGCAGAAATACAAGGAAACTCTGTCTCGCAGGGTAGTTGGAAACCAGTCCGACAGGTACGTTACTAAACAGCAGCCATTTCAGTGATGTTTCTCCTACGATGCGCGAAAATCCTCACTAGCAATCGCATAAAATACTGCTTGAGGGGGATCTCTAGCTTGTGAGAATGGACCTAAATATCGATGCTATTCAATTCAGTTGTGTCTTCCTTTTAGCCTCAAGGCTCTAACCTCACTCCCCAAGATCCACGTTGGATTGGAGCCTGGTGGCTTGGTTTCCTAGCAGACGGTGGTCTTCTCGTCATCATCTCTGGAATTCTCTTAGGATTTCCCCGGGAGCTCCCCGGAGCAAAACGTACCCGCGAAGAGGCACAAAAAGAGGGAGAATTACCAAAGAAAGACGAGAGGATTAAAGGCAACTTAAAGGACATTTTGCCTGCTACACTTCAATTGCTGAAAAAACCCGTGTTTATTTTTAACACTTTGGCAATAACCTTTGGTTCCTTACTTGGATCTGGGGCAATTTCCTTCCTAGCAAAAATTCTTCAGCTTAAATTTTGGATCAGCCCGTTTCTTGCCGGGGCCTTAATAGGAACAATTATTGTGCCAGGCACTGTCGGTGAGAATACTGATGTCTTCCTAATTATCTTATATGAAGCAAAATACATTGAAATAATTTTTTAATGCCGTACGTACACATAGGACGACCCCGAGAGCACGACGTTTCAATGTAAGTGGAGCTTCTGACGTTCCAACTATTCGCGTCGAACTTAATTTAGCTGTGCCTTCCAAACAGAATGGGTTCAAATTAAACGTCGTGCTGCTTCTGTGAAGTTGAAGGTATTTATTGCATTTAACTGGGATTCAAAATAGCGCGACGTTCGGAACTAACATTTTCAAAAGTGTACAGGAATCGAGCGAGATACAAACTTCCTGCTGCTTTTGTAATCGAGTCTATCTAACCCGTCTTCCTTCTTTTATCGCAGGCGGTGTGCTTATTGGTGGGTTTCTTGTGCGAAGGTTTGACTTAAAGAGGTCACTTAAAATGGCTGCTAGATTTTGCGTCATCGCTTCGTTTTTCACTGTTTGTACCGCCGGTGCTTGGTTCGTTCCCGGATGTGGTATCCCGGATTTAGCGGGGGTGACAGTTCCGTATAAAGGCAGGTGAGAGAAAGCGATTCTTCCACCAGTTTCTCCTCGATGAGTAAAAACGTTCTTTACTGGCCCACCACCACAAATTTTTGACTTGTGGCTCTTATATCCAGTGCATTGTAAATAGTAAGCTGGGTCACATTTCCCCTGCAGCCCCTCTTGGCATGTACATGACTGAAAGAGGACGAATGAGATGTGCATAAACGCCCCGCGTCTCGATCTCGTTTCTACGTTATATTTGCCCTGGACAAATGTTTATGATACAAAGCATTGTGCTCACCTTGTTGAACTATTTTCAGTTCTCTAGTGGACACTGGAGTGACGAATCCCTGCAATGTTAACTGTAGCTGCTCACAAGCCAGTATAAACCCTGTGTGCGGGCAAGATAACCTTTCTTATTTATCACCCTGTCATGCTGGATGCAAGAGCTCAACAGGTCAACAGGTATGGCGTTAAGGCCCAAGAACTCGTACATCGTAGAGATCAATATTATATTACTAAAGGAGCCCATAACTTGGTAAGCGAGCAACTAGCAACTATTTTTATTGATTGTTTTCTGAGACCTTTTTACTTTTAGATTCATATTTTCTGCGTAAAACAAAAAAAAAATAATTTACGCATATGTAATGGTAGTAGGACTGAGTGCCTCGATAGCAGAACGAATGGAATATGCAGAACACGGTTTACTCGGAATATACAGGATAGACAGGGTGATAAATAAGGAAGGTTATCTTGCCCACATCGGTGGCTCCGTTGGTTGATCATCGGGCTGCGGTGCGGGGGGTCGCGGGTTCGAACCCCGGCTGGATCAAAACTCAGGATCGTAAAATAACTGAGGAGAAAGTGCTGCCTTTTTAATTTCAAATGCAATAGGTTAGACTTTCAAATATTCTCGGATAAGAACTATAAACTCTAGGGGATGGAGTTCCCGGTGTTGTAGCTGTCCTTTGTGAGTGTATGGGTGGGTGGGTATAGCTGGTTCACATCAGCTGAATAGCTGCCAAAGACTTCAACCTGCTTCAACAAGCAAATAACAAACAAACAAACAAACAAGGATACGCGTTCTTTTGGCGCGAAAATGGTGCAGGGCTGCCAAAATGTCAGTCTTAGTCGTTTCCAGGCTATTCCGAGCGTTCCTTCTCAGCTCACCTCCGGAACAACCATTCCGTTTTCGGAATAGGCGTTCGTTTTGAAAACCTTAAAACATTCCAGTTATTCCGTTAATCCTAAACTGGACTAGGAGTAAACAGAACAGTCCCAAAATAATGCACCCTTGACTTGGTTTCTTTCGCAGAGTTTTGGTAACTGTAGTTGCATTTCCCCACAAAGCAATGCGAGCGAAGGCTCAGCCGTGAGAGGTTACTGTAGAAAGAGGCCTGGATGCAAGACCTACATTGCTTTTATAGTTCTCCTTACCGTCACGGTGTTTTCCGTGTTCATCACGGCAGTAGCTAACAAGACGGTAGTTTTAAGGTAAATTATTTTCAGGTTGTTTTTATTTGTTGCAACTATAACTGAACAAATTGTTGCATCTATAACTGAACAAGTATTTTTGACTTTTCATTTTTGACCGCGATGAGTGTATAGGTAATTGCATTGGGCCGAAGGATGATAGTCTGAAGTGTCAGCCATCTCGTCGCCCCCAGCCCTGGCTGGCACTTCATACTAAAAGGATTAATGTCACGCATCTTCCTGAAGTTGATGAAATTGCCCGAGTAGCGCAGCAGCGAGGAAGGTGGCCTCTGATTGTAATGGTGTGACTTGAATGAAAACGGAAAAATTGACTATAAACTCTGCCGAGCAACACCAGTCGCCCCTACTAAAAGTCTTGAGGCTGGAAAAAAAACGACTTTGGATTAAAAAAAAATCATCTTTTACTAGCTGCTTCAAACCGCTTAACTAGTTTTCTTTCCTTGCTATATCCTGTTAATGAAATACCCGCATTTGCGTAACACCCAGCATTGCGTTTCTGAACTTCTTCCAACATCATTTCTAGCAGGCGGGCAAGCGGTAAACCAACTCAATGATGCCAACGCGCGTTAAGCTAATCAAGAGCAAAAGTACAGCGCTTAGCCATTCAGGATGAAGTAGGATTTCCTCTTCGAGGGGAGAATTGAGAAAACTACCTTGTTCGTTAGCCAATCAGCTTTCAGCAATTTTGCCATCTATATTCTGAATCATTATCATCGTCATCATTATCATTTTAAAAATAATCATAATAGTATGATGACGGTAGTATTTAGACATCTGTAATGTATTCAAACTTGAATGTGCTTTGGAATGCTGTATATAGATCTATCGAGTGAATTAGGCTAATTCACTCTTGGAGCTATACATGGTACTTTTCAAGACTGTGTGTTCATAAAATTTATCGATTCTCCTTTTAGAGAACAGGTGAGACCTAAGGGGTCCCAACTGGTGGTCGTTGTGCAGAAACAGGTTAAAAGCAGAGCGACTTGTCTATGTGCTGAAGTCGGAGAAAAGGCAGTACCGTATCCTCGATTGGTTTATCCAAGTGAACTAATAAATAATAACAAAAGGCTGTCAAGACTGGGGACTCATTAAAAAGCAAAACAAAACAAAAAAAGCACAGAAAAACAAACAAACAAAAAACAAATATGGGGTCCGTCGAAAAGATAAAGAATTTCAGTGAAGAAAACGCACTTTTTCGCTTTTGATCGATTTGATTTCAGATGTGTACCTTTCAACCAGAGAGCATACGCCCTGGGTGTTCAGTTCGTAATTCAGCGTTCGTTTGGGTTCCTGCCTGGTCCTTTAATGTTTGGCGCTATATTTGATAGCACATGCCTCCTTTGGGGGAAGAGCTGCGGCAGAAGTGGCAACTGTCTGTTTAACGAGATGGAAATGTTGACGAACAGGCTTGGTTACGCTGCCTTCGGTTTTGCAGGTGGGGGTGAATTAAGCACACATAGCCGGGGAGAGCAACGGCTAAAGAAAATATTTACAAGCCTCTTAATTTAGGCAAAATAAATAGGCTGGAAAGACTAGACAATGTGGACAAGGGGGTAGACGTGAAGGGTAAATGTTTTGAAGGGATAGGAACATCTTTGTCTTTTAAAGCACGCTTCACCACCCAAGCCCGCCCCTCTCCCCAGAAGGAGAGGCTCTTGTACTTTGTATGCCTAAGAAGCCCCACTCAGTTGGACTTCCATAAAAAAAGGCTGATCTGTATTTATATTTGTCACTGACATTCCAATACCATAAGCGGCCAGGGCCCCGTTTCTCGAAAGCTTCAAAACTTTTAATTTTGGGCCTATTTCGGGTGACATAATTCTCTTCGTATCTTGAAAAGGAAGACGTTTTCAAGCCATGAAACTTTGCAACTGGTCTGCTCTTTCGTATCTTGAAAGCATGTTGAAAGACGGAGCACATCTTTAGAACAAGTGGATCGCAGTTTTACAAAGTCCTAGTTTCGGGTCCATAAACGTTTCGAAACTTTCGTGAAATGTACCCCAGCTCCCGTTTCCTACACTGTTTCGTTCTGCTTCGCAGAGCAAGCTCGTTCCCAAGGTCTCTCCTCTACCCGTTCCCTGGAGCGAAAGAGAGAGACGGGAAGAAGAGAGACCCTGGGAACGAGCTTGCTTCGCAGGGGGTCTGTTCACGGAAACTTGAACTGTAGCGCTTAATTTTTAACTCTTGTTCAGTACAGTTTGTTTTGGTCATGAACTTATGCCTCATGCGAGAGGTCATCATCAAAGCCCGCCAGTTGAAGTATACATGCATTGCATATAGCTCTATTAAACTTGCAGGGCCTCTGGTGCAATTTGGAATGACTTACTGGCCGTTGCCGTTTTTCTCTCCTAGGAATGTCTTTTATCTTCTATTTCCTGTCATTCTGGTTTTGTAAGGCCACCATTGCAGAGGAAGAAAACAGTAAACGCCAACAAGTTGGCATGGACCCCGAAACAGCAGATGACGAAAATGATAATGCCAAGATCATGGAGGACGAGTCTGTTATGTAATTATATAATCAATAATGAAACAACACTTTTTTTAATGCGGTGATAGGGCGTCGTCAAACTGGGAAACATTCGCAAATATTCGATTGGTTCCCGACGCACGCAAGTTTTTTTTCTGGGTCCTCGCCTGCGAATTGAAGCAACTATTTTAACTTATCAAAAGAAGGAAGTATTTTTTGTATTAATCCAACGACAAGAGAGGAAAGAGATTTCAGTTTCAACTGACACGGACGTATATAAGGCACTATTGGAAGAGATGTTCCCGAGTTTTTTGGTAAACCGAGTTTTTACCATCTTCGACAGAGTAAAAAAGCTTCATAATTATTCATGGAGTAAAATCGCAATGTACATTAATGGGAAAGAACTTTTCATACTTACGAACTTTTCATATATTTACGCGATGTTCATTCCGGTAAGCTTATCCGGACCAAGTTGAAAACGTAACGTTTCTCCACACTAAAACGCGGTCTTTTCGGCCACCTAATTCCAAACTTTTCTAAAACTGTGCCTTTTTTCTAAAACCTGGTTACAACATTTTTCAAATTTGCTCGTTTATACCGAAGTCGTTATATTAATGACTAGTTATTATTTGTACCTTATTTTTGCAACTTTATAGCCCGGCGATAACTTGAGTGGACTGCCCTTTCATTGCAATTGGTACGTTAGTTTTACGCACGCTAAAGGCCTGTCACTATACGCTTGGCATGGCTATCACAATCACATTTTTATACGTCTATTTATCTATAATCACGTGAACGAGTTTTGATGGGTTTTGTCCGCCTCAGCAAATCGGATGAAACTGGCTTTTTTTTTACGGTGAATCCTAAAGCGCAATATCTTATTGAAGGGCTGGGGGCAGTTATGAAGCAGGGGCAAGTTTCTCGTAGCGCGGTTGGCGCTAACCTCGGGGAAATTTCGATTAAACCCTAAGCTAAGGGCCAGTTATTGAAATGAAGTCTAACTTAGACGGCGTTTTACAAAAATCATTTTACCTCCTCACCTTTCTAGAAGTGAGCTGCTTTAAATAGATAAATGCTTTTTTAATATTCTCTTCTGTTCTTGCCTTCTCGACCGTGTTTTCAACAATCAGCCCATGTGCAAGTATTGGCCAAAATGAAACTCAGGCTTGGAACGCAGTTTTGCTGAGCGCCGCAGGGAGCGCGCAATGGGAGGGGCTGGGGGGCCTTTCACTTTTGTGCAAACAAAACAAAATCTTCAAGCATGCCCCTACCCCCCCCCCCAATTTAGCTCACGTGTTTTTCCCACTCACACCCTGTCTAAATAACCGGCCCTAAGAGGTTTTAATGGTAATTGCCTCGGTTTAGGACTATTACGCTTAGAACAACTCAGCCCAGGCCCCAGTTGTTCAAAAGGTGGATAACGTTATCCACCGGATAAATCACTATACAGCGGATAAGAGCTAGCAAAACCAATTGCCTTATCCAGTGGATAGCGATTTATCCAGTGGATAGCGCTATCCACCCTTCGAACAACTGGAACCAGGACATTAATTTAATGCCCAAGATAGCATTTGTGCGTCTCTTGTAAGAACCACAAGTGCTAAGCTTTAACTGAAAGCTCTTTGACGAGAACCAGTGATAGCCTGGAAAGAGAAGGAGGACTTTGGGGACCCAAAAAAGGAAGGTGATGTTTTGATTTTTAGGGATAAAATCGTCATTTGTGAGCTCTGAATCACGTAGGATGCCTGCCTGCAGGGCAACCCACGGTGTAAAATGGGGGTCGTTTGTTTTTTCTTTGAATCTACAAACTGTAACGTTTGTTGTGATTGGCTAGTTTCTGTAAGGTCTGGAAAGCGTAACTTTATCGAAAATAAAACGCCATATTTTATTGGCCACCGCTCTTTACTTTGACCAATAGAAACGCACCATGTACGCACTGCGTCATCCATATGTCAGTGTCATTGCTCTTTACTCGTCTATGCCTTGCTTTGCGCTCTCGCTCGCTTTCCTTTAGTTGACTTTTTGTCACAAGGGATAAAAGATTATTGTTAAGCGCGTAACCCAAGCCAAAGGTCAACTTTCAAAATTTGGTAGGTAAAAGTGCATGATTGGCTAGGTGGCGGGAGCTGAGGTAGTAAACTAGCCCAAATCAATACAGAACGACTCGAGTAGACAGAAATAAACGTAATAAAATGGTAGCAAGTTCGGTCTTTTAAAGAGAACTAAGCCGATTTCTTTCCCATTCAAAGCCTTATAATTCAGGATGTAACCGCAACACGTAATGATCTGTGAGGCAAAGGTCACCTACGTCTGCCACTTTCTCATTTTGAGCTTGAACCACCTGTGGGCAAACTTGCCTTACGGCATCATTTTTGACTTACGGCCACCACCTGTTTTGGTTGTTCCTGCCTCTCCTTTGGTAAAATTAACCCCATTCCTCCCATTCTCCTCCTCGTCAGAGATCCACCTCCCTGCCACCTTTTCTTCTTACCCCTCCCGTTCCATATCTCCCCCTTACAAAGTTGTTTTGGCTTCTATTGAAGTGTGCGGGTGTATCTTTAGGTAGCCTGCTTGACTGCGCCATAAAGGGGAAGGAAAAAGAAAGCCTTTAGCCCACTCTGGGAAAGATAAAATTAGTGATATGAGATTGAGGAAAAAGGCCTTAGCGTGCCTTACATCGTTGCCACATTAATCCCCTACTGGGCAGTGACAAATGGCAAAATGTCATCTAATAATAATCAGCAATAATTAATTTTGTTTTTGTTTTGGGGGAGTAGGGTTGGCATATTGTTACGAGCATTCACCTTCAACCAAAGTGTCCCGGGTTCGACTCCCACACTCGGTGCCAAAATGTGGATTGAGTTTGTTGGTCCAGTTTTCCTTCTCCTCAAGCACAACAATAATGAACGAAAAAACAACAACAACAAGAAAACATGTGATTTCATTTGATTTCTGTTGATTTGCAGTGTACCAAATAATTATTTGTGCTCCAGGACTGGATCAATCAACACTAGGACAGTAAATAAAGTTCATTAATATTAATTTTTATTGTTTGTTGTAATGTCAACAGTATCAACATTGACATCAATATCTTCAAATACACCATAGGTACTGAACAATGAAAATTCAGAGGGAAATAAGCAAGACCCCAAATTCAACCAGGGTGGAATTCTTTTATTAAAGAGTCATGAAGTAACTGGTGACATAACCAGTTTAAGTGACCTAATGTGTAACTAAGAATACCAACCTCCTTCAAAGAAATCAAATATAATTATTATTAGAGCGGTTTTCAATTGAGTGTCGTAAAACCAATATCAAAGTAATTACTTCGACTAATCACAGCAGGTGCGAACAGCGTAATGAGCCAATCAAAATCCCTAGCAATTCGATGTAACTTGCTCAAAGCACAGGAAAAAAATCGCACGTGCAAGTCACAATTTGTTTTGGTTTTCTTTCTCATTGGTTGATATAATGGCGTGAGATTTTTAAGCCAATCACAAAGTGTAGCGATCGCAATCGTGTAATTACCTTCAACAGTCATTTGAAAACCGCTCTCAAGTACAGATAACCACCTGAGGATTTCAAGATCAAAAACACTAAGAATAATTATTACCTAATGGCAAACTTACATTTGAATTTTTATTCGCTTGCAAGCTAGAATAGGTAATTTGTTGTTTTCAACATTTCACAGCTTTAACTTAATTTAGAAACTGGCATCCTTTCCACGATCAAAGCCAAGCACAACATGAGTAAGACTGGCTTAGAATTCATTCATTTCAGTTTCAAAAACTCTGGAAGTTCTTCCCTTTCTACTGCTTCCTCAAACTCATCAAAGCCCTGAAAAAAGAATGCACTCCAATTACTAATATTACTGTTTCTGGATAAGGTGAATTTTTGACATGCATGTTAAATTAATGGCAAAAATGAAAGGATATCCATAGGAAAAGCAAGGTAGGGAACCAAAGGGATTTGACAAAAATCACAAAGCCACAAAAATTACTTGTGGGCTTTCTTCTATTTGAACCATTCTACACTGTTCTTGTCTGAGTGCTGAATATCAAGCTCTCATTCCATATTTTCTTGCAGTTCCCACTGCCATACTCTGTTCAAGGCAAAATGGAGGGGTAAGGGGGGTGTAACCAAAATATTACTTCTCTTATCAAGAGATGGTGCTTATCACAGGGGATACTTGTAATTGGTATTTTGATGTAATGGCAGGCAGCTATGTTGAATTGGCACACTGGCAATTAAATAATAAATTCAATTGTAAGTGTGTTTTGGTTGGTTCTTGCTTATGATCTATTAGAGAACAGACTCATAGATGTCGCATTATCATTTTATGCCTCTTTATTACATAAAATAAACAGATTCGTTCCATGTTGCAGTGCATCTGTTCAATAATAGATCACGGAAGACGTGAAAATGTGGTAAGAACATCAGTAAAACACTCGGCTATCACTTTGTGTGCCACTTTTTGTTCTTACCACATTTTCATGTCATCTGGAGAGCCACTGGAATCTATTTGTTAATCGAAAGTGAATTAAATGTAAGCCAGAGAAAGGGAACTTACCCCAAGATATTCATCTCCTTTTATCAGTTGGGGTGGCAGGCCTGCTGGGTTACCCATAATGTCCCTCATTTTTTTCTTTGCATCTTCGTTTCCTGCAATATCCACCTTGTCATAATCAACTTTCTTACTGTCTAGAATCATCTCTATTTTCTGCTGATGCTTTTTAAGCTGGGAACAATGCAAACAGATTATACAAAATTATTAAAGTGGTGAATTACACCTGCAAGATTGCAATATTGAGGCGCTTGACATGCACATACACGCAATGATATTCCATGGTAGAATGACTATGTAGGTTCCATCATACAAAGTCCATTAATTGGTGTTGGTTTATGCACTGTGCTGCACACATGTTTGTGTTTGTGGTCTTTGCCGTGGGTGACACGATCATTAACTGTGTCTGACACAAAAGCTCCAGATGAACATCTCTGCTATTAATAAATTATTGACACACAACTTTATTGAAACTCTTGGCATGTCTATCTGGGACCATAAGTGCATTGTTAATTAATTTTTGTACTTTTAGGGGAAAATGCATCAAAGCATTAAAAAAAAAGGTTTACTTGCTTTAGTCATTTGGATTCCTACCAAAGAATGACCATTTTGGCCATTTTCCCAACCGGTTTTGGACAAAACTCTTGAGAAAATGGCAATAAATAGACATTTAATGTGTGCACGCAAGCATCACATATTCTCAACCTCCTTCCCTCACTCCAAGGTTGATAAAGTCGTCAAAACTGTGCTAGCATTAGGCACTTTGTAAATCAACATTGTATTGGGGCCAGAGGAGCTATGAGTAAAACTATGTTTATTTATGGCACATAGAAATGAGTGGACGTCTGTATTTTATGCCCAGGGAGGAGGGGTTCTCCTTTGAATTCTCGATAGGGATGTGCTGCCCAGTTTTCCAAATCCTCCCCCTATTTCAGACCAAAATATGTCATTTTCCACACCCATTTTCAGACCTGGCCTCAGTTGTTCAAAAGGTGGATAACTCTATCCACCATTTAAATCTCTATTCAGCAGTTAAGTGTTGGCAAAATTCATTCTGTTATCTAGTGGATAGTGATTTATCCAGTGGATTAAGCACTCTACATCCTTTGAACAACTTGGGCCTGGCCTCTAAAATGCATTATCATTTTCAGACCTGGCTTCTAAAAGTTGTACTTGGTTTGCCAATGCATTACCTTGTGCAAGTGAAGCTAAGCACTGCCAAAGTCAAGGATTGGTAAAATTCACACCGAACTTCAGCTCAAACGTGACAGGTTCTGTTTGCTTTTTTGTATATGAGGGATTGATAGAATTAATTAAAAATCAGCTTAACACCCCATCACTATGTGCTCTTCCAGATCAGGGTATAGGACTATTAGTTGTCGAGTATGTGTTAAGGTCCACGCCAATTTGTAACAACAGGCAACATGACCTCAAAAAGTGGTAACAATCTTTCCCCAAAACACTGACAACCGACCAGAACTGACAGAAAAAGGGCAACATTTTGTTACAGCGACAGTGATGAAATACGACAGTGACACTGCCTGTAGCAAAACTGGTGACAGACTGCCTCTCAAACAAGGAACAAAGTGACACCAGAACACCCTTTGGAAGGCCTCAGTAACAGCCAAGTTAATCATTAACTATATAGAGAAGATACTCGTTTACAAACATTGACGTAAAATTTCTTTTGAAATTCAAATTTGCCAATTACCAAGGATAGAACCCTTTCTTTCGGCAGCCAATAAGGCTCTGGAAGGCACATTAATATCAAAAGGTAAACATCATCGATATCTTCCCTATTTCCTGCAGATGGGGCAAAGATATGATTGCTTTATAAAGCTTGTTTTGCAGACTAATTAGAACGATTTCAATCAAGTTTGGATTGTGTCTAATAGCCATAAACGTTTAACAAAGTATGCGTGAATGCCTGAGTATTTCAAGAAGTTATTCACATTGTTTATGAATAATAAGCGTGAGAACAAATTAACGTAGTTCTTCTAATTCCGCCCTACAGCTTAGGCCTCGTTCGACCACATTAAACGCATGGCTAAGCTTGATTCTCTTCGGACTGCCGGGTATCAGTCTTATCGCGCGTACAGCAATCTACATCAAATATTTCTGAGAGCTATTAACACAGTCACTGAAATTCATGGCCTACACTCGCAACTTGCTATTACTGTAGAGAGAAAACCAAGAAGATCAATGTTTAATGTTTAATTTCACTTTTCGAGCGATTTACAGCGCGGTTGAAAGGAAAGAACAGAACGTTGAAAATCTTCGCCACCAACAGGAAACTAACGAGCTTGAAAATAAATTGCGTTAAGCGATGGGAAAATTGTTCCATCTTGTTTTCATATATAGGCTTGGCTTAATGACTGTGTTGTTGCTACTAAACAACACCCTCACAAATTAAGCAGAACAGGAGATTGCAAAATCAACGAGGTAAAAGGAAAGTTCCACTTACCTCTAGGTTGCTCGAGACAGAAGAGTAGTAAAATGTTATTCTATCAGACATGGCGAATGGCTTTGGGAAAATCTTTTTAATGAAATATTTGAACAATCCTGCTCGTGCAGTCTCTCCAATTATCCAAATTGATGTATTCAGTACGTAAGCGACACCTCGTTGGCTTGAATAGCTCTTGTTGAAATGCCAATCAAGACTTTGTCACGCAAACACTTGAGCCTTGAAACAGAGAGCAATCCTTTGCTACGAAAAGTTAGTACTCTATTCTTGGCAATAAAATGAATCGATGATAGTTTTGGAAACAAACTCTTGCTAAATTACTTTGAGCTAAACAACATGTCCGTAGTGTAGCAAAAGCTATTAGGTACCAGTCTTCCTTATAAATCTGTGGTGACAGTGAACGCCTGCCGCAGAATTACTGGGGGTGTTGCCAACAAAGTTTTTTTGCAGAGGTCAAATTAGAGTTCAGGCCGTTTTGTGTTTCGTCAATCGATAACCCTGGCGTTTCTTTTCTGAGAACCATGACTGGAAAAGTTACTTTGTACTTCTCCGACATTTCAGGCAGTAAAGAAGTGAGTATTTGGTTATCTTTAGGCGAGTGCAGGCAGACTATAAAAACTTTCGTTCAAATCGATCAAGGAAATATATATATGCCGAATGTTATTCTCAAATTCTTAACCAGCCTTGGTTAACTTGAGTATACGGAAAGAGATGTAGAGGGAGGTTTCTTGGCGTTCTTATTTCCAGTCTCTTTCGAGCCTTCATGTTTCTTCTCTCGTTTATCGGTCCTTCGATTCAACAGAACACTGGGCAGTAATTAATTTGTCGAAACTATTTGATCGCTATTTGCTGCAGCTATTAGTAACCTCATTTTGGGAGCTGCTACAGTGTACTTGCTCGCATTTGGATTATTTGGACTTAAATATATAGCTGCGAAATTCATCACTCGCATTCCTCGATCATTTTTTAATACTTCGATATGATTCTTTTGATATGATCGGTTTGGGTAGAATTTAAATTCTCAGTTGTATCGTTGCAACTTTTGGAGCGATTTCAGAATACGCGTTATTCCAAAATGGCTGTCATTTCAATATCCCTTTGTTTTTATTCAAATTAGCCCTTGATGCCTCTTTCTCATGCTTCAAATTCAAAAGAATATTTTGCCTTGAACGAGGCAACAAGGGCTAATTTGAATAAAAACAAAAGAATATTTAAATGGTGGTCATTTTGGAATGAGGTGTATACCCGTTCACTTATTTGCATATTGCCTTTTTCTCTTTAAGAACGAGACATACATAACAATACACCGTATTCAAATGCTAATAAGTAAAGGGTATTCTAGAATTTAGCCCAACTTTTAATTATACCACCCTATCATTGATCAGAATTATTTCTCTGTCGACACCCCTTTGAAGCTGCCCTTTCCCCAAAACCTAAAACCTATTTAAAACACGATACAACTTTCATACGCTGCAATTTTAAACCAGTGAGTGTGTGATGTTATTTTCTCCTTGATCCTGCTCACTGAGGCCTTGCCAGTCAGTTCTGAACAGGGCTAAAATTGCACTCAAAATAAACATTATCAATGTGCTCAAAATTAAAGCTCTTAATTTCTTTGGTTTTCTCTGGGTTCTTTGGTGTTCCCCTGTCCTCAAAAACCAACACCTCCAATGCCAGTTCAATATGGATTCAGTGGATAAAATGGCCATTCCTATTTATCAATTTATTTATTTATTCAAAGGCACTCCTCATTTTTTAATATTTTGTTTTGTAACTCTTCCTATTTAAAACATACTTTCTGCTTCTCTTCCAGATTAAAAAACGTCAAATGCGAATCCGCACTGTTCTCGAGGCAAAGAAAATTAATTTTGAGGTAATCGACGTGGCACAAGATCATGACGCTCTGCAGCAAATGAGAGAGCTAGTTGATGATGAAGAAGCATTAGCTCCTCAGATTGTGAATGGTGACAAGTACTGTGGGGTAAGCATTCTGAAGTTTCATAGCCAAGGGGATACAGGGCTGGAGGTGGCATGGCTCAGTGGTTTTGCAAGATTGTATGCAGTTGCTTCAGGTTCAAACCCCACCCCGCCAACCACCTGGATCGAGTAATCCTGTAGCTCTTCCAGGCCTGTATTTTCATTGGTCCCTGTAGCTTCTTTTGTTCTCAGGGCTAGGGGCATTGTTTGTGTTGTATCAGCTATTGTTTCGTTCTCCAATCGATGACCGTGTCTGGAGAGCTACAGGATCTCCCCTTGGATTTGTCTTCACTAGTCTCAAAATGCAACTCCGCCACGTATTGTAGGTTGGCCCTTTCCAGTTCAGTTCCTCAATGTTGTTATATTTTAAGTTGAATTGTCTTGTTGCACATGTGGCCCCACAAGCTTCAAGTCAAAATTGTAAAACCTATAGGTCACTGTCATGGGCGTAGCCAGGATTTTTCAAAGGGGGGGTCACACTGAATCGAACAGAGGGTACTCATCAGATTGTCACCTGAATATCGTAGGTTGTTTGTTTACAGAAAGGCTTACAAAGGGGGGGGGGGGGTCACGAGCACCCCAGGACCCCCCTGGCTATGCCCTTGATTGTGCTATTTAGCTACACTTGGCATGCATTGACCCTGCGTCAAATAACTCAGCCGAGAACAAGAGGCTTTTTTTTGGATTTGGATTTTTTTTTTTTCCAAATTGATTGATGTCCAGTTTTTTACTTTCTCATTACAGCATGGGACAGCCAGTTCACTCAACTTGGGGAGTAATTTTTTGCAAACTTGAGGTCGATTACTGCCCAGTCAACTGCACTAAAATTTTGCAGAATGAACCTCCTCACCCCCCCCCCCCCCCCCAAAACAGAAAAAGAAACATGCATTAGCTTGCCTGTTCTAGGCTCTCAGTTAGTCAGGACGAGGAAAAGAAAAAGCGAGTGTGAGAAGTGGCACAAAAAGAAAAAACAGTTTAGCTTTTCTTGTGCTTGATTCTTGCACTCCCTTTTTCTTTTCACTCATCCCGACTAACCGACAGCCTTGAACAGGCCACTTAATTAGTGTGCCTTGCCCTGAGGCCTTCAGTTATGATTACTTATTTTTCACCAGACTTTTGAACAATTTGAAGCTGCCATTGAGCAAGAGACTTTAGAAGAATTCCTGGGGTTGAAGTGAACTGATGGGTGATCCTTTTACACCATTTGCAAGGAAATCTTACAAACTACCTACTGTAGTCAGGCCGTTATCTTGTCACATGTAAAGATTTTGCTGGCTAGTCTTTGGTCACTTAAATCCCTTCCTTACACTAGATTTCATTCAATGGTTTTGATAAACTAATTTTTATAATCGTGGCAAATTGCTGCAAAAACTGTTTTCTGTCTTCAAACAAGGCCAGGCATTTCACAAAAAATATATATTGTGGACATAACTAAAAATTAAAAATATTTCCTGTCCATAAATTACAATTAATTTTGTACATGTTGGTTATTTTTCCCACAGTAACTTTATTAGGAGTTATGACAGATACACAAGACTCTTGAGTATTATTTATGCGTCTTACAATGTACATGTAGCAGTTGCCCATGGATACCACTAATTTTGTGTCTGAGAAACCCTGTAACACACCACATAAGCCCATATGTTCAGTGACAGCTTTAATATTTGAATTTTCAGTCCCCAACAGAAGCAGTCCAGTTTAATGGCAGGTATTCTATACAGACTTTATTTTCAAATAAGTGCTCAATAATGGCCTTGGCAAGGTTCAAGATTTCATTAATTTTATATTTAGTTTTTTAATTAAATTCATAAATTGGCAAGTATGTATGACATGTTTGTCGAAAGCACAAGTTGTGGATGTAAATAGATACTTGAATTTTATGACTCTCTATTGAAAACCTCCCTATAAATGAAAACTAGTTTTCATGGGAAAGAATTCACACTTGGACTGGCTTTGAAAGAGGCTAACTAAAGTGATCTGAGAAATGGCCTACGAAAACAGCTTTTAGTTTTCTAACTTGGAATTATGATAACATTGTGAACCACCATTATAAATTAAACTTTTGATGTGTGTACATGATCAGTGTAAAATGTCTCAGACTGTATTGGCTGCTGTTTGCAAGATTGAACAAGATTTAGAGTCACCAACAAATAATTTGCAAGAAGTGGTCTGCAACATAAGCAGACTTGGCAGTTTGTTTTTTAAATCACTGTCAAAATGTTGAATGCTTACCTCGTAGAGATTCTGCGAATTTGACGTACATTTTTGCTTCCTTGTTTTGAGGTGTGGCAAAGGGGGATATTGGCAATATTATGTTACACACAATGGATTATTTAATTGAAGAAGTAATCCAATGGATTATTGCAATGTATATGGTATTGGATACTGTTTTAAAGTAAACGAGCAGGAGTGTTTTATCAGGTCTTAAACTATGAGGTGAAGCTGACCTTCACAGTGCATGTGACCTTTCATCAGTGACTGATAAGCTATTAGGTCATGAATTATTAATGAAGTTTTGAACATAATATAAGTAACTACTTATCATAATTATAATAGGAGGGATACTCTTATGAGGGGCTTATCTGATTAGAACAGTTGTTAAAGGTGCCACTTGGCAGAATATTAACATATAGCAGGTTGCTCAATCAACATGAAGTCCTGTGAGAATGGCTTATCAAGCAAAAGGGAAGAGGATTCAGATGCATGTGCATGTTAAACTAGCTGCTGTAGAGTCTTAACCACAATGGCATGACGTAAACTTGTACAAAAAACTTTTAACATCCAGTTAAGATCCATTCTGAATGAAATGATTAATTTGATTGCTTGCAATAATACAGTAGTTTATTTCGAAAATGTGAGCACATCAAATTTAAGAAAATGTCTTTTTTGGTGCACATTCAACTAACAGGCTATGCTCCATATTTAGCCAGGCTGTGATATTAGACAGTGTGACAGTATTGAGTAAATGCTGAACTGGTTATAACAAGGAATGAGGCTGCGATAAGCCTTTATGGGTAAGTCAATCTGTCCCAAAATATCTCTGTCCAAAAGATGATGGGCAATCTGAGTGAACCTCGGATGTGAGGATGGTAACACGAGGAAAACTCTTCAACACCAGCTCCACACCTATGAAAAAAACGAAATGAAGGGCTAACAGCAAATACATCCTCAGTGACTTTTGAGTGAGCATTAATTTTTGTCATTCTTGCTATATTTCACACAATAAACTGCGCCAAATAAGTTAGGGAATGAGTACCGGCTGAACTGTGTTGTATGAAGAAAATACCAAAGACTGTTTACAGGCCAAAAACGTTTTGGCACTTTTTATGCCTGCCACTGCCCTAATTCTCAGCGTACAGCGCAGGGCAGTTCTGTCAATACGTAGTGCAGTTGATTTCGGGGAGATTGGCCATGATTAATTTGCAAAATGACCATACACCATCTGCACATAAGTCATGGCATTTTTTCATGGAGCCCTTATTAAAATAAAGATGCATTGCCTGAGATTAAGATTACAGTTGGTAAGCCAAATGCATGAAGTAATAAGTGGAGGTAAATGGGTAACACCTAGTTGATCCTGACTACCATCATTGTGATTCACACTTCACATTGGTGTCTGTAACAATACCATATTTTTCTTAATTATTCACATCAGTTCAAAGATCCCAGACAGTGAGTGGATATTATGATATGACATTACAATCCAAGTTTGTCCAAATTAATTTGATGTTAATTCTATCAAAGAATGGCTCTTGCAACATGTAACAAATGGTGTCTACTTTGTCTGCATGTTGGTTTAATTATGATAATAAGGGAATTTAACCAGCGTATTGCACTGAGAAAACTTTTCAGAGCAGAGTAGAAACCCACATCTGAACTCAACAAACAGTCTGGAAATCAAACCCACAACACATTGCTGGAAGGCAAGCACTTTGTCAACTATGCCAACCTGGCTCACAAAAGCAACCGCACAGAATTCTGGGTGCATAATCAAAAATCTAGTCTAACTTTAAGCCCTGACAAGTGACCTTGAGCACACAATCTTCACAACATAATTTTAGCAAAACTGCACTTACCCTGAGGAGTAGCAAATACATTCAAGAGAAGAATTTTATCTTCCTTCACACCATGCTCAAGAAGAACTCTAATAGCTGAGATCACTGTAGCTCCTGAATCTGCTGTGAACAAAATTACAGTGTTCATGAATCTGTTGATCATTTTGGAACATGACCTTTGTCAATGAAGAGAAAATAATGTGCGTGGGCGCACAAGAGAAAGAAAATATGAAAATACTGGAAGCAATTTTTTTTGGGTGGGGGGGAGAGGCTTCTTTTTATCGCATTGCCCTAATTTTTCACATATATCACAGGGAAGTTCACCCCGTAGTTTTAGTGCACTTGATTCAGTGGAAAATGGCTGTGATTTTGTGAAATGTCTAAAAACCACACAACGCTCACTTACTGCATTTTTGCTCAGAGCCCTTCAACTGAGATGGTGACAAAATGCAATATATAATGAGTCTAATTAACATACCATGCACAGAAATAATGATTAAGTGGCTCCCATTATTAATTAACCCTTTAACTCCCAAAAGTACTAGTGACTTTATAGATTTTGCTCTGGCTAATGCCGGACAGTTTTACTAGTCACTGGCAGGCCACTTGGGAACTAAAGGGTTAATGAAATTGATTTCATTAATTTTCTTTCAGTGTCATCTCACTTAACAAAGGGTACATCAGGAGAACTCTTCTCTGTTCCATACCAGGAGGAAACTTTGCATAGTAAACCTAGAAAATTGGATTTACCATTAATTTTATAGAAAGGATCTGCAAAGAATTCAATTCATGAATTGTCTGTTTATTGTTCTGTAATTTCAAAGAAAGCTGAGGTGGAGAGTTTTAACTTCCTGAACTGATGTATCATCGAATAAGGCCAACATTCCTCAAGAAAAACAAAAAACAAAAAAACACTGCTACACCAGCATGCTATTCAAGGACAACTACATGACCCCCTCTTAATCCCAACCCAACTTTAATGCAAGCAGGCCAACTGTCGAGACTGTATTTTAATAGAAAAGGAAAATATTCAGGGATCATCCACAACAAAAATGAAAGTGAAAGGAGTCATTTCAACTACAAACAAAAAATAACCCAAACATGCATGAATTAACATAATTTTGTGTAAGTTATTCATAACGTACTGTAGGTGCCTTGGTCTCCTCGTTGACTTTTATAAGAATTTTTCCTATTCTTATTGAGCGGCAACAGTCCCGTAAACCTTTCTCCATGGCTTCACCTAGAAAGCAAGGCACATTGATTTCATGACCTGTGTTAACTTCAAGCAAAAATTTGTAAGCAAAGTTTTACAATAATAACAATTTTATAATTGAAGGGCTCCAGGCAAAAAGTAATGCCCAGCGTCCAGAGAATTTTTTTTTTCCCTTCGTTATTTTGTTCACATCACTTAGGATAGGTAATTCCATAACTTAATTTCAGTGTATTGTGTGAAATCTGGATGCAATTTCGCAAAATGACCAAATGCACTGAGAATGTCAGTTAGGACGTTTTTGCTCTGAGCCGTTCAATTATAATCATTATTAGGTCTTAATCATTGCTTAACAATTGTGGAGGCAGTGTGGCCAAGTGGCTAGAATGCTGGACTTCAAATCTACAGGTCCTGCCGGTTCAAGTCACACTCTGACCACTCAGCAAGCTTATTCTGAGGAGTCCCTGGTTTTACCGTAGTTAACTCCTCAGCTGTGCTTGTAAATAGCTAACTGGTCCACCTTTCAACAGTTGGGATTCTTGACTCTGTTTCATTCATTGTCCCTGAAGAGCCCTTCAAGGGAGTGGTCGATTAAAGTATTTATTTTATTTTATCTTTATTTTACTCACGATTACTGAGTGATGAGTTTGCATGTGTAGTATATATTGCAGTTCATAGGGGGCAGTGTGGCCCCGTGGTTAGGGTGGTCAAGATGCTAGATTTGCATGCAGTTGCTCTGGGTGCAAATCCCACTCTGGCGACTGCCTGAATAGGGGTGGGTGAATAGGCAAACGGATCGGCGGATTTTGGAAATATTTTTGCCCGGATTTCGGATTCAGAGCAAAATTTTAACAGATTTTTGAATCCTGCAACTCCAGCAGATTGCAGTTTCATCCTTCTTTGTGGCCTGGATTGTGGATTTTGCCGGTGATAAAGTTCGGATTGCTGATCTCGCCGATCTTTTTCGGATCATGGATCTCTCAAATGAAAATGCAAATATTTTGCGGATTTGGATTTAAGGACTTTTTTAAAACGGATCGACAGATTTTGTTGTTAAATCCTAACAGATCGGCAGATTTGCACACCCCTATTCAGCCCCCTCCTGAATTATTTTTGTCTTCAGTGGTCTTGAATTCAACTCCACCAGGCTTTATAAATAGCCAAAGGGTTGCCTTCTTCCAGTGGAGTTTCTTAATGTTGTTAAGTTCAATTTAATCGGTTTTTTTTTTTCTTTTCTATACATGGCCCCACAAGCTTCAGAATTAAGCTTAAAACACCGTGACTATGTATATAGATTCTTTACTTTTACTTTGCATTACCACTTCGCATTATGCTGACACCACAGTTTCCTCTCTGAAAGGCCAATCCCTCATACATGGCTCCTACCAAGCAAATAAAATAATGCGATTCACACAGTTAAAATTTTCTCCTCATTGTTATCAACAGACTATACCTTTCAAGACTTTTGAACAAGGCATGCTTAAAGGAAATGCATCACTTAGCTACGACTGGTTTCATGGAGCCTTATGCCCTGGTTCTCATACTGCTTTTATTCTTTTAATTTTCTGACCCATCAGAATCAAGACTGCTGTCCTATGAAGCTTCTTCACTTAATGTGGACATACTGACAGCAAAAAATCGGAACTTTATAACAACCAAAACAGCAACTGAGTGATGCACCATACATGATTGCAGCTATTGTTTTACCAGTTGGAGTCTTCACTGAACGTGTTTCATAAGGAAGCTGATTTAGGCCTTCTTCAACAACGAGTCGTATCTAACAAAATATAAATAAAAAACAAAGTAGGTATTTCTTTTTCAGGATAATACAATTAGTAATATCCCTCAGCATGCAAAGAAAGTCGTGTCCGACAGCCCGGGGCTAGTGGATTTTGCGATCGGGCTAGTGAATTCTGTGCTTAAGTTGCCCGACAGGCAAGGGAAGAAAGGAATAATTAATAATTATTTTTTCATTCTGCTTGAGAAAAATTTTTTTTCGGGCTAGTAAAAATGACTTTCAGGCTAGTAGATGTTGGTTAATTTTCTTTGCACCCTGTGCCTGCAAGAATGTTCAATTCTCATCTCAAACTGTGGAATGGAAACTTTAACACTGATAGCCAGCAAAATTATGATGGATTAAATTATTTTGTCTTCAAAATATGCATCCCTTTGATAACGTTTGTTTCAGTCTTTTATACACTGTGAACTCACCAGTCGGTCAGCATAAAAAACAAAGTCTCCTCTCGCTGTTTCCCTAAAATGTGGCAAGAACAAACAATTGAATGAGGAGACAGTCTTCTCTTTGGTGCTGGTTAGGTGAAAATTACAATCATGATAATCATAACTTGGTGGAGATTGTCCTTAATAATAACATTAAGAAAGAAAATTAATGTATACCTGCACAAGAAAAGTTCTTTTAGACCTACCATGTCTCTGGACAGAAAAACAGAGATTATTAAGTGTCACTGGGGGACCTCTTAGGGACTGAAGAGTTAAAAAATAAAGAGGGAGGGTCTGGGTGTGGCAAA
>BLFK01000704.1:2276411-2295902 GCA_014634185.1 Astreopora myriophthalma | reverse complement strand
CCCCCCCCCCCCCCCTCCAAGGAAGGGCACTTTCGGGGTTCGATTGTCAGTCTCGACCACCAGACCGCTCTATGCAAAAATGTTGGCTACGCCCCTGATCTGTTGTTTTCGGGTACCAACGTGGCGGCAATGATGTAACGTGCAAGTCATCAATAACGGTCGAAACATCTCCATCCACGATTCAATTCTAATTACATACTTTATGTAAGCACGGCAAAACCCTCAATAATCATATACAATAGCTGTAGTACAATACAAATGCATATTTAGTTTAATGTTTTACAAGGTTGCTGTGTGGGAGCCTGACTTGCGTTTCGCAAGTGAATCTATTGTACGTAAATTACAGGGTAAGCCATTACACCATGACGCCTTGCTATAGCTAAAACTTTTCTTAAACTTTTCGTGCGCGGCTTGGGTAAATTCAGTGTCATTTCCACGTTCCAAATTTATATTGAGTGTTGCGAAAAGAAAACAATTCTTGCAAATACTCCGGGGCAAGTCCATTTAATACTTTGAACATAAGAATTGCCTTAAGCTTTTTCCGACGCTTGGAAAGACTGTCCCACTGTAGTCTGTTAAGAAGAAGCCAGCATTGGTATCACAGCTAGACCATTGTGACGCAATCGTGAGACAAACAAAGAACTCAAGAACGTGGTTTGATTATGTTGTCTGAAAAGATGTATCAAACTTAGTTAAGATCCCATTTTGTAGAAGAAATCCTTATCAATATGAAATAGATCGCCAAATCAAAGCTACTAAGCCATTTCCCATCTTTCAGATTTCCTCGGCTAACTGTCGAAAATTACCCGTTGCTTTATTTCACCTATGGTACATCGGATTGGATGGTTGAAGTTATCCACCAATTTCTTCATTTGAAAGTGATTATTCAGCCCTTTGTAATACGAAAGATTTCTCGCCAAGGATTCGGAACATATTGAATGCTCTTAAAATCTGAAAAGCGCACGGAAATTACGCTGAACAGCGCTTCTTGTTAGGATTTCCTCAGAGGGTTTCCAGAGGTGGAGGGAGGGGGGGGCATAGGTGATGCTTTTTTTCAGTCAATCACTTTCCTCGTATATCTGTGTTCCTGTAAGAGGCGTAAAGTCCCACTGGTCGATTATGTTAAGTAGGGGGCTATTAATTTTAAGTTATTTTTGAACTTGATTAAGAAATGCCAATAAAGCAATATTCACTAATGTCATCGGAACTTGTACGATTGCATGTTTAATAAGTAAAAATAATATTCGTTCACGTTAGAGATGGGCGTGAACTATTTTCTTGAATAGTGTTCCAGGATAATCTCCGGTCGCTTTAGCGGCTGATCTAGCAAAACCTCAGATGTTATATTTGCTACCTTCAGATGTCCTTGTGATCCAAGCGCTTCTCTGCTCAATGGTAATATCCTCCGTCTTATCATTCATTTATTGATTCATCCATCGTTGCATTCCTTAGTTGTCGAACGGATGAGCACAAATATAAATTTAGGAATTCAGGAATATGGTTACCGTGATAAGAAAGAAAAATGTATTTTTAACCACGCCATAGTGGCCCGGCTTGATGCACACAATCATAGTGTTGTTAGCGGCGACATTATATGGGAAGCATTTTTGCTTTTCGGTAGCGCGCAAAGCCACGCAATCAAAACAAGTACATGTTGGGTAGAAACGAGTCTCAGGCAGCGTTTACACGGACCTGGTTTCAAATCGAAAACGGTTTCAAGGGTTCGCCGTTCACACGACAGATGAAACCGTATCGCTTTCAAAAAGCTCGAATATTGTTGGCGTTTTCAAAACGACCCGGTTTCCGTAACGGTCTCAATCTGTATCGTGTAAACGGAATGAGAAACTGCGTCGAAAACGAAACGGTTACAAATGAAACTGCGTCTGTAGAAAGTGCACCGCTTGCTCCCCTCCTACGATGTTGGTTTGAAACATCGACATTGGGTTGTATTTGGGTTCAAAATTTTTTCGTGGGGACGGGGTACTTTAAACGTCCCTTAGACAATTGTGTTTATTTAATAGACATGAACGAAATGTTCAAAGCTGTCCCCACAACGTTTGTCCAGGATTGCTGTAAGTTCCAGTGGCCGGGGTTTTACCTAAGTAAACACCGTCTTAGTAGCCATGGTGGTAAAAACGGGTTTCACAAGTCACCCGTTTCAGCCACAACACATAGGCGAGCTCGCTCTATGACCTAAGCAAACTGGACTCTTCTGTTGCTTCGCAGAACACTGCTGTAGCAGTGTTATAAACACAATTGATTCATGCATTCAGCTTTGCATATCCGGACTTTTGATGCAGAAGCTAGACTGAGTTGCTTTCGCCGGAGGCTGCACCTCGAGTGCGCTTTCTCTCGTGCTCTCCAAACTTCCCATGAGCATCATTACAACACGTTTTCCCGCGAAAATTGTGCTCCCTAAAACTGAAAAAAAGTTCTGGATGAAGTCAAAGCACTCTTGCTTCATAAGAAAACGGACATTTTACTTCCCCGACGCCCCAGCCGGGCAATGTTCCCTGATGTTTCCTGATCTAGAGAGACTCTTACACCTGTCAAGATGAAAATAACTTCTAGATATATATATGTATATTCAGTTATGCTCATTCAGCTGTAAATAACAGAGACCTACCCGATAAACAGGTGACAACATTTCAGTGGAGACTTGGAAATGTGTTGATTTTTAGCACGTGAGTGGAATAAAGTCCTTGATCCACTCCAGCCTAAAAAGAGCAGTTTACAGTTTCTTGTATTGGGTCATGATTCTACTTTGCGATTAAATACAAGTTCACTTTCATTGTATATATTTAACTCTAGCAAAACAGAACAACAGGAATAGTTCTAGTAATGGCGTGATGTACGCCTTTTAAGAAAGAAAAAGCTACACCGCCTGATTCCCCGACATATCACTTGTATGTATTCAAAATCGTTCGTCAGTTAGATTGCTGCTGCATGCATTGCGGCGGTTCACTGGCGAATTCCCGTTGAAACGTGTCAGAATTTGTTGGCACATCGAGTATCTGACATTCATTTCATACTGGTTTCGGCGCATTGTTTTTTTGTTTTTGTTTTTTCAGTTCACTCCAGGAAGACGACAAGTTCACTCTGACCCTTTCAAGAGAATTTTGCTATTTCCAAACTTAAGACTGATGCTGCGTTCATAAGGAAAAGTACTCTATTATTGGTGTTGCCGTCTAAATTTAGTTTCTTCGTTCCATGGCCAATACAACTTTCTGCTACTCTTTTCAGTCTCACATGGAATACTACATAACTCGATCATAAGAAGCGCTCTCTATCCCCACGGCTAAGCAGCAGATTCTCTATAAACTGGCACATAAGATTCTTCGAAACGATAACTGTGCTAAGGAGCCAAATAAAACAGCTGACATAACTAGTTACACACATGTGCATGATGGGGCATTCACAAGTGAAGGTTCTTTGATTTTAGTCAGGTTCATTTTTTACCTTTTACTTCTGCCGTTTAGCTTCTATCAGTTACTTTCAGGAAGAACTTATTTTCCTGTTGGTGTCTATCGTGTCAACGTCGTTCGGCGCTCTTATTTTCTTAAAGAGAATTTTCTATCCTCATCCCTTCAAGAAAAATGACGTCATCGAAAATATTCTCAGGGAACATTCGTTTTCGGAATCACACTTTCAAAATTTCCTATCAAAAAGAGTGATACTTGAATGCCGCTTACACAAAGTCGCTATAAGAGACAACGAAGACTGCAACTAAAACGCCATTACGTGATAAGTTAAGCCAAGAGAGGCTGAGCGGAGAGAACATATTCCTATTACCCCTGATAATTATTTTCGATCGGGGCCTCAATCTATTTTTAGATTTCGCGCCACGCGTGGAGGCTACTTGTAACCTCTGTCCCATGACCTCGCGGTTCATATTTGACAAGACGGACCAATCAGAATCCGTCTTTTAAATAATTACTCTCATGACCTCGTACTAAAAATGGATTGAGAAAAATTATGATCACTGATAAAGGGCCACGTATGGATGATGTGTTCTCTTACCTTATCCTCTCTTAGTTAAGCGCAACGAGCGCTAAAACAATGGTTCTCCTCGTGTGCTACACGTCGTCTTTGTCGTTCTCTGCAAAACAACAACTTGACTTAGCTAAATTTATGTTTTTCAGGAGAAACTAAAAACTAGAATGAAAAGAGGGCTTTCCAACCCACTTAATCCCCGGATCAATACTTTGTCTTCATGTTATGAGTTAAATGAAGTTGGTATAATCGCGAGATGGTTGTCATGGCTCGACATAGCTTTACTGTCAAACACGCCTCCTCTTTCTCCTTCTCCCTGTTGCTGAAACGTTACTCCTTAGACTGGACAATGAAAACAAATCAAAGAACCAAGCTAATTGTAAGTGAGGACATTTAGGCTTCATAAAACTTCTTTCCTGGTTCAGTTATTTGTTATACAAGTATTGTGTATTTCATTGTTGATTTCTGATAGGATTACATCGGGTGTTATCGTAGTCAATGAACTGCTTGGTAGCACGGCAGCGTGAGAACGTTTACCCCGTTCAAGGTCATACTACAGTATATCTTGAAATCAATGAAAATTTCAGATAACGGGTTCATTTTGTACAGATTTCTTGCTATTTTGGATGACACCTGTTATCTCTAAGCCTGTGGTATCGGTAGTTGTTAATAAATTAAACGAGATGCCCATTTCCTGACTCTTGTCTGCGCTGATGGATAAATGTGGAAATGATTTGTTCTCGTTTCATATTGCAGAGTGATTAGTGAATAAAATAAATCATAAAGACGGCTCTGTAAAACTGAGTTTCACACGGACAATATTTTAAACGATTGCTCCTCTAATAACTACCCCCACCTCTCCTCGACTCTCCCATCCCCTGGTTTTCATTGTCTTTTCTTCGCGCGACTGTTTTCTATGACCTTAGACAAAGTGTGTTTTTGGCTAAGTGATAATAACGTTATTTGGGGGTTTCTAATTAAAGTGCCAATCCGGCTGTGTTTACGGAAACTGGAAGTGGATTTAGTTGCGTCATTTTCTGTTGTCGTCAAAATTATCCGCTATTACTTATAGTGAGTCACTGTGATTCCCGATGGTTTAGTCTTCGAAATAAATTGTTCTTCTTTTGTTTTTGTATTGTATTTTAAGCATTTTTGTTGTTTGACGTAAATCATCTTTTTACTTAGTGTCAACGCCTTTGTGTTTCAATTAGGTAAGAGGGATTTTCCTGTCATGACAAGACAAATCTTCTACGTTGGGTTCTTTTTAAAACCATCAATTACCGTTTCTTCTTTGCACTTCAGTGGAGAATTTGAAAATCACAAGCCTTTTAAGGGACGTAGTGTCCGGTCTTGTTTAATGGGTTCCATGAAAACCAAAATCACCGACTTAAAATTAATAGGGGCTAACAATGGATACAACAGAGAGTTACCGAAATAACACTGAGGGTCGTTGTTGTAAGTCAAAAAACCGTAATTGAAGAAAACGTAAGAACTATTGAGTCTTAAATTAAGCTCCGGCCCAATCTATCGAATTGCCCTTTGGGAGTGGCATGGAAAGCACTATCAAGGGTCAAAACAATTCCCAGATTGCATTTGGGCGCATTTTTTCGCCGTTGGACTTCCTCCACTGAACGATTTACCTCTGGAGATTTTGTCCGCTTAGTCTTAGGCCATCGTGATTTCTTGTTAGAAAACTGAACTGAGATGTATGTTCGATTCATGCGTCTTTAAATGAAACAAAGTTTAAAAATAGATATACTGTGATGTAATTGATTTTAAGCCCTTGCGTAGTATATTGCATGAGTAAAACTGATTAACAGTGATTGAATTACAGAATTACAGCATTCATTTGTTCACTTGTTCCCGGTGCAAATTTGACCCCGAGGGAGAAAACAGTGGGGTCTTTTGTCAGAACTGGCCGATCAGACCGGTCAGTTGGCAAAGAAAATGGCACAATTTGAAGGAACAGTCGAATGACATTCCCTTATATTCTTTTGGAGACTCTTACTTCAGAGTATTTGTCATCCTCTGAGTGTGTAGATTTGAAGCGTTGTAGACTGTTAGCTCTCCAGTTACCCGGTTTCGCCGGTTAGTTCTGTCAAACGGAAAACGCGCTTAGTCAAGAGTCGGAACTGCTTCGTGGACATCCACCTTAGTTCATATTTGCAAATTGCGTCAGTAATACTGCTGCACGCAGTATTTGGTCTGTGAAGAAATTGAAACGAAACACAAAGAACATACAGTCAGTTTTAAAAGCCGAGATGAATCTGTTGCAATTATATCTGAGGTGAACTAGCATGGGCTCAAAATTAAACGTACTCGTAACTTTTCTAGGGTCAAAGATGAAACAACCTGAGGTATTGACGTCTTAGTGTTGTTTTCAAGACCATGACGGCACTACCCTTTCAAAGATACGAAATTTAAAATGTGACATTCAGTTGGCTCTACCCATTTAACTTTTGTGGGTTCAGACGCGGGAAGTGCCGCCAAGAACGACGGGAGTTATGTTATCATGCGAGTGTCCGTAAGGACAAAAATACGCCCGCAAAGCGTGCGTATGGTTACTGCTATGCAGCTTGAAATACAGGTTGCAAGATCATCATCAAGTCTCCCCGCGCCAGTAGGCACATAAGGCCGACACATTCTCTGACCAACACTCTCTGTTCCGTGCCGCCGCCTTGGCTACATTCCGACTCTTCCACCCTGCTTTGTTTCTCTCCCTCTCAACAGTCCTTCTCTAGGTGGTCTTTGGTCTCCCTCTCGCCCTTCGTCTTTATGGAGTCCACCCCAATGCTGTAAAACAGTCATTCTCACCTTCTCTCCTGAGTACATGTCCTAACCAGTTCCACCTACTTCGTCGGACCTCACAGCTTATTTCATTGATCTCTGCCATCTCAACAACTCTCTTGTTCGTCATTCTTTGCAAAGGTTGCAAGATGGCTTATAATTTATATTGGATTAAAGGAACTAGTGAAGATTTGTGTCGAATAGACTCCACTGTAGATAGATGAGTGAATTCGCCCTTATCATCTAACTTACGAAGTTCTGTACAACTCTTACTTCATGACAGACAAGGGATAAGTGTTATAAAATTTGTCTTAGGACCCCGTAGCGGCCCACTAGAGGATTTTTCAATTTGCTTTGCAAAAAATTGGTCAACCATAAGGCTTCGACGAGTGCGATCTTTGCCTCGAGGCGTCATAATGTCATGTTGAACTCTACCAGATTTCAGTACCTTATTGTCATTTTTTTCTTAGGAATGAGAAGAAGGGTAGCGAAGATCACTTAAATGGCCCCTGAGAGCATAGAAAAGACAGCAGAACACACGGTCTGCCGAATTTTAAGTTACCAAAAATTGTTCAGTTATTCTAGTTACGTTCACATTCCGCGATATTCTTATCCCATATGTTCCTTTATAAAGCACTCAAATTACTAAGACGTGAAGTCGGATTTCTACTTAAGACAACCAGAACCCTCATACAGTCCGTGTAATGACTGTCTTTTGTGCCGCCAGTACAGTCAAAATAGTGTTATTTGGTTTACGCGGCTTTGACCCGCTTTATTGTTTTCGGCTGGAAGGGAATAACCTGATTTTTTTCTTCAAGCTATGGTATCGACGCTGCGGTAACTGAAGCCCATACTGACTGAATACTAATAAACAAGGGTCAAATAAATATTAATTCCGACAGCCCTCGCCGGATCGCGAAGGTTCTGGAAAGTGCGAGACGACAAATTCCAAAGGTACTAACTAGAAAGTAAATAGCGATTCTAAAGAAACAAAGACAAGGCGTTGTGAAAAATCTTTGAATCCAAAATTGCCAATTCAAGGTGGCGGTATGTTCTCCGCAAGTCTTACAACTTGTAGCCGCACAAGTGTTTAAAAGTACTTTACCAAATAAGCGTTGCTTTCAGACTTTTAGTCTCGTTCTGACTGCTTTCAGCGTGTCGCACAGTCTACAGCTTAAAACACATTAGGATATCAATCCACCTTGTGGGATAAAAATAGACGAGAAATAGATATCTACAAAAACAACCTCCCTTTCGGACAAATATCAGTAAGTTTCTTCACCAAGAGAAAGAAAAAAGAGAACAGCTTTCAATTGCGGATTTTGAACACTAAATGCTAGATAAGAAGACACATATATTTTGCCGTGACTCTGTTATCATTTGATAACTGTTAAAGAAAACAAATGCTAATAATATATCAATAATGAAATGTGTTTTTCCTTGTTTCGTCACTTTATATTTCAATGCAACACAATGAAGCAAAAAAGCCTCAAAACTTTGATTAAGCCAATGTGTTGGAAAATAGGTTATCAAGTTTGTTAGTTTTTGAGCTCAGTCGTGCCAGAACTTTTTAAATAGTACGAATCGCCCGGGCCGGTTCAGGAGCCATGACAAACCCTTGTCAGTCCAGAAACTCTTTCAAGATAAACTAGACTAAACTGTTTAAACATAGTTTAAAACGGCAGAGAACTGCTTAATCACGATGATAAACAAGGAAATCATTAGCAGCTACAACGCTAACCACAATTGGAACTCGGATCAGCGCACAAGAAGGAAAATAAAACAACATAATTATCGCCCACGCTCTGTAATGACAGCTGATCGTTTTCCGGGACTTGGAACTGTCAGTCAAGATCTTCGCTTTTTAATGACCTTTTCCCCGATGTAAACCCCAGAGGGTGTAGCAGTAAATGAAACCAAGACGAACTGTGATTGGCTGCATTCTCATTTATCAGTTTTAGGTTCTGTTGTCACCGCGAAGTCTGTGACTTTTGCTCATTTGGTGGCATTTCCGCTGGTGTTAACAGTTAATTTGAGAACTGAAGGTATTTACGTAGTGACATCCGCGTTAACACGTTTGAGAGCGAGAACATTGGCAAGAAGTTTAAACAGTTTTTGCAGCACAGGATACAAGAGTGCGACTAAACTTGTTCAACTGGTTCAAGAAACTACAGAAATATGTACAATAGAAGAAGTATTTGTCTAAGCGACAGCGAATCGGAGACATCAGACACCTATGTCAACAAAATGAGTGATAGAGAGAGACCAGGGAGCCGGAGTTCGACAGCAAGCGAGAAGAGAGACCGCCTGCCCAGAACGATCGAGCGGAAGAACTCCAAAGTCCTTACTCCTGAAGTTTTGGATCTCTGCGCGAAAGAAATTCAACAGGAGAGCATGTTCAAGAAAAGATACGAGCAAGCCGCGCTTTTTGTGTACGGAACAAGCCCTGAGCAGCATTGCGGCGTGGACAGCGGCGCAGCATTCTCGGCTCAACCAGATGGAAATGTCTTCAAGATGCCATACCTCTCCGATCCATGTTTCACTAGCTTCGGGTATTTTAATAGATAGGACTGAATAATGATGTCAGCCTCATAACAAGACACGCCGGAGCTGCATATGACAGATGTAGACCCCTAGCCGGATGATAACATCTAAAGTTCGTCAAACCAGGAACGAATCACAGAAAGACAATTCGTTCTTCGAAAATGTCGAATTGAACTCTGAAAAACACTGATTTTAATTTACCTAGGTTTAAGGACGCGTGAAATTAAGTCGAAATTCAATTAAAGACAAAAGATAGAGTTTGCTGTATCAGCTCTATTGATCACGACGAGCAGAAACTGACAAGTTTTTGTGACTTGTAAATGTGTTTGAAGAATTGTAAACATTTAATTTGGAGCCATTATTTCCGAATCAACGACCGGTGTTATAGTAATTTATAAGAGTGTGAGTGAGTTCACCGCAAAATAGAGGTATTTTTAGGCAATGAAGAACATTTTATGTGAAAGCGTTATTTAATATTTTACAGTGTAATATACTAAAGATAAAACCTTAAAATTAACTTTATTTAAAGATATGTACATAGTGTAAATTCTGCAGAAATAAAATGATGGACTACGTGATTACCTTATTACATGCTTGCAGCCTCGTGATTTTAATAATAATAGAATTCATCGGCTGATGGCACGCCAAGGAGGCTAAAAAAAGCTACAGGAAACAATACAGATGCTTGACCTTGCACGGCCCCAATTGTCCACATTTTTGCACTCGTCTTTTTTGAATGCTAAAACCTGTGTGAATTGTGTTCTTTACTACAAAGTCGTCAAGCGTCAATCTGAATGACAAACAGAAAAAAAACGAAAAGCTGTTGAACAGTTTTTTGGGCCAGAGGCTTGATTTCGCAGGACGAAACAAGAGGTGCAATCGTAAAACTATTTGTTAAGTTTCTCACAATAGCACGATTTCTGATATTAACAGTTTTCCGGAAGAGCGGTTTTTGCGGGGGCATATATCGCCCTACTGTGGCCTCTGTGTTTACGACTAATATCTACATATATCCGTTCTACGGCAAAGCAAGTATCGTTACATGACTGTAGCCCAGGCTTGAAAATACTCTAGAAATTCCTTGTTCCCAGTGATAGCTTCGGAGACGTTTTCTTAAATATGTCATCCTTGGTCAAAATCAAGTCAAAACTGAAGTTTCCCTCTAAGATAGTGTAAAACATTTAAAAAACAGGTATTATTTTAAAAGAAACTAACCAAAACTTAAAACTTAGGAAATTAAGCAACTTAAAAGTGACAATATAATATTGTTTATCTGGTCATGAAGCGAGTCGATATGATTTTTTTTTCATCAAAAGACAGTTATATTTTAACAGTTCCTGTTTTTATTGCTTTGTTTTTCGTGATCGAAACCAATAAGCCGCCTGTCGCACTTACTGTTTCAGTTTTACCCTAATTCTAAGAAACTGATATCAAAAGACATGTTTTGCCAGGGAAGATTAAGACAACTTAAGCCATGAAAAGTAATTGCATAAGAAAATCAAATTTATTGCATTATATTGTGTGCTGTCAACTATTTTTGTCAACCGTCGAAATCTTCCAAAACAAAGTTGAAACGAGTGGCGGGATGAAGCACACGGCATATTAAACTGGTTTAGTTAATTCTTAGTCTTGTAGAAGACTCGTACAGAAGCGCTTTTGGGAAGGCTTGTTGCTCTTCGTTTAATACGTTCGTTCTCTCACGATATCCTCCACTAACTATGCTCTCAATCACTGATTCAAGAAGCGGTCGAAAAAAATTCGTCGCAAGTAATTACAATTGTTTAGAAAATTATATTGAACCTCAGACGGCGGCAGCGACACCTGAGCATGACGGCAAGCTAGTGCCCAGTCTTTCCCCGGGAAATTCCCATAAGAGCACGTGATTTTAAGCGCTAAAACGTCGAAAACTTAACTTGTTTAATTAACAAAACTAGACGGTCAGTTTGTCAGTAAACTGCCACCAACTGACAGACACTGCAATTAAAATAGCCCGGAAACTCTTGGAGAGTTTGGACAAACCTAACTCAGGCCAGAGACAACGCAGTGCACTTTCATTCAAATAATAGGCAACACTACGAATTTCAGTCCATAGCTTTACAGGAAAACCTGGCTTTTAGAAAATCCTGTTGGTAACAAACCGTCCCACTTGTGACATAACGCCCAAATACAGACATAACGGAAAAGTCACGAGAACCAAAAAAATTTTAGAGATCTTTTTATCCTTCCCAATGTGAACATAGGCACGACTACCAGCCGTTGTTTCGGGAACCGAGTGAGCGGTGGAAATCGAGCCTAGTTTAAACGACACGTCATAGCGCCATAGCAGGAACTTAATGTTAATAACATAAACATAACTTGAGGGGAAAAACTCCTTAATTTTTCCCGTAGACGGATCTGTTTATTTCCTGTCGGACTGAAGCGTGAACGAGCCAGAAGTCTCGTGCTTGTATTTGCAGTTAGTAACCAAAGATCAAGCTGTAAATCTGCCCGACGTTATCTTCTGGCCTTCATTCATTAATGATTCAATACTTTTGTTGTTTTTAAAGTTGTTTTTAATGTTAACATCAAGCTCAATGATCAATATGGATAAACAAAACAATTATAGGGAAATAGGCATGAACAAAAACAAGGCGGGGACCCGTTTCTCGAAAGTCCTGATGTTTCGTAGAAACTGAATAACAATTTATTCAACGACAGACTGTGGAAACTTCTAGTCCGATTTGTCCCAATGCCATGAAAATGGACAAGTTTACCGTTTGACGACAATTCTGATGACAAGAAAGTCAAACTTGACTTTTTTCCCTCTCGCACCTTCGTCAATTTGACGAACACCACGCCTGTTAATTGGCACTCAACGAGAACATGGGAAACACTTCAAGTGTTGTTTCCTGAGCTCCCAGCCGCTGTTCACCTTTATTCAACGCACATTTGTACGAGTTTTATGTATACTGTGCACTGCCTAAAAAGCATTCAGTTTAGTACACTGTAATTGGCTTAAAATTCACTGAATCTCATGCAGAAAGTTTGAGCTGAGTAGAATCTTCTGCCAAGCTCCCGAGCTAATGTTGGATCCGTGTTTTGCTTTTAAATCGATATATTGCCTCTCCGAGAAATCGAACAAACGGAAGTACTTTTCCAGTGTGGGACGAAAGTTTGACGTGACATTTTCCCAAAGAACCAGCCTCTGGTTTTTGCTTTGCAACGTAACCTAGATTTCCGGGGAGGCGGTCAAGGCCAAGTTAGTTTTACAGGCAAACAATTAATATTCCTCTGCTTAGTGAAGCAATCGCTGGATGCACGGGAATCTGGAAGCCATTTGGACGCCATTTTCCCAGACCAAATCTGGTACAAGGAAATAAATTCATTGATAATTTTTAGGAAAATCGAGCTTAGTACTGGTTAATGATCTTTAAAATGAAAAATATCAAGAGATAGATCAAATATATCCACTTCAAGGGTCTCAAAGAAATGTGAAATACTACTTTAAATAATCATAATAACCGAAATCTGAAGAGTACCTAAGCTCGGCTGTTTAGAACAAAAGAACAGGTTCCAAAGAGAAAGTGAAGTGCTGCGAACGGGTCAGTGGTGGGTACAGATTCAACTCGATTCAACTAGGTTCTCGTGACAAACGTTGTGTATGTACACTGTTAGGATTGGAATGTCGAATTGGTGGCATTCTCGCAAGTGTAGGAAAGAAAATGGTGAATTTAAAGCCCGCCACGAGTGTCCTGTAGGTCAGTGGCAGTGCATCCGAACTAGTAAACAGAAGGTCACAAGACTCCTGTTACCAGCACTCGGATGTTTTGCCGAGTATCCAAAACGGCCTGATAAATTTGTTATTTCAATGGGACTCATGTACCTATATCCCCCGAAAGGCAGTCAAGAAGAGAAATATCGGCTCCAAGACCATTTTCATACTCGCATCTCAGTTCCGTTCAACTTGAGGTAAGATTTCGAGCGATATGTATTTGACCAATGTACTCACTGTCTTCCGTATGGTACGCAAAAGATTTTTGGAGCGCATTAGAGTACCAGGAGTTTACGCATGTATAAAATTTGCTAAAAATGGCAAAATAGCAAAAGGAACAGCACAATTTCTAGTCTTTAGAACCACAGTTAATAGAGTACTGTTAAGAGTTATTGTGTAACCTGTACGAAACTTTTTCTTTATCAGTTCTGGTTTCTTAAGTATGCCGTAAACAAGCTAGTTCTGCAGTTTTCATGTTTTGTTATTGTCAGGTGCACAATAACAATTTTATTATTATTATTATTACTATTACTGTTATTATTATTATTATTATTATTACTATTATTATTATTATTATTATTTAAAATTATTGATCAACAGTCAAAGAAAATACTTACACTAAATTTAGTAACTATCAATTAAAAATTTAAAAAGACTACAGTGCTAAAAGCGGGATGATAAGAAAAGTCTAGTTTAAAAATTGCACATATAAACTGAATAATAATAACAATCGAAGATTTACAGTGTGATAAAATCTAAAAGTATCTAAAACTATCTAGAAAAGCGAAAGGCAAATGGCAAAACTAAAACCCTATTATACAAGGCTGCTATGAAACGCTAAACAATGTCAATGGCTCCTTCGGCAGCTGCGATTTCAATATCACAATTGTTGTAGTCAAACGCAGTACTGCGCTTCACCCGCGATCCTCGGAGGCAAACCAAGGCCGACCGAAGGAGCGCAAAGGATGTCCTTGCTTGAATCCAGGAAATTGTTTGCAAATAATGTTCTCCCTTCTTGGCGGCTATCAGCTCAGCCAGTCGACTATGGTATTATTATTATTATTATTATTATTATTATTATTATTATTATTAAATTGGAATTAGCGGTGGCACCTCCAAAGTTGTTGTTTGTTCACTGAATGCAGATCCAACTGGACTTTGGAAAAGTTGATTTAAGTGCCACAGCTGAATAAAGAACCCTCAAAAAAACTAAACTCGATAACTTTATTATGCCACCCTAGCCATCTCAAATAAGATTAACTTTCAATGAAATATAACTTACTGTTCCTAATAATCTATGAACAAATTAAAATGTAAAAGCCGCTATAAAAAACGGAATACTAAATAGATAATTATTGACGCATAGCAACCTCTGGGTTCAATCTGAGGTTTTGTATAGGATCTTTCTTGTCAGGTATACGATTAAAAATTTTCTGAGATAAATACCAAAAACTGCGGCGAGATTCCGTATTTCGCTTTTTAAGATTGTCCAGCTTTGCCTTAAGAAAACTTGACATGATGTGGTAAATTATTCCAGTATTTGATGACCCTTTTAGTAAAGAAATCTGAAGTAGAAACTAGCTGAGTCCTTCATAACCGAGTCCTGAGAACTTAGCTGAGTCCTACATAATAATGAATAACGCAGATTGGTTCAAAATATGCGCAGACACTCACATCATTGCCAGAAATCGTCAGAAAAGTAGACAAAAATCACATCTGAACACGACAACTTTTAGCTTTCAACTTCATGTTTTCCATCAGCCACCATCAACCAAGAATTCAGGACTTCCTCTTGTGAAGCAAGGATATAAGACGAGAGAATTTTCAATCCTAATTTGCTCACTTTGCTGAAATAAACATTGTCGGGTTCCAGAGATTGTTTGTACATTCCATTGACAATCGATTGAAAAAGCCGCCCAGCAACTGACCAATACAACAAAGAAAGCTCAATTTGTGAGAGGCAATAAATGCTCTGATAACCACACAACACATGACCAGCAACCCGGATAGCTTCATGGTGAGAATCGCCTTGTTTCACTCGGAGCAAAATCATGTACATCATACAAATTGCAACTTCAAATACTCTGTAAGACAAAGACACATCTCCAAAATCAAGGATGCCACCAACGTCATGTCTATCATCTTGACCATTAAGACATACAAGAATGTTGTCATCGTTCAGATCACCATGGATAATATGTCTTTTGAGAGCGCTCAGTTGAGGAATCACTCTATTGACAAAGTTACTGTAGACCTGTTGAAGTACATCAAGCTCTGTTTCACTGTGGCTTGCCAAGGGTATGTACCTTTCAATAACAGACAGCTGGGATAAGTCCCACTCTTGTTTGACCAGAGGACCAATGCCTGGATGATGAAAGCCCTGAAATTGCAATACTAATAGGTCAGCATTAGATAACACAGGAGTGAAGTAGATTTCTGCGCCCGCAATTATAATATGACAATCTCCACTAAACCTCTCGACCCCTACCTAACCCTAACCATGACCGCTGGTCACTGAATCTACTTCACCCTATGTCGTTTAATGCTAACCTTACTCAGTATACCTATACGTAATGCTAACCTTGCTCATACCAATATATCTCTTCATATTCGTCTGCTACTGCGCACTTAAAGAGGCACAGACACCCAAAGGATTTGAGAAACAACCAAAGTATTGTCATCATCGAAACCAGACAAAGGAAATGGCGTAGTTACTTTAGATAGAGATGCTTGTGATCAACGTATATTCAGCATAATTAATGACCCCTCTAAGTTTAAACCTCTCAAAGACGATCCCACCCTACTTTGCGAGGGTAGAGTACAACGGTTCCTAAGAGATCTTAGGAAGAAAGGACACATTACAAAAGAGGTTTACCACTCCATATATCCTAGCTGGTCTCTCCCGGCCTTCCTAAAATGTATAAATTTCGGGAGACAGACACCATCCCTCCTTTTCGGCCTATCGTGTCCTCCATTGGCACTCACAATTATGAACTTGTAAAATTCCTAGGCAACCTTCTTCAGCCTCATATTCCATCAGCATTCACTACTACAGATACTTTTACTTTTGTTAGGGAAATCAACAATCTCTCAATGCATAAGAAATTCATGATTTCTTTTGACGTCGTTAGTCTATTCATGAATATTCCAATAGAGGATTGCATAGACTTGGCAGTCAAATATATCTCTGAGGGTAATTCAGACCTTAAATTGAGCACCTCTGAGTTAAAAAAGCTTTTTCAATTCGCAACATCAGGGACAGGGAAACTTCTACGATCAAGTGGATTGGGTTGCTATGGGCTCGCCCTTGGCGCTGGTTCAAGCAAATCTCTTCATGGGCCACCATGAGAGGGAGTGGTTAGAAAAATATAGTGAGTCGGAAGTTCTCTTTTATTGGCGTTATGTTGATGACACATTTTGCCTTTTCCACTCAGAACATGATGCTGAGCTCTCTTTCAACTTCATAAACAGGCGACACCCCAACATACATTTCACCATAGAAAAGGAAACGAACGGAATTTTGCCCTTTCTTGATGTTCTCGTGAGTACCACTGTCCCTATTTCAGTTATCACGACCACTTACCGCAAGAAAACCTTCACTGGTTTGCTAACATTATATATTAAGATGGAACTCGCCAAAACGTTAATTGATATCAAAATTAACAACACCTGGCTAGGTTTTCACACCGACATTCAAATATTGGTTGCTATCCTGCGAAAGAACCTTTTTCTGCCTCTGTAAATGATATGTTGATCAACAGGTATATTACTAGAGCAGTCAACAATGAAGGCAATGGCCGGATAAGTTCACCTCGGTCAAAACCAACCTGAGGAAACTAATGATTTCTACTTCAAAATCCCCTGCATTGGTCGATTTTCTGTCGTAGCGACTCACGCCGCCATTCGCAAATTATCGCGTCGGTTCTGGAAACCTTTTAACATTATACAAGTTAATAATAGGTTAATAGGTTTCCAGAAACGACGAGATAATTTAGCGTTTTGCCCAGAATACCCTAAGTGAGACCAACATCGGAAATTACAACCCTAAGCGAGACGACGAGCATCCCCGCCCCTTTCATATGCGAGCCCGGCCTGATTAGAGGAGCGTGTCGAGCATTTTAAATGCTGTTATGATCGGTGCAAGTCTGCGGTAAATATAAGCTTATGTCACGCGTATGCAAGTTATAGCTGAGCGTTTGAAACTAGCAGTTTTCAGTCGACGGCATGCATCTACTTTAATTTCTGATCGCCGAACGCAGTATAAACATAACCTTGTTTTGTTTGACTTTGTGTTGTCTCTGGTCGATTAACGATATGTGCCCTGCTATACGTCGCTGTTGCTTAATTAGAAGTTATTTTGTGGTTTCACTGCAGAGCGATTAGACAGCAGTAATACTTTATATAAACAATAGCCTCCATTTGGCACGAAAATATACTCGGATATTTGTCCTTGG
Source organism: Astreopora myriophthalma (assembly GCA_014634185.1). Taxonomy (NCBI): domain Eukaryota; kingdom Metazoa; phylum Cnidaria; class Anthozoa; order Scleractinia; family Acroporidae; genus Astreopora; species Astreopora myriophthalma. Next base: position 2,278,373 of record BLFK01000704.1, on the reverse strand, counting down.
ACATTATCTGTTCCGAGAAGCGAACAGTTTTCCGAGAGCGAAGCTCGAGGAAAACTGTGAGCTTCGAGGAACAAATAATGTCCAAGGACAAATATCCGAGCATATTTTTGAAGCCAAATTGAGGCTAGTGTGTTATTATCCTTCAAATATTTTCGCGGTTTGAAGTTTTGGAAAGTGGGGAATATCACTTGGGAAAAAATTGTCAGATATTCCCCAGTATTCGGTCACGTGACGCATTCAGACCAATCGCGTGCGAGCGATAATACTTGATGGATTATAAGCTCGGTTATCCATCTTGTAAGAATCCTACAAAACTGACCTTGGACTGAAGACATAAGTGCATTCATATTTTGTCAAAATAGAAAACGGTCAAAACCACAATAGAAAATGCATCAGTTAACCTTTCTAGGTGATGCCTACAGATTAAATTGCCCTTTGATACCATAAGAGGGTACTAGACAACCCCCCATTGCACTAATGACATTCAGATATCTAAACAAATAGAAAACATGACTCGAACGTTGCCTAGTCCCGGTACAGCTTTTTCCCAGGCCTCGCGCGTGAATCCCTTCGCTGACGTCACCGGGATGAACAGCTGGGGGGCCACGTAACCCAAAACGGATTGTCCGCGGTGAAAAACAGAGGTTAGGAACCAGGCAAACTCGAACGCTCTTCCCTTAGGGCCCGTACGCACCAGGCAATTTTTTTTTTAATTTTGCGAAAAAAAGTCTATCATCAGTTTAGTGATACAAGTGCAGTTGATACAAGTCGGGTTATTTTTTTCCCACCAAATTTAGTCAAGCCTTAATCAAACTTCACAGGCGCCGTCGTCCTGCTTCCGAGCAGGACAAATTTTTCTCAGACGTAAAAACTGACAGATTTTTCAATTTACACGGCATGATCTGAAGAGAAACGTCAATCAAGTAAGACCTCGCTTGACACTTTGTGGTTAACAAATATGTTTTGTTTTTAAGTGCACCCACACAATTTTTGTCGAGATGTTTGGTAGAGCCAAGACAAATTTTGTCAGCCTAGTGCGTACGGGCCCTAGTCTAAGGTTACTACTAGTATTACGGCTTATCGCCCGGCTTACTTTACACGCCCACTATTTGAGAAGGGCCCGCGCGGGGGGAGCCCCCCCCCCACTTTCTGTGGAAAAAAAACATCAATAAAGTAATTGTTGGTTTCCACGCGACCTCATAAAATACTAAAATTGAAAGGAACAGACACTTGAGTTTTTATCTTCATTAAGGCGGCAAAAGACATCAAAAAATATGTTAACAAAAGAGTTTATGCCAATGTTTACAAGTTCAGTGGAGAGAAGAAAGGTTTTAAGACAGCCGTTAAGACAGCTAAAGTCGAACTCCAGATGTTTTCGCTGGTTTCCGGCCGCCACGTTGGTGTCCTTCTGAAGGACACTAACACGGCTTCTCCATTCTAATCTCTATAATTTCGAGTGGCACATTTTTCCGAATAACTGAAGTTCGAGGTTGAGACTTCGGTAGGTCGTTTCTTTACTACTCTCCTACACAGGGACCGCACATAGGCTGGAGCTGGGGGGGGGNNNCCCCCCCCCCCCCTTCAAATTCAAAACCCTGCTGCGGGCCCTGTTGAGGGACTACGTATCGTAACATATTATGTTGGTAATGAGTAATGCAGTATATATACCGTAACATTTCAAGCCAATAACTCCCTCTAAGAATCCCTCTGTAATACCGACGGAGCTTTACGCCGTTAGTTACTGGCTAAAATGTTATAATTACAGTATGTAATAGAAGTGGATCGAAATTACGCCGTTGATTAGTGGCTTAAAATGTTAAAATATATATACTGCGAAAACAACATATTAAGCAGTTATCTAAATGCCCCACTAGTTGATACCGTATATAACAGTTACCTGTAAAACTTCATGCATTCTTGCTACGTAGCGACCAAGATTAAAGAGGAGATTGGATGTACACT
>BLFK01000704.1:2255276-2270413 GCA_014634185.1 Astreopora myriophthalma | reverse complement strand
CAATAGAAACAACGTTTTACTCTAGAGAGGAAAGGCCTCCTAGCGCCAAGTTATATAGCCTGTGTAAATAACGTAAAATGCACTTTAAAAATAATATGTACTGATTGGCTGAGTTAGGTCGGGCCGGGCGGGAAAATATTTGGCCCTCGGTCATGGCGCTCGGTCCGTACGCCATGACCTCGGGCCAAATATTTTCCCGTCCGGCCCTCCCACTCAGTCAATCAGTACATATTATTTTTAAAGTGCATTTTACGTTATTTACACAGGCTATATAACTTGGCGCTAGGAGGCCTTTCCTCTCTAGAGTAAAACGTTGTTTCTATTGCAGATTGGATGTTCTGACCTCAAGTCCGCGTTACTTTATAACAAAACAAACTTAAGCACCACTCAGTAGGGGCAGTGTGGGTTAAGAACATTCAGAGGGGAAAGGAGAGGCGTGATACAAGAGAAACGAGAGGGAAGGGGTGTCGTAAGGCGTAAAACTACAATGTACCATCATAATGACCTAACGTATTTGATACAATTATAATAAACATTTTTGTAAAAATCTCCGTAACGAGAGAACAAGCAATTGCAAAAATACCAGTGAGGAGAAATACCCCGTTTCATTCGCATTAGAGTAGTTTTCAATTGAGCATCGAAAGTAATAACGCAACCGCTTTGATTTGGGTTGTGGTTTTCCCAGCAACTGGATCAAAAATCTTGCGCGAACTTACCAAACAAACAGACGCAAAACAAAAACCAATTGCGATTGAGTCACTCATTTTCCCGCGCTTGGCGCCGGCCGCGTCGACTAGCTTTGCGTTCTGATTGGCTAATGGAACCAAGTCGTGAATGGCCCATTTCTGTTTGCCTCGGTTTCAAAGCGAGTCCTGGTGCACAACCATTCAGAACGGAAATGAGTTTTGTGTTTACATGCAAATCAAACGCCCTTATCATTTGAATCGTTTAGCACCAAGACTCGCGTTGAACCAGAGGCAAACAGCAACTCGGAAATGGCTTGTTACTTCAATTTGTGATTGGCTGAAGGGCGTGTTTCCTTCGGAATGTGATTGGCTCTGTAAGTACCTTGGTGTGGGTTTCACGACACTCAATTGAAAACCGCTCTATTAACAATTTTCATTCGTTATCAATCACGGTGTCTCGTCAATGCTAAAACGAGCCTGGCGTCTTTTTAATCTGTCTAATTCCACTTTATGCGCCGCGTGTTGTGCAGCGTTCTTTTTCTTTTCTTCGTCTAAATCATTTGTCAGAGACTCGATCTCACGGAAGAATTCCTCTTGTAGTTTCCTCATCATTTCACTTTGCTTCTTCTCCATTTTGCTCAGCATTTCTCGCAGCGCGGAAACCTCTTTCCGTAGCTTTTCCACCTCACCTGCTGTTCCCGTGGAAAAAGGCTCCACTTTCTGCACTGGCACTGCTCCGGGCTGTGCCTCTTCTTTGTGTATCGACCTGCGCTTTTCTACTGCATCACTCTTGGGGGCTAAAACAGGGGGAGGAGCCTTTGAACAGAGCAAAAAAAAAAAGGCCAAAAGTTCAGGAAGAAGGCTCAAGCTGTGTCAAAATCCTCTTTCTCGGCCTCAGCTTTGTTTTACTCAGTCTCGGTTCACTATATGTACTTTATATTTGAGGAATTTTGGTTTCGTTTATCCCAGAGAGCACGTTTTCACAAGTTTCGCTCCCCGCGTTGGACAATGGTCTATTAGTACTGTTGTCAGTAACACCTTTGATTGACTGACCGACCGACCGACTGATCGACTAGCCCACCGGCCGAGTGGCTGGCTGGATGATTGATTGACCTGGCTGATTTGTACTGCAGTATAGGTGGTGTGCAACCAATCTCTAGAGACACAGATAACAATAGTGAAATGTGCAAATGCTGGTTGACGAACAAAAGGAGCTAACGAGAGATCATCTTTCGTCAACCAACATGGCGGCGATGACGTAATGTGCACACCACCCATTACCAGGCATAAATCTCGTCATCTCCAGTCCCACCTTTTCATCCAAAGCCTGTTTCTTTTCCCTGGCTTCGCGAACCTCTCTTTTCCAATCAGGTTCTTTTGATGGTTCTTTAGGGCGACCTGGTGGCTGTTTAATCGTTTCCTGGAAACAAATGTCAGTTGTCAGTATGAACTGAGATAAAATTCTTTCATGGCTGGTTAACATAATCCAAGAGCTCCAGAAAGAAGACCTCTGTGAGTGCACCACCACTGCTCTGGCTCACAGCAGAAATACTATATATATGCCTGAAACGGTCAGGGACCATTCAACTTGGTACAGGGATTCAGCAATCGTATTAACATCAACATGATCGTTGATAAATATCAATTGCTGGATCAGCAAGGACAGCGTGGAATAAACCGAAACTGTTGTGAGAACTTGACTTATAAAGAAACTTGGGTGAAAATTTACATACGGCAAAACTTAAGTGTTAATTAAAGGTGATAACAACGGGACTTACAAAGGGAACATAAAGGACGCTGAAACGGACTAATGAACGAGTGTAAATTACAAGGGAATACGAATACTAAAGGGCTAACAAACTATACAAGAAAAATAGGCTTTTAAAAAGACATTACAATGCCTTAGGCCCGGTTCAAACGTCGACTGAACTTCACATGTGCCGAATCTAATGCAAATGTGAAGTTCGACGTTTGAACCGGGCCTTATTGACTTCCTCTAAAACGTTGTCCAGTATAGTACCATGTACCCACGTTAATGCTGGTAAATCTTAACAAAATGTCCACTCAGTTGAAGCTGAAAGAGGAGAGTCGTTCTAACAGATCAATTTATAATATTGGATTTTAATGTCACAAAAATCCATTGCAACTTTGGGGATATACAAATACCCAAATTTCTTGTCCACAGTAGCCCTGGAAACGTTACCCTGTACATTAAAGGAGCTATGTCACGGTTAAATGGGTTTGAAAAGTTTAGCTCAACTTTTCAATTTTGTTGTTTGTAATCCGTGTCAATCTTCTCCATCCTTAACCATCCTTGTTCCTTTCTGGTTTATTATTATCTCTTTGGTGTTTTTCCACCTTTGTAAAGCATTATTTTCAGGTTTCCTTCAATTTAAAGGTAAATTTGTCGATGATCAAAATACCTCCAAATATTGTGACAGAGCCCCTTTAAAAATATTCAAACATCCAAGAAATGTTGAATAAGCAATCCCATGCACATCTGCAGCGATCAGCTAAGATCTTTTGAGATTTCGCTGGATGACTTTGATTTCGAGTGAGATTAGTATCACTACTAGTACTCACAGCAACTTCTTCCTCCAGGTTTCCGCTGAGACGAGATGAGTTGGTCGAGCGTCCTTCCTGTTAAAAGTACAAGCGATGACATTCATTTTCATGCCTAGAAACGCTACAGCTTATAGTAGGAACGCAAAAAGAGATGTGACAAACTCACATTAAGTACTTCAACAAATTATCACAGGAAAACGACACAGAATTATACTTGGGCAGCCATTTTGCCGCGGTCTGTTTGTGGTTTGGCTTAAATCTCGGGTTTCCCAAAGTCACCAGTTCAAAAGACCACCCCAACAAGATGGACTTCATATGGTGGTCTAGTATTGTATATTATTTTTTTCCCCTTGGTTATTTGTATCATCTGTTATAAAAATCTAAAAGGTAATTGTATGGAGATAGGCTAGTGGTGTCACACAGGTAATATGGCAGTGGTTATCTGAAGTCATTCTCAGCTATTAGCGAGCTTAAGCAAGGGTGTTTTTAAGCAATGGGCACCAACCAGAAGTGCACTTTCCACATTCCTAAGAAGAGGGTTCGTCCAAATGTTTTATCAGATCGTCTCTATAAGTTAGAGTAAAGACACTGAGCAGAACAAATTAATGTGGTAGTGTCCAGGTACATGTCGGTTAGAAGGGAAAATGCTTCACTTCAGAAATGCATGTGCTTAAATTAAGCTCCCCATTGTTCCTTAGGCTAGCAGGGCGGTCTCTCTCCAGACGCTCACAATGCAATCGATATCTCCAGGTTAAACTTCAACAATCTTCAGTAGGGTAACATTTTTGTTTGAAAACACACCAATCCAAGCAGAAAGAAAACTAGCGTTGATTACTGCTTAACCAAGGGAATCTACAAGACCTTGGATGGCGGCCTCTTTTGAGGGTGTTTTGCTCTGTTTGCGGTTAAATGGTTTAATGTCTCCGTCTGTGGAACATCTTCAAAAGAAACTGGGGCTGCAAAGAGACAACAGATGTCAGACACACTGTAAATACAATGAATTAACAATTGGTTCGTGCGTCAGCGTGCGTTCATCGAGATATGAAACACACGGGAAGTTCGGAGAGCACGAAAGATGTGCAAGAGTTGCTCGAGGCGTAGCTGAGAGCAACTCTAGAGCTCTTCTCGAGTGCTCTCCAAGCTTCCTAAGTCACATCTCGATGAACGTACAGTCCACGCATTAAACAACTGTTTTACAACATTTTCAACGCGATAGTTTCGCGAAGCACGCTCACGCAACTGAATTTGATTACACGAATTTACCAGTTACGTTATAAAACTACTTGACACATAATTTAATCTCGGATGAGGATATTGAAACATGTGCATGTGTAGAACACGTGCTGAGGAAATAAAGTTGTCACAAATGCTTTGCTTTACTCAGGAATTTGCAGCTCACCAATTTGTCTTACCGCAATTTTAGTCTTGAATGGATTGAAATACACCCAAATCCAATTAACAATGATTGTTACCAATCGCACTGGAAATAATCCCTTACAGATAGAGTACCTTCTGCAACACTTTCTGTCTTTATCTCGGGTATTGGTTTACCATCTGCCTCATCCTTTGGTGTCTCCTTTACATCAGAAATTTCATCTCGCTCAAACTCCTTATCATCCACACTCTTCTTGGCAGCCGCACTCTTGTCTGAATCCACCTTCTTTTCTGCTTTCTTTGGCGCCACATCAGGTTTCTTAGTCTTTGGCGGTAAAGGTTTCTTGGGTGGAAGGCTGGGCTTCTGCGGTGCCATCGGCTTCTTTCCTAGCGTTGGTCGGACTAGCTCTGTGCTATGGTCTGACTCACCTTTACTGGGGTGAGGAGGCACAGCATTCTTGACTGGTGGTGGTTCCTTTGCTGTAAGGTGTGATGGTTTTTTATCTGGTCGTCCAGGTGAGACACCTTGCTCTTGAGTCGCATCCGAGTCGGAATCACCTTTAGCAGAAGAAGAACAAAGAAAATACGCCTTATTCCAAAACGGCTGCTAGTTTAATATTCTTTTGTTTTTATTCAAATTAGCCCTTTTTGCCTCGTACAAGGTTAAATATTCTTTTGAATTTTGGGCTTAAAGACGAGGCAGCAAGGGCTGATTTGAATAAATACAAAAGAGTATTACAATGGCGGCCATTTTGGAATAAGGCCTATTATCAAGCGTGTACAATAATATGAAATAATTATATTTTTTACATTTACACTAATTATAATACTTGATTGCACAAAGACAGCCATACTGCTCACCAAAAAGAAGATTATAAAGGACCACAGGATAAAGGTAATGTTTTGTTGGCATAATTACCGGTACAAGGTCACCAAGAGGCGACGTAAACTTTCAGTTGTGTGCAGTTGAAATTCAGAATCCATTTTGCTCTGTTTTCAAAACGGAGGGCATCACTGCACCTAAAGCTTGCACCTGATAAAGATAAAGCTTTAAAGGCTCTGCAGTTTTTCACTTTACAACATGGTGATCATGGCACCTCTTCAGATAGAATCTACCTCCCTTAAATTTCAACATCAGCATAGGAGACCAAAGGCTGAAATTGCACTCAAGTCGTTTGAATATTAATTCACCTACTTAATGATAGAAGCTCGATTACCTGCTGCTGCTACATCTTCCCGCCCAAATCGAGTTTTTAAGTGGAAAACCTCAAAGATTTACGATGGTAAACCTTAGAAAAGGGTACTACTTATGCATATTTATGTCACACACATGACCTGCTTCTCACATGTCTAACCATCTCCTCTTGGGGACGGCACTTTAGCTCTAAAAATTAAACAGATAACTTCTTTGAAAGAGCCATTAACTCACTTGGCGACTTTTTTGTTTCCTCCTTAAAAGGAAGAACAGGGATGTCCTTCTTGCCAGTAGCAACAGGAACAGGGGCCTGCAAAACATGATTTACCACAGCTAGATAATCCTATTAATCACTATTTCAAATTGCTGAGTCAACAGGAGCACCTCATATGCTTTACCAAGAGGGAGCTAAGTGGATGTGGGTAGGTATCCGCTGGCATTTCATGCGGTTGTAAACATCAAAAAACAATCATTATGTAATGCAGACTAGAGCTTAACACTAAACAATAAGACAACATTAAAGTCCCAATCAGCCTATAGCTAAAGCTTTTTTCTACATTTGCCTTCTACATAAAGTTTAGATAGCTGCTCAGACAAACAATTTTTCTGTTATACTGCTTTGTTTTGCCCTGAAATTTAAAATTCCTGCCAGACTCACACCATCTGAAGCTGACCAAGTGCTTGGGGAGTCTTGGTCCAGGCCGAGTTCTGATGTCACTTCAGGAACTAACCGACTAGCTCAAAAGGCCCAGCATTCAAATTCCCTTACAGTCCATTACTTTCCAGCTCTATCACTTGTTTGCCCTCCAGAATGCAGTGCAAGATTTGTTCCAGGAAAAACACGGAGTTGTGACATCACTGTTGTGATGGGAATTCTAACCTTTTCATCTTCTTCAGGGGGAAGAACCATGACAAAGTTGTTCGGGAACATGCCAACCTTGCCATTCAGTTCTCCTTCCCACCAGCCGTCACTTTCAGCAATGTCTTTGTTGAGTATGGTGACTACGTCTCCTTCAACCAAACGAAGTTCATCTGGATTTTCAGGTTCATACGCAAAGGTAACTTTGGCTCGTTCACTTGGCTTTTTAACTGAAAAATTAAGAAACAAAACGTACAGTTTCAATATAATGAAAATGATGAATTTATCCCTAATGGCATGAGTATACTTGGAGAAATGTCTGAGTGCTCCTAACAGCAGTCAAACCTTCTGATTACTAATTTGGATGCTCTCTTCTCAGTGGTGAAGCAAGGAAAAGAACAGGGAGCTGATACCAGTAAGGGGATGATTTCTGTGGTTGATTTTTGTGGTTGTTCTCTTACATTAGAACAGGCAATGACAATAATGACATATAAGCTTCGTGTACATGGAAGTGCACAAAATTTCAAGTTTTTCTTTTTTGTTTTTGTTTGTTAGTTTGTTTGTTTATTCATACATGTACAGCCCAGTCAAAACGTGTCGGCAGCCGGCGATTTCACCACCTACAATAAAATATCTGCCACCTACTTCACACTAAAGTTTATTATTTGACAACAAATACGAGGTCTCTACTAGTTCCCTTCACTGCTACAGTGCAATTCTGCCATCTTGCCTCCTACTCAGAAACATAATTTTTGAGTGGGCTGCATGTATAGTAGTAGAATATGACCTTTGCCAACAAAATATTAATAATGGAGAGTCAATCAGCTTTTATTTACCAGGAGAGGTCAGAGGAACAGGAGGTGCTGGTCTTGACTTTGCACTCTAAATGAAATGAGCAGAGAAATAGTTAAAACTGATGTTACAACAAAAAGATATGTGGCATATATCCATTTTGTGACGGACATCACACCTAACACAGGAGGTAACCCAGGCTGTGGAGTAGCAATACCATGACCAAATTGTTTCGTGCCGTGAAGACCAAGTTCTGCCACTGGATTATCTCTAGTGTGTCCCGTCTTTGGACAGCAATAAAATTAAATCTTTTGCATGGGTGGGCATGGGGATGAGCTTTGTTTACGGAGTTTCCTTTTGCAGCTTCAAGAAGCTTTAGTCATTCATTGCTAAAAAAGAGACACTAATAATCTAAGTTGAACTTGGATAGGCTTTTCTTTTCTAACATTGTCTTTTAAATTATGTAGTCGAGCTTTAGCAATATCTTGTACTGTATTGGTAGAATTGTATTATTATGAATTAAACAAATTAAAAAGAAAAAAAAACATAACTGACAGCTAAAGGGCTGTATGCAAATTTAAAAAACAAACAAACAAACAAACATGAGTAACTTTTTTGGCATTTCAGTTATTTCGTTTGTGGAAATCGGCCACATTTAGACAAACAAACGTAACAGTCACGATGTTTAGACACACAGCCTCCCCCAGCACATTCACAAACTTACAAGAGGTGCTTTTGTCTTGTTCACTGCAGATGGCTTGCTTGGTTCAGCATTTGGAACATAAGGCTCCTCTGTTTTACCTTTGTTTTCTCTCTTGTCATCCGGCTGAACTTTCCTCAGTTTTTTCTCCGCCAAAATATTAGGATTAATGAGATTCCCAAAGCCCATCCCTCCACCAGGCAACTTCTTTGCTGCTGCTCCAATGCTAGAGGATCTTTTAATTCCAATGTCCTCATCATTCAGACCATCAACATGTTCATTCCGGGTTGCCTCTTTTGTAGGAGATGGATGTTGTACAGTTTCCTCTCCTAAGTCAGAAAATTACAGATAAGTGCATGAAGCCTGATGTTTATTAAAACACCTCTCACGCCAGCTAAAACACTTGAGCACCCTCGAGCTCCCAGCTCAACACACTAGCCTAATTTCCAAGGTTGAACTCCATTCAGTAACACACCTGAAAGCTTCTTAGGCATCGGTGTGGATTCAGCTTCTCCAACATTGTTGTCAGCAATAATTTCCACAAAATTTGATGGAAAGACTCCAGTTTTATTGGCTAGTTGGCCTCTCCACCAACCTGGTTCTTCTTCACCAAGAACATGGACGATATTACCCAGTGCAAGAGTGAGCTCATCCTGATCTTGAGCTTCATAATCAAATGTCACTTTGGCCTTCATGCCTGCAACTGTCATTGAAAACACAGAGATTACCATTTTTGATTCATGAATTCATTCACTCACATCTTTAGAGCGGTTTTCAATCGAGTGTCGCAAAACCAAAACCAAAGTAATCCTAGAGCCAATCACATTGTGAAGGAACTACACTCTTCAACAGTTTGGTTTTACTAGCGAATCAGGATGCAAAGTAAGTAAAATGCAGTTGTCACCGAGTGTGGAAACATGATGGTGACTAAATCACAAATTGATTTTCATTTTTCATCTGATTGGTTGATAATCGAAGGGCTCAGAGCAAAAACGTCCTAACTGACATTTTCAGTGCAAAATTGCACCCAGATTTCGTGCAATACACGGAAATTAAGTTATGGAATTACCTATCCTACCTGATGTGAACAAAATAACAAAGGAAACAAAATTTTTTCTGGACCCTGGGGAAGGGGGGGAGGGGGAGGGGGTGGGGGCAGAATAGCAGGCAAATATGAAAATACAGGTAAAAATTAATTCTTTTTTTTGCTTCTTTTCATCAGATTGCCCCAATTTTTGGCATATAGCATGGGGATGTCCACCCCGTAATTTTAGTGCAGTTGGTTCGGTGGAAATTGGCGGCGATTTTGAGAAATGACCTAAAAATCACACAAAAGTCAGTTAGGACGTTTTTGCCCAGAGCCCTCAATTATTTTGCACGAGTTTTTGATCGAATCATAGAGCAAACGAAAATCAAAGCAATCACATGTAACTCTTGACACTCAAGTGAAAACTGCTCTATTTACCCATGATTTTTTAATACCTTGAGGATGCTCATATCTCCAACCATTTATCCACACAAGCATGATATGCTACAAAGGTCACGCCACCCCAATGGGGTCTACCTCCACTAGTCTTTGCAAACAGTGTGTGTGTGGTCCTAAATGTCCCAGAGTTTACCAACAATGAACTGCTGAAAGATGGGGCCTTTGAATTATCATACTTGTCTGCGTGAACACTCTAAATTTTTACCACTTGCAATTGTCAAAGAAAAGGTCAGTTAATTTAACACCTTAACACCCTGAGTGTTGGTCCAGCCCACATTTGCACCCAGGACATCCCTCTCTGCAGACTAGCATGTTACCCCAATTGCCTAACCAGGCTGAGGTTAAGCCACCATTTAACGGAACCATAACAATGATATCCAAATATTCCAACGGAACTGACCTTTAATGGTCAGTGCTTTAGCACAATATAATATCTGAAGACCATAACTGTTCATCAGTAGGAAGCCCAAAAACTACACAATTGGTTTCAGCTCCAACAAATCCTATACCAATTATGATAAACATCCAAGTTTGTACAACAAATGCAACATTCAAAAGCAGTATTTGTCGTTTAAATAGAGCTAGATCACATGAACCATTTAAGGAAATTGAAATCAAGACAAACAAAGACCTCATTAAAATTGCACCTGAAGATCATTCAAGATGAAACAGGTTTAGCTTCAACACTTTACATCTAAGCTAAATTGACAGGAAAATAAAACCACAATTACAGTATGCATGCATGGAAATTCAGTTTGCAGATCTATTAACGAGGAAATTAATTAAGGTGGCCTTGAGACAAAAATATTAGGTTTGACCATTTACACGTACTGTACTTCGTCAAGAAACTCTTAAATCAAAGTATTGCTGAGCACTTCTCAAATAAAAATCTCCAAATACGATTTTTGATCTGCACAGTAACTGTTCGCAAGCTAAGCTCATCACGAAGTAGAAATCAAACGACTTTTAATCCAATACAAAACAGAAAAAGCATGTCACAATCAATAAACAATAACATGCAAAGGTCTTCCACAACCGTTTTTTTTTTTTTAATCTCCAATGATATTCTTATTAATCGATGCACAATATGGGAACTAAGCTTAGTACTTCGTGACTTTTTACCGGAGTCGGAGACGGGCTCAGAGGGGACGACTACTTCCTCCACAAAGTTGTTTGGAAACATTCCCTTCTTCCCTTCAAGTTCTCCTCGGCACCACCCGACGTCCACATCTTCTATATTTGTGATGATGTCTCCAACGTTTAAAGTAAGTTCATCTCCTTGTTCAGCGACATAGCTAAAGGTAACGCGAGCTGTCCTACCTGGCAAAAGAGATTTACAACCATCACTGCTAAAACCTCACCACTCTAATGGCACGGTATGGTGGCAAACAGTCATCTCGCCACCAAAAAGATTCGCCACCGAGCAACTGAGCGTCAATTCACCACCACTAAAAGTCACTAGGATCCCCATATTTCTCTGATTCTGAGATTAATTTTGTTGGACTAAACAACAATAGTATCAGCATTCTTCGTTCTTAAAGTGCGAGAGTTATTAGTCGGAGTTTGATAACATTATTCTGGCAGCGAGTCTAGCTGGATCTCCCTGGTGGCGAAATGACCGTAAACCGATGGGTCAGCTGTATTGACAACATAGAAGATTAAATAGAAAGTGATACTTACTCATTGCGACAAGAATAAAACAATAGCAGAAAGAAGTCAATATAACGGGAAATAGGCCTACATTTGGAGAAAAAAATCGAAACTGCAAGGTATTTTTCCCCGGTTCTGGGAGTTCTCTAACTTTATGCCGAACAGTATTGTGGGGATATTGCTTAGCATCCGCGCTTCAAGGCTCAAGTTGCCAAGGCAACGTTAAGGAATGGCCCTCCCATAAGCGTCGCCCACGCCCCTCCTAGAAAACTAACTTCCGCAATCCCACAGTTCAGTGAAGTGTCCCATAATCGGCTTTCCGAAAAATGCCTGATCTGCAAGGATTTTCTCACCATCGGGAAATGTGCATGATTTATAGGTACTTTTTATTTTCCAAAAGACCTGCTCTCAATCTGTGACAAGATTCTCGGATTTCTACTGTCAAAATCCGAGTTGTGAACTTCACGGTAAATTTACAACTCGGATTTCTACGTCAAAAATCCGAGTTGTACGTTTTGCTATTAAAATAAATGTAATGATGTCCTATATGAACCACGGTAGGGTTGGAGGGGAGAGAATTCGCGGGTTCACGCTGTTCTAGTCCCGGGTTGTGTTGCAGAAAAGGAAAACAGCTCAAGCAGGAAATTACCCGCCATCAGTCGGCGAACTTTGAACCGGAAATCAGCGAGAGTATAAGCTACCAATAGCCTCTTGTTGAACAAGAATTTGGGAAGCTTCGTGAGCGTAAATTGCACAGAATGCTCATGAATGTTCTGGAGACGGAAGAGCTGTATGTGGGAGCCCATAACCTGGAGCATACAACTTCAATATATATTTGTGTCACCCATTTTCACAGACCGAGCTATTTTTAGATTGATTTTCCCGCGAGTTCAGCAGCCTTGGTCTCCCAAAGGGGCCTTGCTAGCCAATCATAAGCCTTGCATACTTAACTGTCTCGAGGCGAGCAGACTGGAACTGAACTTTTCGGGGGAAAACATGTCTAAAAAATAGGTCGGTCTGTAAAAATGCCGTGAAATGATATATGATATATGATATTTTATAATTTATACACGATAGAATCATCAGCTAAGGTTACAAACAATACTTAAATCTGATTATAAATGGTAAAAATTTAAAAAGGTTACGGTACAATTATACTATATTTATTCTAAAGCTGCTTTCCATGAATGCCGTGCTCACTAAAATGTCTTTAATCAGGTTTTTGAAAAGCCCAAGAGACTCTGCTTGTCTTGCTTCGAGGGGTAAGCTGTTCCAGACGGTAGCACCACTATAGCTGAATCTGTTCCTGTAATAATTTGTCCGCGGAAACGCAACATTGAGTTTTCTTTCTGAGTCTCTTAAACTATAAATAGATTCGCCGTTAGTAAATTTACAACATAGATATTCCGGTGCTAGCCCCTAAAGACACCTATAGACTGTTATAGACCATCGTGTCCAGCGCAATTTGTTGCTGGTTAGCTAGATTTTTCCAGCCTAAAATTTCAAATAGTTCGCTAGCATTTGCATCAAAATCAGACATGCAAGGTTAAGGGGAGGAAGACACTTGTGGCTTGCATGCAATCGCCGATGCCTTGTCTTTAGCCCTGGGAATCGATCCAACAGAAATAAGTTATGATGAAAGGGCAATGCGGGAACATCTGTTCAACTGCCTCGAGGAAGAGTTTTTGACGATGTTCCCGCACAGTTCCCGATCATCAGTACATAAAAAGGGGGTTAAAAAGATGTCAATTCTCCCTGTCTTTTGTTGATGCAAAAGACCGGAAAATGGATTTTACTTTGAGTGCACCGGGTGCAAGATTTGGTTTCATCCAGAATGTCAAAACATGGCCGAGGAGGACATCTCAGATGATCCCCAAGAGCCCACGTATTGCACTGCATGCCAAGCCCAACAGGTTGGCAAAGGGGAGGAAGATTGAATAGTGAGCTCAGCGTCGGTGTCTTTGTGCCTTGGGAGCACAAACACTTCCTTAATTTAATTAAACTCCACGGAAGTTTTAAGACCACGCACTCGGTTTGGAGAACATGTTTCCGGGAAAAAACTCCCGGTTTTTCGCGTCCGGCCTGGTCTATATCAGCAAATAAAGCCTTTTTCTCACTCAAATTGCTGTGTAATGTTTGTTTCAGCAAAACTTAGGTTTTTAAAGCAAATTTAGCCTCCATCCTTCACGGATTATAGCTAGGCCGTCACGGATTTCAGCAAAAAACTTACGTTTTTAGAGCAAATTTAGTCTCCATCCATCACGGATTATAGTTAGGCCGTCACGGATTTCAGCAAAAAACTTACGTTTTTAGAGCAAATTTAGTCTCCATCTCTCACGGATTATATTTGTCACGGATCCGTCACCTATATATCACGGACTGTACCGTCACGGGTTTTACCCATTTCTTTGACCGTCACGGATGTTCGACCGTCACGGGTTTTACCAACCTCCGGAAACAAAGAACTGCGATAGCCAATTCTTTGTCATTAACCAACTAACGGGGTTACACAATGATACGACGAACGAACGAACAGAAACAAAGCCATTTCAAAGAAAGATCGTAACTCTACAAAAACGGGCCTTACGTCTTATTTACTTCAGAAGTCTAACGAACACACCGTACCCTTCTTTCTCAAATCGAATTTCCTTCCCCTACCTAGCCTATTTTTTAGAGACTGTAGCTATTTATTGTATGATATCAACAGACAGTCACCACCAGTTAGTATACTCAATCAGTTTGTTAAAACAAGTCAGATTCATAACTACAGAACAAGATCTGTCTCTAGCGACTCGTTCTATGTTAAGTTTTCTAGAACTGATAAAATGTATGCCTCCTTCTCGAGAATCGGTGCCCAAATTTGGAACTCTATTCATCATTCGATTAAACTACTCAAACGTTCGTCCTTTCGCAAAAAGATGGAGGAATTATTACTAAATTTCTTGCGGTCAGAAGATGATTATGTCGAAGTCGCCCGTCTTACTAAGTTATTTAAGACTTTAGGTTAGCTTCTCTTCGTAACTTTAATGTATTTGCTTTGTGTATGTTCGTTCATCCTATTCACTGTATAGTAGTGTCTTCACTGTTATTTAGTCCATCTATATATAGATAAACTTTGTACTTGTAATATGTCCTCATATTTCCCCGCCTCGATTAGTTCATAAGCTATTTCCGGGAGAAAAGTAATGTAATTTAGTTATATTTCTAATTTTCAATAAAATGTTGTTGTTGTTGTTGTTGTTGTTGTTGTTGAGCAAAATGCGAACTTGATATGTTGTCAAAAACTATCACTGCTAACTGGAATATTAACTACTTGTGGTCCTCCCAACGGACAGACCCTAATTACGACTTATTCTTCTGCTTTTTATTCTTTTCAACAATAGATCTATCACAGACTGGAAGTAATATTGATTTGAAGGCACATATTAATTTACTCCCATGTGGCATATTGGTACACAAGAGCAGTTGCGCATGCGCGTACTAAATACCGAAAGAAAAACATGCAGAAGCGGTAGCGGTACCTCTGGACATTTAAGCCTGAGCGACGTACCATCACGAGTCTCCCCGAGATTTCGGCCCGCGGATCGCTTTTACTTGCCACTTTCGGATACCTATCCCCGATAGGCAGTGAGGGAGAGAAATGTCGGCCCCTAGACCATACGTGACAGATCCCTTACGTACTCGCAGCTCAGCTCCTTCTGCTTTATACTATGATTTGGAGCGATATATATTTGCGGCTATAGTTGTCATGTCTTCCATATGGTAAGGATATTTTTTGGTACTAATTTGTAATACACGGAGTTGGCGCATGCGCATTTGCTAAGCATGAC
>BLFK01000704.1:2251553-2254482 GCA_014634185.1 Astreopora myriophthalma | reverse complement strand
GTGTTCATAGTAAGTTCTGGATCAAACCATGCGCCTAGGTTCAAAAAGGTTGTTGTGAAGGAACAGCAACACGTAAAATCGCTATGGAGATTTCGTTTCGTTTTGCTTTCCTTTAGTTAAGTTTATTCCGGTGTTAAAAATGCAGTTTGGTCGATTGAGAATGAAGAATGTTTAGAGCTAACAGAGACTCCAGCTGTCCGTACAGTACGTACTTTATACGAATCAGTTATTTGAAACCAAAGGAACTACGTGCAACGCAATGCTTCACCTAAAAAGGTACCAATAAAAGTACAATTTTCAAAACTCCAGTTGAAGATCAGTGAATAAAACGTTGGTGCTTGCGTAATCACAAACTCGTGCACACTATATGTCAACTATACGTCAACAACGGATCACCAGAGTGTCCGCAATAAAGAGGTTACGGTTATATGACTTCGCTCTCTGGGGCCGAGATTTAGTGTCCGTTGTCCTTATTAGAGAAGGTCCGTATTATAGAGGTTTTTTTTTTTTAGAAAACGAGTGAGAATTTTTTCGGGACAAAGGGGAATGTCCGTTATAGAGAGGTGTCCGTATTAGAGAGGCGTCCGTAAGGAGAGGTTCGACTGTACCTTCTCCATCAAAAATATTCTCATTATGATTCTGTTACAACTTTAACAACGTGGGTAGGCAACTTTCCACTCCTTTAAAAATATTTCCATTACAATTCAATCTGTTAACCCTCCTTCAAAAATATTTCCATTACGATTAAATCTGTAAAACCTATTAAAACAAAGTGGGTAGGCAACTTTCCCTAACAAAATGTGTATCAGTTGGTGTTGTTCCTAACGAAAGCTGACTTGACACCAAAGCTACCTCCATGCAATAACCTATAGTTTGCAGAGAGTAGGTGGTTACTATTTTGGTTACTATGATCTTTATCTACACACATATGAAAACAGAGGTGAATTTCACTCATTTCAGTCCTGAGATGACAGATTTACCGTATTAGATTGTTTCAACAGATTGAAGGCTTTGCTGTTTAGTCCTCCATGTTAAGTCCCAGCTGTCGCCCCCGCTTTAGGTGATCGCGTGCTGTTAAATCACCGCCCCACGGTCCCGGTTTCAATGGCATTTTGTTAAATCCACCGTCCACCGGGGCCAAGGAGCCGTTAAAAGTGGGCTAAAGCCCGGCTATGGAAGCGTTAAATCCCCGCTATGTCCCGGGGGTCGGGGGACGGGGTTTCAATTGACTGATGCATTAGGTGGGTGTCGTCTGCGTACATCCCCATGATGGCTCACAATTCACTGAAAAATTTGGCAGATCATTGAGATACAACAAAAACAGCAATTGACCCAAAATAGTCCCTTGAGGGAAGCCGCAACTTAGAAAGTGACCCAATAGCCCTGGTGTGGGGAGCCGTACGCTCTGGGCTATGGTCTCCTGCTGTATGTTGATACAAACCGGCTCTCACTCGTTTCTGCCTGATGTTGCTTGTAATTGATTTAGGTTTCACGATACCACTGGCTTTTCGTTTCTTTTCCAGCACCAAGGTCTACTACATTTTTCTGAACTTAATTATGTTCTCACGCCACTTTTTTTTTCTTTTTATCCATTTTCTTTTCGAGCATTGAATCGTTATCTCCCACTGGTTACCGTTACCAAAATCGAATAGCTCCGCTAATTGTTGGTAACCTATAATGTTAACGTGTGCAATTCTATAATAATGAAAACTGTTGTTGTTGTTGCTGCTGTTAATTCAGGGCGTTTGATTCAGGGTTATAGACGGCAATAATTTGTGACACTGCAGTGTTTATTTGTAGACATTGGAAAATGATAATCAGTGGTATACTAAAACCCTGCTAAAAGGCCCGGGCCAAACGTCTAACTTGACATAAGAGGAACTTAGTTGTAGTTTGGGTCGATCCAAATTATTTTGGATCGACCTAAATTAAGATTGCTAAGTCAAACGTCGAACGAAATGCTCTGTTCTAAATATTTTGATGTCTAGGCCAAAAAATATACATTATCATACACATTTTTAATTTCAGTTCGACTCATGAAAAGTCCGACGTTTGTGCCAGACTCGATCTTCACACGTTCTATCCGTCTGAGGCGGACGGATAGAACGTGTTGGTCGATCCAAATACAGTTCGTCGAACTCATCATAAACTTAATTCGTTGTATTTAGTTCGTTTCATGTGAAGTTCGATGTGTGGCCCGGGCCTAAGATTCCACAAGATCTGAAAAGGTGTGGCAGTTGAATTTAATTAGATGCAAATAACTACCCAAATAATACTGCGCCGTCCATCGGAGGTGTTTCAACTGACGCCGGCCGATCTTACCTCTGTCAGAGGGGCTGACAACAACATAAAATTGTCCAATAAGATCGCAGCGCTGTCTAAAAGAGAGATCCGTCGAAAAAAAAATGAAAAAATGACCCACACACTGAAGATAGTAATGTGTTTGTCTCCGTAAGTTGACATTGCCGCTGCTCGTTAACACTGGTAAAGTGTAGGTAAGTAGATGGCACGATTAACTTAAATGAGTGGAAAGTCCTGATTGTCCCTGCCTGAATTAAAAATGCGTAGAAAATTTGATTTTGCGGGCGATTCCCCATGGTCGCTCTGTTGCTTTGTTTAGTTGACTGTTTATTTTCCAACGTCATTAATTTTAACTTTCGCTTTCGCCTATTTACGTAAAATGGACCACATTATGATCAACTGAGTCATAACAGCCAAATATAATTTACACAACAGAGCTATGGCCTGAGCAGCGTGAAGATAAACTCTCTGGCAGATTTTTGACACAACGAGAAGAGTGAAGACAAATCCCCTGACAAAATGAGTGGGAAAGGCAAACCAGGTTCCTTGATGCAGTTGTGTCAGTATTATCAGGATCGTAACAAGCGCATTTTTGGCGCTGAAAGAGCTCGTGAACGGCAAGCGCCAA
>BLFK01000704.1:2239053-2246553 GCA_014634185.1 Astreopora myriophthalma | reverse complement strand
TCCTGGACTGAACTTCCCTTTGTTGGAATAAGAAAAGTTGGAGCTTCTTGCTATACTCCATGATTTGTGGTCTGAAAGAAAAGAGAAAAAGAAATAGATGTTATTGAACTATCATGAGGTCTGTATTGGGAAAATTTTGGTCGAGTTCCTTTTTTGCAAGTTTATGGACTGAGCCTGCCCAATAGGGGCCAAACCGGCTAGTTCAATAAGGTGTTTATCACATTGACTCTCTTGCCCAGCTTTTTCTATTCCTTGAGTCTTGTTTATCACCAACTGACATTATTATCATCTCCAAAGTAAAATTTGTCTCTTTTGTACAGGAACTCTGACATTATTAAGTGAAAAACAGTACTTGCACTTTTTGTTTTTAACCTGCATGAACACTGAAACAGTTCCATAACCTTTATACCTCGCTTCATGACTGGTCCATTTTAGTGGTCAGTATTGCAAAATTCAGAACACTCAAGGAACCAATCAGAATTCTCCATTTCACCTAGGACCAGTTTGCCTATATAATAAATATCATTATCAAAATCACTTTCCCTGAATGGAACTCAACAAAATTAACTATTGTATTTCAAGTCTTGTTACTGCTCAAAGAAGTATTTACGTACATTATTACTGTTGAGGTTCTGCATGACAGAGATATGAAACTATATGGCAAAGGATTACTTCCACTGACACTGCACTGAGTGACTGGTTACCACCACAGAGAACCAGGCATCTTAGAAAAATGGTACACAATTTTATTCTTCTGAAATTCCAAACAAGTCATTTTGAATCAGTTGTCCAAAACTTGAGTTGGCAAGGTAATATATATACAACGGAGAGAGAAAGCAGTATTACTTCAAATTAGCACAAGCTAGAATTCACCAAGGGTTTGAGCTGCAGGGAATGAAATGCATAGTTTATTCTGAGTGGTCTATCATGCTGGGTGATTTTAATGTTTTTGGTACCTAGAGACTATAATAATAACTACAACTATGAAAACTATAAATGATGGAGAATTATTCACTTCTAGTGGGATAATACGTAACAGAAACTTGCAATTATATTGACCAGCTTCCAGTTGGCTCAGGGTTCACACCCATTTTGGGGTTAAAAATTCAAGGACTTTCAAGGATGCAATTTTCATTTTTCAGGGACCTCAATGCAGTGCAAAATCAAACAAATGGAATAGATTTTTACCAGTCATTTTTACTATTTTATGTCGTTACTTCTTTGCAAGAAACATTTTCGTTGTCTGATTATCCATTTGACAATCTGGGTTGGATGCCATGAGCAACAAATTTCAAGGACTTTCCAGCACCAAATGCAATTTTCAAGGACTTTCAAGCCATTGAATTGTTAGTTTTGAAATTCAAGGACTTTCAAGGACTTTTAAGGCAAAAGCAAATCCTGCTGGCTTGATAGTTCACTTGGCAGAGCAGTGTGAAGGACAACTGCATACTCATGGGTTGCTTCCCATTCAATCCTGGATTTTTATTAGACTTCTTTTCAAATGCTTAAGTTGATTTAACTGCAATGATCATTCAAACTGAAAAAAGCTACAAAACCTATTCTTATTTTTTAATCTGCCCCCAGCAGGTGAAGTCTGATAAAGACGGATGTTTCATTTGCAAATTTTATATCCATGCAGTCTTAACATTTTCCAGAGACACGTGCCAATATAGTACAATTAAGGCCGGGTTCAAATATTGCGTTATTGTGGTGTCAATGTTGTTCAACATAAGCTCGACATCTGATTCAAATGTCACGAGAAATTCAAAATGTAATGCTGTCTGCAGTCTTGTCTGCTCTCATAATGTTTGAAATCGACATCATAATTTACTAGCACATCATCTGAAACGTACGCAATTAGTTTGACACAAGTTTGGCACAACGTTTGAATCAACGTCGCCCCCAATTTGCTAGCATAGCGTTGGGTTGACAAGCTTGTCAAACTTACAGTGTAATTACATAATTTACTTGGGGCAACGGGTGATTCAAACGTAATGCTTATGTCGAACTTATTTCCATGAACTAAGTTCGACACAATAGCACAACGTTTGCATTGTGTCTAACAGGCAAATTGAAAGTTGAGAAAGTGAGTGAAGAAAAATTTCAAGAACGTCATCTAATACACTGTATATGCCCATTTTGTAAAATAACGTAGGTCCTATTTATTAATAACAATGATTTTATCCCTACAACAATAAGTTTACATTCCTCAGTTTCCAAAGCAAACAGGCCAGGTTTTAGCAATATTATGGATTGTGGAGATGGCATTATGAATTTAATATGGAAATCGTCTGTAGTAACAGATCCAAGACTTAAGAGATAAAGTGAATTGAAAGTATGTCCAGATCCCTGAACAATTAAAATTGATTTAAATTCTTGGTTAAAAATGGGCTCATAAAACGGTTAAAAATAGCCCAGTGCAATTAAAATTGCCAGAGCGCAAAAGGAAACGTGACATGACAAGAAATGAAATCAGTTGGAGCGAAATTAGTTAAAGCATAAACACCCACCGACATCTGAATTTGAAGAGCCGTCGTTCAGTCCTCTGTGTAAAGCTGAACTCTCTGTTTCATTTGAACCTGGAGTATAAGACGTTGAGAAATTTCCCTTTAAAAAAGGTACACTACTTGCGTCCAACCTCTCGTGCAAAAAAATGAAGATTGGTGCTGGCTGCCATTAACTCAAGCCAGGACACAAACATGAACAGACAAAAAGCTTATTAAGCTTATAACCTAGCTGGACCGCCAAATTAACAATTCTCACCACTGAGAAATAAAGAGCTCAGAAGGCTAAAAGGCCAAATTAAGTTTTTATATTTTAAGCCTTAATTTTAATTTAAGATATGATCGCAAGCCAAGCATTTGATTTCGCGCACTCACCACTCAGTCCTCCGTGTCTTGAATAATATGTAGAAGAGGATTTGCTTCCATTCAATACCGTTCCATTCTTGCTTGCCTGGCTAACTTGAACGTTTTTGCGTATACTCCAGACATCTTCCAGATGAGACCCTGTCACGAACAATCCGATTTTCACTCGCGCAAAATTAAACAGAGATTTATATTACTCAATGTAGCCTGCACTACTACAAACCCATACCTGGCGAATTGCGAGAATCCTTGGTTTTCAGAAACTTATTTTTTGGCTGTAAGGTAAGGTCTAAGTCATCTCTATGATCTTCGTACGCGTCTTTGCTGCTCCAGGGATTGCTCTTGTTGCTTTTCCCGGAGTACAAAAATTTGCTTGGCCGGCCACCTGAAAGTAGAAAACACCTACGCCATGTACGATTATAACTGCGGTTTCGGAAGTGTTAAAAAGCACAATGTAGCGGCTTTCGTACCGTCAAAGTTGTGGTTGCCTGGCTGTCCAAATCCCCTTCCAGAGGACATTATTTCTCCGCATCACGACGACCCCTTCCTTTGGTTGTATTTTTTAGCGCTGTGATTTTGGTATGAATATATTAACTATGCTGTGGGAACCAGTCTCTTCTCCAGGCGGGCGAACCTCGACAAAATTTCAGTTGTTGTTCGAACGTTTTGAAAGTTACCTTGTAGAAAAGTGTAGAAACCGTCGCGCAGAATAAATTTCTCATTTCTGATTTCTTCTCGTCACATCAGCTCAATTTTATTCGATATTGTATTAAGTTTGAAAAACAGCTGTGCTACTCTCAGGGGTAGACTAAGGAAAAACCGTGCCCCCGTTGACCTTGGCAACCTAAGACGCCTGAGTTGCGAAGAATTTAATTCGCGAGCTTGTCTCAACAATTCAAAACAAATGACGTTGTATTTCTCGTTTTACCGGCAACGTTCGGTTCATATATGAAACTCGTTAAGAGATGTCAGCAGGAATATCTCAAAATGTCCGGTCAAGTTCTGTGAATGGCAAGAAAACAAGAAAAACAGCCGGGGAAAACGAAATTGTTGGCGCGAAGCGCAACACGAAACCTCGAATCTCACCGTCTGTTATTGAACAGGGATTTCACACGGACAAGTACAAAACGCATTATAGTGCTTGGACACCAATTATTCACAGCGCTTCAAACAGTCAAGTAGGAAAACCTCGCAAGGCTTCTTTTAATTGCAATTTTACGGTTGTTTAAATTCAGCTGAATGTTTAAACAGCTAATTTGAAGTCCTTTGTATTGTATTGCACTGTGTGGTTACAATTTCACAGTTTGAATATTGTAAGCACACTTGTGATAACTGAACATTTGTTTCTTTTAGATCTTTATTGAACGGCTTGATCTCATCGGACACTGGGTAAGTAAGGCCGCTTAAAGGAAAACCTGTCAAAAATAAATGCTAATGCCTTTCCTGTCTCTACATATGCAATTTATAATTTCCTTCCATGCTACATCAAATAGCTTTCATACACAGTGAAAACTAAAAGTCTCAATGTATGAAAATGACGGAAAGAACGAGAATATTACTCATGGTCGATTTTCGTGGTTTGGAAGCTTTTTGATAACTTTGAATTGGGATATTGGATAAATGAAATTAAAGTGGCCATAAGGATTTTTTATTTTCTCATCTGAATCTATTTGTTACCCAATGTACTGCACAAAATGCAATTTTCAAAAATTTAAGGTGGCTCTGAATCTATTCCACAGGAGTTTCTTAAACTTTGCAAATATTTCAATCTTAGCCTGCTCATTACCTTCCAGCAATAAAAAAGGGGGTCACTGCATTCATTAGCTCTCTCTTTCAACACTTGTACCCAGTCCCCTGCTCATTAACAACACTGGGATGAAGTCATTTAGTGTGAACAATGTACTTAATACCCTGATTTAGTGATACACCGAATTACTTGTTTCAGTTTTCCGTGTGGACAGATGCCCAACGAAAAACGTTTGTGACCTTCATCCTCAAAAAATGCACAAAATCTCAGTTGCGATTTGTCAATGAAGGTTGGTTTAAGAAGCAGCTTCCGATCCAACACTTAGATTTCACAACTGTTCTACCACGCTTCATATCCACATACATACTCTCTTTCCTGGACCCAAGAACTCTTTGCCGTGCAGCTCAAGTATCATGGCACTGGAAATTTCTGAGTGAACAGGATGTGATCTGGATTCCAAAGTGTTTACGATTTGGTTGGTATTTAGCATACACCCCAAACAGCAGAGAAAATGGGTGTTGGAAGCATCATTATATCTTGTGTACTTATTCTCTTGACATGGAAGCTCCAACTAGGATGGTGAGCTAAATTCATTTGAACTACGGTACTGTAATTCTTGAGAGGTCTGAGTAAAATGCGTTAAGTGTACGTGTACAATCATATGACTGCCGGCCACCTACTTCTCAGCCTTCTTTAATCTTCTCCCAGTTCATGAGGGGAAGTTTGATGTTCTTGTGCTATTCAATTTCCTGAAGTTTGCTGTCAAGCTAGGAGTAAAAAGAATAATCAGCTTAATGAGGCATTAAAATTAAAACTAATAGTGATAATATGAAAGGTGTGACTTTTACAGATTGCACTTTGCAGGCAGCCTATAAGTAGCACTGACAAACAGTATTTAAGTCTACGCACCCATTTTAAAATGGTTACCTCTCAATAATTGCAAGTTAGTGTTAGTCTGCAGTCTGCAAATGTCATATTAATACACCATGAATAGAAAGCATTACCAGCGTTGACCAAACAGTGGTTGCTATTTTATTAATTTCATTGTTACTTGCATTGCAATGGCTGAAAACCTGAGTGCAAATGTTATTCACAGGTGGAAATGTATGGCCAGTTTGCTGATAACCACACCAAAGAGATGCAAGAAAAAGATGGTAAACAGAAAGCTGTCTGTGCAAAGAGAAGAGTCAAGGATGTTGCATACTACAGGCAAGGTGTGTACTCAAAGTTACTTTCCTGTCTAGACTAACACTACCAGACACTACCACTGCTCCAATAGGAAGGGAGCAGCTGTACACACGCTTCTTTGATGGGAAAGCGTTGTCTAATGAGCTGTTTATCTCAGTGTTTGAAACTTTCATTTGTTATCTCGGGTACTGAGAAGGCAGGATTTCTGCAAAACAAAATGAACAAGGAATTTTGGGGTTACAGTAATTTGTACTTGTCAGTAAATTTGATGACTGTATTTCATCTTAAATTGTACCAGAAACACGTCGCCCACCCTGGCTAGACCCTGATCCAAATCCACCCGACTTGGAAAATGCCAGAAAGGCACTGCTCTATGAGCACAATCCTAACCTCCCTCAATCTCCTCATCAAATGAGAACTGAGAGACTGGGACTGAGTACCAGACCTCTACACAGGAGATCGCACACAGCTCCTGCCCACATGCACACAAAGAAAGTGACTGTGTCCAAGGTAAGGAATCAGAGAAGTTGATGTATCTTCCAGGTTAACTGGGATGGAACTCTGCTGCCACTGAAGAACTGTGTTTACTAGGAGCCTATAAAGTAGGAGCGTCCATATCTTATAATCCGAGCCACCAGCACAGGAATAGATAAGGTTATTTTTAGTTTTTGAAGTTCCCGTGAAAAGTGGTTGCCATGGTTGAAATTGCTCTCCTCTGTGCAAATAATACGTGGCATAAAAAATGAGCTGTCAGTCGCTGTCATGCTAAGCCATTTGATTGGATGAACGTTCCTCTTCCTTTTTCTTAGCGCGTGAAATGTCGTTCCAAAAATAGCTCCGTCTAATCCTGTGTACGAACCCATTGGTGGAAATGGACACTTCTACACATGTGCTCTGGTTTACTAGTAACATTAATAATAACTTTATTTAAGTCTCAGGTTATCTAGCCGAAGTGCAATAGTGCTCTACTAATTGGGAGACTACAAATCAAATCAAATGTTAGTTTTTGTGGCGAGGGGAAAACCGGAGAACCCGGAGAAAAACCTCTCGAAGCAGAGTAGAGAAACCAACAAACTCAGCCCACATATGACGCCGAGACCGGGAATCGGACCCGGGCCACATTGGTGGAAGGCGAGCGCTCTCACCACTGCGCCAACCCTGCTCCTCGAGTCCAACCCTGAGTTTATAAGATCATTTTAATAGACGGCATTAGATTGAATAAAATAGGTTTCCCTTGGGATGCATACCGTGAATGATCTAATAAATTCCCACTCTCAAATACTAAAATGCCTCATATCTACTAGACGCCCCGGTCAAATCAGCATTTTGTGATAAACGCCCCTCTCTATTACTGAAACGTCCCGTATCTAATAAGTGACCCCATCCCCTGTATGTTTCATAAGGTATTACTCAGTAACAGAACAAAAACTGTTGCATAAATAAACGCCTTTCCGAAAACAACAGGGAGAAAACATCGTATAAGAGCTATGAAAGTTGAAGCCTTTTGTTCACTCTATTTGCAAACTGCTGTAACAATTATGTGAACTAAAATCGACATTTGTTTGTTAAACTGCACTAATCGCAGGTTATTTTGTTGAAATTGCTATGCCTATGGGCAAGAAATGGAAAGCGTTGTTTAAGAAACGTAAAGCGGCCGCATGTAAGAATAAACGCCTCTCTCTAATAGACACCTCTTAT
>BLFK01000704.1:2156268-2239043 GCA_014634185.1 Astreopora myriophthalma | reverse complement strand
CCCCACTTAAAGTACGAAAATTTAAACTTATAATGATCTTATAAACGCCCCGGGAGTTTATAAGATCATTTTAAAGCAAATAATGAAAATAACTGTACGGCATTAAACAGAAAAGACACAAATCGCGGAAAGCGATTCCAGCACATTAAGGCGGTGCTAAACATGAAAGCCGTTTTTCTGCCTCTTAAAATGGTTTAATGCAAATACCTCGTTCGCGTTTCAAGCAATGCCAAAACTCATCTCACCTATCGACGTTTTGCGTTGTTGTAAATTTTGGGGTATATTTGGGAGGAGGTAATTTTTCTCAAAAGAGATCGAAGTAAAATTTTGAGAAATAAGAAATAGTGAAGATTGAACGTAGTTTAAAAATTACTTTATTCAAATGCCGACTCACTCAACAGTCATGCGAGGTAGTTACGTTGTAGAAACCACGTTGTAGAAACCATCATTTCTACAGAGTAGAAACCATGTCAAATGTTCCCGTGATGAATGAATCAACAAAATAATTTTGTTGATTCGTTCATCACGGCCACATTTGAACCCACAAATGACCAGCTCCCAACAGCAGTGGCTTCATAGCTCAGTTGGTTAGAGCTTCGCACCGGCATCGAGAGGTCACGGGTTCAAACCCCGTTGAAGTCCTAAATTTTTTCAGGCTTCTCTACGCAATTGATATAAAATTGCGTTCATAACTGCAAGGATCATAGCTTCACTTGATTTCGCATCCGCAATTCAACATATGATTCATTTCACATATCATTTCATTAAAGTAGAAAACGCTCAAACTTGGTATCGTTTGGCTGTCAAGCCAAATGCCCCAAGCAAGCAGAAATGTGGCACTGTATAGTCAGTCCTTTAGACTGAAGTACAATGTACTGTCGTCTCTCGTTATTTTTGTTTCAGTCAAGCGAAGAATGTGATGTTAACGGCAACGTAATTGAAGAAGGAAAGGAGCCGATCCATCCCTCCAAATTGACACTTACAGAGGCCTTAGCTGTTGAATCTGGTGGTAAGCTGATGATGACTGTCACGATGCGAGATCTCCTCAGATCCCCTCAGCCTCGGAAATTAGTCAGAACTTTTTGAACCATCAAGCCTAGTTTTCATGTGTCCGGAAAATCTCGGACAGCGGGGGATCTGCAATGTTTCCGACCGTCCCAGATTTTTCAGATATGTAGGGAAAACTCCACGTTAGCATGCCAAATTGGAGGGAAGACTGGAACTAGGCCAGTTTTACTATTGCGAGAATTAATCGAGATAAAACAATCACCAACTTCCAGACGGAACAAATTTGAGTTTTCATATGTCGGGAGCGTGCGGCGACCATCGCATAGATCTGGGACGTGATCCCGATTTGGCGCCGACCATTCAGGGTCGATTCAGGGCTACAGACGGTTCATTTCCAGTTTTCATTAGTCGGCAAATCTGGGACGGTCGAGAAAAAGTGAAATCCCCTATCGTCTGGGATTTTTTTAACATATGAAAACTAGGCTTTAAAAGAAATAACTTGTTTAACTTGTCTCTATATCTTTACACAGTTGACGAGTCGCTAGTTGAACAGCCGTGGTCGAAGCCTTTATCGACTTCCCGTGTGCGTAGGTGGGTCATTATACAAGCTAAGTTAGACCTAAGCCTGTCCCTCAGGTATGCCATTAATTCATTTTGTAGAGTGTCATATAGTTCACATAGCTAAAGCTGCCCTGTAGGTCAGCATCAGCGCACTCTCATCCGATCTTCCTTTGCAGACAAGATTTGACTCTTGGTATTCATCCCAGCGTTCACGGTTCACTGTTGCCGACAAGAAGCGCACAGGTGAATGACAGAGTAATCTATATTCCCGTACCACATGTGAGAAAATGTAATTTATTCACCCTCGGAGCACCAAGTAGTTCATGAGAACTCGTTTGGAAGTGCGCGTCAATTCAGTTGGAAATTGAGGTGCGAACGCTCGGAAAAAAATTCAGTTGAGTATATACTTACGATCCTCCTAGTTTGCTAGGCGACAACTAGTTCAGTCGAGTTCTCTACCAGTGAACGACAGGAGACTCGTGGGAACGAGGGTATGCCGAAACTAGGAGTTCATTCTTTCAGTGGACTACTCCGCTATAAGAATATAGCGGGATATTCGGTTTACCTTTTCTTTTAAGACTTAGTCTGTTTTCGGAATGATCGGAATAGCATTCTGTTTATTACGCCCTCGATAGCAGAATGAACGGAATTAACGGAATGCTGTTTCTCGGAATTTACAGAATACGCGTTCGTTTGGGGAGACTTTCAATTGGTGCGAAAATCTTGCGTGGCCACCTTCTTTTCCTGACTTTTCCAAGCGTTAGTTGTCAGGTCACCCCCGCAATTACCATCCCGATTTCGGAATACGCCTTCTTTTAGAAAACCCTCGTTTCGTCTGTAATCCAAACTTCATACCATGGCATTTCATTTAAGGAGAGTCTTTGTGTTGTAAGGTGGCTACGCGAAGTCGAAAATCAGACTGGGTTAACTTTCGTTTTTCTACTGATCATAGGCGCTTCAAAGCTGTCCAAATCCTACTGTCATATTTATATCCTCCGAAGTACCAGCTTGTGAGGTAAGGCCGATTTAGACGTTAGAAGTTTGTTGGATGCAGTGAGAGTACGAAACAAGTGGAAGTTGACCATTAAGTCGTTCAGTTGCGCACCATGTCGCAGACCACGAACACACGATGGAACTGTTGAACGCCACTTACAGGAGTAGAATTCGATTTAACATCGAGATTTGTTTACGCGCCATGCTGCACGAAATAAACAAAAAACAGCCGAGCGTGTCTGGTAAACATTGCCCCGCTTCAGTTCTAGGGATAGCCCGGTACTCTAACGAACTACACTCAATCAGGCAATAGACTCGACTCACGCGTATTCCTCAGTTACAGGGTTTGCGTAAAGAGCTACTCTGATAACCTGAACCGAAAGCCTACTTCTTATACCACATTCTATACATTGTGAATGGGCGTCGCCAAACGCTAGTAAATAGGTTATTCAAAGTTGCGTCAATCATAAACCGATCTATGTCTGGAAATCACAAAAGACTGTGTCTGGACCTTGATAACAAATTAATGTTCATTGTCTGTGATTTGATTTCTACAATTATCTGACAACTGTCACGTAACAAACACGAAGCCTCCGACAGGCTCCGAAGTTCACTGTAGGCGATTTTGTACTCTGACCTCTGAGTCCGCGCTTCAATCGTACAGCTGCATACAGACAGAAGCTGTCGCAAGCATGGATAACACGTGCCAGATGTGCCAATAAGACTGTTTCCACTCAAGTGATCAGCTTTCCCAGGGGAATAGTCTGGGAGCCCAACATGGACGCCGTTTCTTTGTCCAGCGACACCACCATGTCCGCCATGACGTCATATGTAAATGCTCTTGTGCTCATTTGAGCAAATGTAGTTTGTGATGATCCTAGATTGGCGTAAATTACTATTTTGCCGGCACATAGCAGGGGTCTGGGTACGGGTGGGTGGATCGTAGTGAATTTTAGGATAGCAATTCGCCGTTAGGTGGGTGAGACATTCTACGGCCGGCCTTGGTCGCGTAAGTTTTCCGGCTACGTTTGGTTTGCCTTAAATTTTTAAACATCGTCATGTGGACGCTAGGTTTTTGGTTTTGGTTGTAATTAGGTCTTTCCTGTCGTAACCGTGACGTGTTCGTAAACACCATATGTAAAAAAGATACCTACATCCCCCAGGAGGCACAACTGCCTTGGTCGGGGCTGCACGTTCCCTGTGTTTTTCCACCTCCTTGTTTTTCGTGTCCGGCTTGGGTGAATTTAGTTTTCCTTAAATCGCTGTCCACCCTTGTATGTGTGTTGATCCTAAATAAATGGTACGGGTTCTTGCTTGATGAGAAGTGAGGGGTGAAAATAGATATGAATATGAATAATATGGTATTTTACGGTAAGTCTTGTTAATACTACTCCTAACGTCTGATAACAAAGAGTTGTTTTCTTTTGACTTAATATAGTTGCTACTAGCGGCTGTGATGTTGGGTGTCATTGCAATCCCATACGAATATGAAGGTACAACGCTGGACGTCCTAGTGGAAAAGTTAAGACTAGTTCTGCAAGGCAGGCAGGCCAAGTGAGTGAATCTGGGCAGCCATAGACCGAATTCATTAATGGTGGCTAATAAATTATTCTTTTGTCTTTATGCTAATTTTCCTCACTAGTCTCATTTTTTTCAATTTTTGCATGTTAACGAGGCTAGTGAGAAAAATTAGCATTAAGACAAAAGAATAATTTATTAGCCGCCATTTACGAATTCAGTCTATACATTTCTTTGTCGGAGAATATATGAAATCTCGTATGTTTGAACCACGCGTATGAGATGATTTTGAAGTTAGAATGACCATCACAGTTGAGAGAGAGCAACTAGTATAGGAAGTTGTAAGAAACCTGAGAGAAAAAAATCTAGGCTCGAGCGGGACTCCGAACCCGTGACTGCATTGCATTGCACTCTGCTCTACCAAGTAAGCTATCTGTAGCTGGTCAATAGCGAGTTCGTGTTATATTGATAAGAAGTGAATGAACGAGGTTTTTAGAACCGAGTAAGGCCTTCGGTTTTTCTATCGAGTGTCCAAGCTTGATCCAAAAATCAAAGCCGCCAAGGTTCACCCTCTCTTCTTGTTTCTTTATTCGTTTGTTGGTTTGTTTATTGAAATAATTTCTACAGCACGACTTCTATGGTTGAATTTAGACTAGCTTCGTAGGCACCGAAACCACGATTACGCAACCGAGGGTGTGATGTTCCGAATTAATACGAGGTGTAGTTTAGCTCTCGATTCAGGAGAATCTGCTGCTTTACTCATTTAATATCCCTGCATGATGTCTAAATAGTTCATCGCTCTCCAGAAGACTTTCTCCATTTTGTTATCCTGTAACTCGAGAGCTGGTGTATCTCTGCATCTTCAACTACCTTCAGTAGTACAAGACAGCTTTTAGTAGTTCTCTTGTGGTGACGGTATCCTTTTGTTTTTTCCACAGGAGCATTGGCATCTTTACTCGGGGTGAATCAGGCAATGTGCGACTTGTCAAAGGTATACATGCAACATAGAAGAATGTTCCAAAGTTGTTTTGCTGAGGCACCTAATACAAAACTTCTAAATAACTACGAACTTCTAAATAACTCAGCCGACTGTTCACCACCTTAGATCTGAGCTTAAGAACCGTTCTTTCTTTATCGACGAAGGTTCTCGGGGGGATTGGGGGAAGGGGGGCGTAGTTTGTCCCCTTCTCTAATTAACGTTGTGAACCCAACATACTAATTTATACAGTCTCCTCCCAAAAGGCATTTTTTTCCCACTCTTCTCTCCTTCTAGTCCTACCAGCCCCCCCTTGTGCCTTTAGTGGGTGCGATTCAGTCTTCTGAATGAGGTCAATATCATCTTATTCTTGACCATGAATTAACGTCTTGACTTGATGTATTTATCGATGCTGACTCGTGCACACTCGGAAAAAAAATACGAGTGCTCCTAACAGGAGTCGAACCTATGAGGTACAGGAGGAGCTAGGCCTACCTTCAGGTGACGTAAAAACTTATGTCCTGCACACGGTTAGGACTGAAATGTCGAAAGGAGGCATTCTCGCAATTGCAGTGAAGGAGATAGTGACTTTTTAACTGCTTGTTTGCAGGTAGAACGCTATCAGAGACGACAATAAACGAACCGAACATGAGACACTTTTGGGAAACTGTAACAACGAATGTTTCAACGCGAGAGTCTGGCGGACATTTAGACATCTTTTTACCTCTAGTAGAAACAGGTATTCTTTTGTTAGAAACTGAGTACAGCTGTACGAGGATGGCTGTACGACAAGCCGATAATTTCACTGTCATAACTGATCTGTCTTCCTTAGGGCCAGGGTCACACTCTAACAGCCGTCCTGCTTGTTGTCAGGCCCCTCTTCCTCTTCCATTTCCCGGACTCCCTACTCACCCGCTCGCATAAGAAGTAATCAATATAAAGACTGCTTACTTGTTCATTTTATTAAGCATTTAGCCCCCCTCCTGGACCCGCCCCCCCTCCTGGACCCGCCCCTGTTGAGGGCCGCAATCGTATTGGGGGAGCAGGGTTGGCGCAGTGGTGAGAGCGCGCGCCTTCCACCAATGTGGCCCGGGTTCGATTCCCGGTCTCGGCGTCATATGTGGGCTGAGTTTGTTGGTTTCTCTACTCTGCTTCGAGAGGTTTTTCTCCGGGTTCTCCGGTATTCCCCTCTCCACAAAAACCAACATTTGATTTGATTTGTTCTGATTTCAGAGTAGTAGAGCACCCGTGCTCAGCTAAATAACCTGAGACTTAAATAAAGTGATTGTTATTATTATTATTGTTATTATTATCTGTGGCTTCAACGTTGAACAGAGCACTGACAGAGAGAGGGAGGCAAGGTAAAGGGCACACCGTTGGCTTTCATTATAACATCAGCTTCAGAGAGGACAGAGCTTAGTCTACCGACGTTGACTAAAATTGACTTTTCTTTTTTACCCACAGAGCAAGGCATGGATCTGCTTGTACAGCTTGGCTTATTGACAGATATGCAGTTTTCATGTCCCACAGGAACGACAGGATCATTTGCCAGAGGTCTGTCCGTCCACATTCCACAGGAGAGGATTAGGTAAGAAAACGTATCCCCCATACATGGCCCTCTAACAATGATAGTTTTTTTCCAATCTATTTTAAGCACGAGTTCGTGAGAGTAGTGATTTAGAGAACGGATTCTGATTGGTCCGTCTTGTGAAATGTTACCTGCGAGGTCATGGGGCTGAGGTGAAAAATAGCCTCCACGCTTAGCGCGAAATTTAAAAATAGATTGAAAATAATTATCAAGGGGCATAGGGATATGTTTTCTCACCTCATCTACTCTTGTCCTCCATGATTTCACTCAAGCTTTGCAAGTTTAGTGGATCATCGGCTATTGCCGTTGACTATAACTGTAGAATGAAAATCTTCGTTTTAACAGCTGAAAGCGCATGGCTGTTTGTTCCTAATGGCGTCACGCCTCCTGCGTTGTATTTCAACATGACAAAACTTGGTGCTTGGTCAGAAACTGTGGACTATATTGAGGTAAGTTTGTTGTTCATGCATGTGGAGATCCCTCTTACGTCTGTTTTGTTTCCATGCTGTAAATGGTTTGAACCCGGGGGTTATTGATCTGATCCTGAGAAGGAGTGTTGCTGATGACATTGACGGACGTTTAGAGAACCTGAGCGGAAGTCATCTTTCGAGTCAACAAGTCTTTGCATTATCAGTGGATCGTGCAAGTACTCTTTGTTTCTATATGCAATAGGAATGTGTCGATGTCGTAAAGAAGAACCTTCACTCTTTCTTCAACGAAGAAAAAAGAAATCTGGCCAATCGTCTTATTGGTACGTATACTTAACACTCAGCTGGCGAAGACCACTTTTCAACTGTATATAGCGCTAGCAGTTTTCAGTTGAGGGTTGAAAACATTGCCCGTGCCAGAATTTAAAATAAACTAGGACTAGTTAACGCATTGTTCACATCACTTAGAGAATGAAAGGTTGGACATTCAAACTTATTATTTCAGGGCAAATTACTTTTGAGGCATTGGGGATGTGCGAAGTGTACAAGATCTCTAAAGTAGCCTCGGCCCTGGTGGAAGCCGTCATTTGCCTGGGAAGGAGCAACGCATCAGAAAATTGGGTACGGATATTGATACAATGACTGCCAAAGGAAAGTCTTGTGG
Source organism: Astreopora myriophthalma (assembly GCA_014634185.1). Lineage (NCBI taxonomy): Eukaryota > Metazoa > Cnidaria > Anthozoa > Scleractinia > Acroporidae > Astreopora > Astreopora myriophthalma. The sequence goes on along the minus strand of BLFK01000704.1, from coordinate 2,231,307 downwards.
CACTCTTACGTTATTCGTACTGTAATTCTTTTCAGAGTGATCCCGTTCAAGGACTTATTCATTATCTTCAGAATTATGGCCATAAGGACAAGAAAGTCAGAAAGACATTGGTAAGAAAAAATTAAAATCAAGGAAATGGCAATCGACAGAGATACCCCACGTTTTCAATTCTCACTTCTGAGGACTTCTGAGGTTTTTTTCTCAATGAGCGGAAATGGTTGAATTCAACTTTCTTAAAAAGCACATTTGATCATAATCTCGTAAATGTAAATTTGCCGATGCGTCCTAGAAATATTGGATCTTATTAATAAGAATGATTAAAATGGCTTAACCAGGCGTGAGACCCCTCACATGCAACCTACAATTCTTATTTTGAGCTAATGTTGTGGCGTTTCCGCAGAATGCGGGTTCAGTTTGTTTCACTCGGTTTTAGAACCTTTCTTCAGCCAAATCGTATAGGATACCTGCTTATGCTCGTTAAGAAATGATAAGAGGAAAAAGAAATGGTCAACAGACCTTCCTTTTCCTCTGAAATAGAAGATTTTTTCGTTGTTTTCAAAAGGGGAAAACCGGAACACCCGCAATAAAACCTCTCAGAGCAGAGTAGAAAAGCAGAAAACTCAATCACGCAAAATCTCTATCACGCAAAATCCATTGACGGAATGCGAGCGCCCTCATCACTCTAGCCACCCTGCGTCCACACGAGTTTCTACATTTTCTTTTTTGAGTCTATTTCTCGCCAGTCCCGTTATGCCATCGTCAGTGCTACTTCGACAAGTTTTCAACGCTATCAACTAAAGCGATACAGAAGATACATTTTGGCGGAAGTTCATACAGACTTCTGATTTTGGTGAATACCGACAACAAATTAGAAATTGCTAACAGTAACACTCGCAGCATTCCCAGCATGTGCTGAAGTAGAATATCATACTCTGCAAGATATCTTTGAATTCTTTTCTGTAACCCCTGTTCATGACCGCGTACAACACTGGATTGATCAGGCAACTTATGTTGGTAGAATACGATACCAGCATCGAGGCATCCCGCGGGATGGTGCCCAGACTGAGCCGTGTCACCATGATACTCAAAAAGAGGGGAATCCAGAGCGAAGCGTAGGCTAGAACTATGGCAAACATCATCTTCGTAATCTTTGCTTCTTTCGCCCTCATAAGTGCTTCGTCTTTTTGTGGGGTCTGTAAATCTTTCCCTTTGTTGGGGTCATTGATTCCGTGTCGTCCATGATTGTCCTGTGGTTTTGAGGGAGACTGTGGCTTTTGTGAATCTTGGGTATCCTGCTCTTCTTGTGGTCGTTTGCGTCTCAGTGCTTCGTTGGGTAAATAGGTGTCCTGTGATTTTTGTGATCGGTTGGCGGGTTGGTATTCTAACTGTTGTGTTGCTTGGAGGTCTTGAGGCTGGAAATTGATTGGTTCTTCTTGCACGCGATTCACGGTCTGGACATCGGTTGGTTGATGGTCTTCCAGTGCTTTCAATGGTTGAACTTTTCTCGAAACCCGATAAACCCTAAAGTAGTCGGTAGCCTCTACTAGTTCATACTTTGTCTGTGGTTTTTGTAGTTGCTCTCCAACTTGTGGTTTTCTTAGTTGGACGTCTCCCAAGACTCTGCCTGAAAAGGCGTTGGATGTTTGCGATTGTTGGGTTGACAGTGTTTCAGGGCGGTTTTGCACCCGTTGAGGGACCTGTGATTTGTGGTGTTGATGGGCGGCCTGTAAATCTTGCAATGCCTGTGGTTCTCGTTGTGGTGGTGGGGCTTGTGGCTCGTCGTGTTGAAAGGCCGCTTGTGGATATTGCTCTTCCTGTGGTTCTTCTGCTTGTGAGAGTTGTATAGCCTGTGGTTCATCGTGTTGATGGGCCTCTTCTGGCCGCTGATGGGTCTCGTCTTCTGGCTGTTGTCCTTCCTGTAATCCGTGTGGTTTAACTTGCCTAAAAGCGCGATACACCTTGTAGTAGCAGGCAGGTATGGTGATCACAGAAGCCATCATGAAAGAGAGATATGTAATTATGATGTAGACATGAAATCTGTGATCAAACGAAGGGCTACAGAGGGCATAACCTGGCTGAAAAGCCGCTTTTGCCCCACCTAAGAGAAACGGAAACACGACAACAGTGCCAACAACGATCCACAAAACAACTACTATCATAACAGACCACTTTTGCTCGAAAATCTTTTGGAAAAGGTCAGGTTTTGTGGTCTTTATAAATCTGTTAATAGCCGTGAGTGTCATAGTACTGGAAGTAACGCAAACCAAGAACGGAGCAGTGCATCCGGAGACAAGACATCCGGCATCTCCAAACTGCCAATTTCCTGTTATGAGGGTGACTCCCACAAAGATACCAGCAGTGAAAAAGCTTAGAATATCGCTGGTTGCCAGAGCGATTACGTCCACGGGTGTCAGCTTGCGTAAAATTGGATTGCGAAGGAAAGCGACACACACCAAGATGTTGCCCAGGAGACCAGCGGTGGCTAGAACTGTCCACGAAATTGATTCTAGAACCACCCGCTCTACATTGCGCGGAGGAAGTTCCAAAGGACGCATCTCTCCTTAGCGTTTCTTTTTTCCAAGAATCTGAAAACGTAAATAGAGGATATTACATTCCGGAGCGAACATATGAATTTTATTTCCGAGTGACAAAACAACATTTTACTATCGATGGAAGCGAGTGAGTAAAACATTGTGTTTACCACGAGAAAATAAATTCATATCCTCAAACCGCCGTGTAATTTTCCTTTTATTATATTGATAAACGTATATGCGAACTAAACCAAATAAGCGACCAGTAAGGCGGGAAAAACAAGCACGCGCACACATCCAGGACATGCGATACATAATTGTTTCATATTTCACTAGTGAAAATGTGGAAAGAGCGAGTGTTTTAGTTTCCGGTGAAACACTGGCATCCATATGATAATGTAATAGGTCCCTTGATTGTTCGCGACATCAACAAGAAAATGGAATGAGTGAAAACGCTGAAATATCCTGTCCTAAAACAAGGCGTCTGTTTGAAGAAGATTATTATCCTGCGGTTTATACCATCAACTGATATGGAGAGCATATAGCAAACGGACGAGAACCACAGGAATACAGCTGTTTCGAGAAAGGTTGTTCAACTGACAAGTATCAAAGCGTACGCAACAGTGCCGAAAGGTATTATGGATAGTGGTCTGTATGGCGTGCTCAATGCAAAGTCGGAGTAATGTAATGGCGGAGATGTTCAACGCAAGTATGCACGTATGGCCATTGGATTTTTGTGCATCCCCAATTCTGGGGTCTTATTAAATGTTAATGAATATGTCCCACACTACCTTTCGGCATTGTCGCGTATGCTTGTACACTTCTTTTGGTCAACCTTTCTCCAAACAGCTGTACATTGACAGGTTATTTCCAGACACAATGCTCTCAAGATTCCAGCAATTCCAAAATCGCTCTAATTTCTGCATGGAAGAGTGTTGCCCTTCAATTTTCAGGAGCGTTTTTTTTTTTTTTCAGTTACTTGCTCTGGTGGATATGGCTTCACAACTCCTTCTGTCATCTACAATACGGCACCATATACATCAAAAAGGAGATATACGTATATGTATTTATCGGGGGAAGGGGATGGGCCGACCCATGGGGCAATTTCGCGAAAGCTAGAGCAAAATTCCCCACCCAGGGCACATATTAAATCAACTCCCGGTTCTCTCGGTCTTCCAAGATGGCGGCCGTGTCAGATTTTCAACCCTGGGTCAATGGGTTCCTTTCAAAATCCCTACCCAAGGAAAGGCCCCCTGTGTCAATTTCCCGTCGAGTGGAACGTTTCACAAAAATTTTGTTCCTGGGAGTATCATTTCTGCATCATCTTGAATTTCGAATCGTGGCTTACATCTTACGAAACGCCGCGTCAAGATCAGTCCAAAAAGCCGTGATTACGTACTTCTTTGTAATGATTGTAATCAAGTGCTGACAACAGATTTCAAAACGATGTCTTCGCCATGGAAGCGGCCGGTTGAATCGTTTCGTATCGTTTTATCATTTTTATCATTTTCGCTTTTCCAACGAAAACGTCGCTCAGAAATACATACTCACCTTAAGTCATCCAATTCGTGTTCATCGCAACCTGTTCAACGTGGACGCTGTAGTTAAATTATCATTAAATTATCGCATCAAGAGTACGCGTCAGCTTTTAAAAGAAATGATAAAATTCATCATCGTAAAATTGATTTTGGATATTCCTCGTCTTTGTTTGGGAGAGGATGTTGCGGAAAAGAAGTGGAAATGTCCCTCTTTTATTGATCAAAATAGAAAAGCACTACGTAGTTTTATTTCCTTGACATTCACCGAGTAACAGCTGCTTAGTGTTAAATCAGACAATTCTTTTCTTCATAGTAATTGACAGCTTAAAGGAAAAGACTCCGTTAAGCATTATTGTATCAACGAAACATTTTAAGATCATGGGGTGAAATCATTTTAATAATAAGTAAGTTGGTTGAGAATATATATATATTTAACAATTATTCCACGAGCGCGCGTTGGATATGAGATGATAGATAGCCAACGAGGCGCGTAGCGCCGAGTTGGCTATAATCATCTCATATCCAACAAGCGCGAGTGGAATAATTGTTTTATTAAAAACGCCCCCAAGATTAGACAAATCTTCCCGAATTTCAAATTTCAACAACAAATTGCCGAATTTCAACTTGCATTGTTTTGCTTCGCATTATTAAACGATAAACACAGATACTTAAATTGTCAAAATAAAGTTTAGATATACCATATACCATGGCCACTAAGCCAATCAAATTCCTTGAATTGCATTATACCATGACCCAGTTTTTAATAAATATATTTATTAAAAACTGAATCATTGGATAATGCAATTCAAGACTTTTCATTGGCTTAGCTATCATGGTATATGACCTAATATACCATGACCTCCAAATATGGTAAGTGTACGCTTAAGCGTACGCGTAAGTGTACGCGTGAGTGTACGCGTCAGCTTAAAATTAAAAGGGAGCTTAAATTTTTTTTCCTGAGGAAACAATGGCGGCCGGCGAAAATCGCTTCGCACCAGACAAAAACAAAAACAAAACGCAACACCAGAGAGCACAAAGAGAGCCACAAAGTATGGCATGAAAATATTTCAAGGTAGCAACTTCTAAACTTTATTTTTACAATTTAAGCATCTGTGTTTATCGTTTAATAATGCGAAGCAAAACAATGCAAGTTGAAATTCGGCAATTTGTTGTTGAAATTTGAAATTCGGGAAGATTTGTCTAATCTTGGGGGCGTTTTTAATAAAACAATTATTCCACTCGCGCTTGTTGGATATGAGATGATTATAGCCAACTCGGCGCTACGCGCCTGGTTGGCTATCTATCATCTCATATCCAACAAGCGCGAGTGGAATAATTGTTAAATATATCTTATTTGTCGTTAAAGTGACTGCTGGAAGCAATATTTACACCTTGGACGTGTAAGATGAAAATGCCACGGACATTATTGTTGTTATTGTTTTAAGCCGCGAAGTGGAATGATTAAATGGTGCCAATAATGAAGGAATGATTATCAAGATTTCAGTTTTATCTTTAGGAAAACGGAGAAGCCGCAGCTGAAGAAACCTCCGATAATGATTTTGAGGAAGCATTTAAGGCGAAAGAACTTAAGATCCCAATTTCAAGTCAGGTATACGTAATTTGAAAACATTCCTTCTACAGCCAGCGCTTTTATGGGACCATTGAATGATGATAATTTGTAACGGCTATAGGACTGAGTGGAGTTCAATTCGTTCTGTAATCATACGACTGACAACAAAATCGGAAGACCGCGTGGCGGGAGTCTCATTTGTTTATTACGAGTATGATTACAGAACGAATTCGACGACACCAAGTCTTATTACCGATTTATCATAAAAATTTCAATTTTTACAACTGTTTTCTAAAACACTGTCATTGTCCAGGGGAAATATTCTCATTTTCAAAGGTTTAGCATTAATTAAGTGCATTTAATATTACGGTATGATGTAACTGAAATATATAAAAATTAATATACCCCTATATACCAATAAGTAAAGGAGTGTAGGTGGGTATAAAGGGTATACATGGGTATATAGGGGTGTCTGTAAGAGTATAATAATGCAAGTTAAATACATGGTAATAAGGGATGCATGAAGTACATACCTACGTAGGGTTTGAGGTTTAGTCGGGATTGTCATCACTGCGGGCGCAGAAATTGGCTTTCACCCTATGTTATCTGATGCTGACTGTTTGAGAGTCTGCGCTGTTTCTGTGTTAAACCAAGGTTGTGATTGGCTGATTTCAAATACAACTTTGAATGTGATTGGCTCATTGAACTGTCCGATATCAAACCGTCCAATAACAATCTGGCAAGCAAATTAGTGGGGGGGGGGGGGAAGGAAACATGTGTAAGGGCGCATTTTTACTTGGATCTATATCCAGTGGATGTATCTGGCACTGTAAATTGGTTGTAAATGTCAAGAAGGCTATTAATTGTCCGCCCTTAAATTAACAACTGGCGGCTCGTTTTTGCCACTCGAAAGTAAAATCAAACCTTCGCTCCACCGTGTAATATACTCTCTCTCTCTCTCTCTCTCTCTCTCTCTCTCTATCTATATATATATATATATTTTTTTTTTCATTCGAATAGGAATTCCCCTCTAAGACGGGCACCTCAGCGGGTGACAAAAGGACATTAGTTGCCCAGGAAATATTGTCATCCGAGTTGGCTTACATGAGGTGTTTGTCTGTAATCCAAAATGTTTTCAAGAAGCCTCTTCAAGCTGCTGTAGCATCAAACAGGTTTGCATTTTTTTTTCGTATGTTTCAAACTATCCTTCCGTGTCAATTAGAGCGGTTTTCAATTGAGTGCCGTAAAACCAAAACTAAAATAATTTATTTGGCCAATAACAACGAGGCAGACAATAAAGTGAGCGAGAGATTTAGTTTACCATATCCTGAAACAGCATGAAAGACTCATTATAGCATGTTTCAACTTCAAAGCCTTGTTCCTTGTGCGTTAGCACCCGCCGTTGTTAAGATTGTGCATTGTTCTTTGTTTCAGGGCCATAATCAGCTTAGCAAACATTCAGAGTTTATTTGCTGACAGCGAAGCTCTACTGGTGCTTAGTGGGTATGCCATTAGGACGTAATACTGTGAAACATTAGAGCGGGTTTCAGTTGACCGTCATATAATCGAAACCAAATAATTACAGAGCCAATCACGTCAGTTCTGAAGCAAATATAACAGTAAGCCAACCACAAAACGAGGTAATTCACTAGTTGCTTTTACTAGCCAATCAGAATGCAAAGTAAGTCAAGGCAGCCGGCGCCAAGCGCGGGAAACGAGAGTGAGCAAGTCGCAATTGGTCTTAGTTTTGTATGTGATTGGTTGAAAAGTTTGCGCACGTTTCTTGATCCGATCACAGAGCAAGCCAAAACTAAAGCAATCGCGTAATTACTTTCGAAGGCCGAATGAAAAGCGCTCTAAAATCTTAATTCAATCGACCAACTGCTTACTTTGGAAGTACTATGAGCTTTATCTCCTGAGAACATCAAGAAGCCCAGGCCGTGACAAACAGTGGTAAGTTTGCCTTCTTATGGGACTCGAGGTGCGCTGGAGTCACTCATACACCTCATTCCAAAATGGCTGTCATATAAAAATCCTTTTGTTTTTATTCAAATTGGCCCTTGATGCCTCTTTCTCAAGCTCAAAATTCAAAAGAATATTTTACCTTGAACGAGGCAACAAGGGCTAATTTGAATAAAAACAAAAGAATATTTAAATGGTGGCCATTTTGGAATAAGGTTTATAGCTTGGTGGGTTTTCCGACCAGTGACCCGGAGCATGCCCGCAGCATGGGAAATCAAAAGTCTTTGTAAGCAATATGGCTCGAGACAATCCGGTTACTTCTTGTCTCCCCTTAAAACGAGTGTTGTTTATTTGGCTGCCTTTTGTTCAATTGCAAAGGCCTGAATTCTGTACTGACGAGAAACAACTCAGTCCACCCAACAGCGAGAGCACGATTCAAACTCGCAATCACTACATATCGAGCGCAGCAGCATAAATTTTAGTATCTAGCTGACCACGCGGCTGTTGTTTCCTTAAAGGATTTTCTCCATCTTTCGTTTGTTACCTTCGATAAAGTGATTCTGGTTGCTTCATGTAGCATGGGTCTTGTTAAGCTGCAGGTTAAGCTCTGAAGGGTGCCTCTCTCCCAGACGTGTCTCAAGTCATGCAACTTAAATGCGAAAGTCCTTTGGAGGAGGCATGTTTGAGCGGGCGCCAGTTTTTGCCCCCTTCCCCCCCCCCCCCCTCCCTTCCGTTACGAATGCCATAAGCGCTTAAGATAGAATTTTGTCGCTCTGTTTCAGTGCCTTATCCAATGACCTGTCCAACCGTTTAGAAGAATGGAATTCACATCAAGTAAGACTGGTGTCATTTCTAAGACTAAGGGCGCAATGTTTTCAATTGGGACTACCGGTATTCCTGAATACAGGAACAATACACGGAATATACCCGGTGATCGGAACGGAATGAAGAGAATACGGTTCGCACGGAATACTTGAAATAGGCGTTCTTATTGGAAAATCGTGCGCGATCTGCCCAAATTACGAACTGATGTCTGTTCTAAACTATCCTGTGCGCTGGTTTTAAAGTGACCGTCACTTGCGCGAAAACTGTTCTTTCGTTTTTTCAAATATCGGTTCTTTTGCAAAACCTTGTCCCAATTATTTGTATATTCATAAACCGAAATACATGGGATGCGAGTAAACCTAGGGGATAGTTCCAGAGGAATGCACCTTAAAACAGGACGGATTTGAATATTATAGGACACACCCACTTCGAGCGCCTCGCTGCCACTCAGAAGGGGCTGTGACTACAGCGCATCGCCGGATGAAGAGGAAATGGCTCTCAAGCCTAAGCTGTGCTTTCCGTTACTGAGACAGCTAGTATCACAGGCCTTTCTCCTCTGTCCTACACCAGTGTACACGAATCACCTACACCATTACGTTTTGGAATTTCTGCAATTATATATCGTCCTCTATACATGTCATCGCCGATCAGTGAATATGTAACCGTTGTTCAGAGATGATGCAGTTTTCTTCTCTCCGTTTCAGATGCTGGGAGACATTTTTCTCAACTTCACAACACAGCTTCGTGCTTACACCAATTTTCTCAATAACTACCCCGTTACACTGCAAACACTGGAGCGGGTGAGTGACGTTGCTGAACTCAATTTTGAGATGGTCCAATCCTGGCCCCAGTTGTTCACACTATCCAGTGGATAACTCGATTCGGTTTTGCTAGCGCCTATCGGCGGCATAGTGATTTATCGGGTGGATAGCGTTCTCCATCCTTTGAACAACCGAAGCCAAGTTTAAAGTGTGTTGATGATAGAGTGTGAAATTGCTAGTTCTGTGTCTGTCATCAGATCATCATTGTCATTGTAGTCGCCATTATCGTAACCGACATTTTTGTCCTGCTCGTCAAAATAATGTCTTGCTCTCACTTTGCCTTAATTCCCACGAAACGCACTTCGAGTCATACGAGACATTGGTCAATGTCGCCCTCATAGCTCCTGATCAGCTAACGTTTTGGAGGATACACCTTAAGTCTGCCTCGTACCCAGGCGGGATCAAGGGCGGGATTTTTTTAAGTTCGCAGGGCATCTTGGGAAGGGCGAAAAACAGGACGCCTCAATTTTTGGCTTGACCCTTTCCATGGCCCTTTGCGTAAACCTGTAAGCTCCCCATGTCCCACTGCGAACAACATATGCGTGTAAAGGTGCACGGGTACGAGGCAGACCTTAGGTTGTATTTGATTTGACTAAGCTTGACCACGTACGTCTATCGTGGCAAGATTTAAACAGAGCTCAATCTAGGAGTTGTTTTAAATGGACAATTTGTGGATAAGCTGGAACAACGTATTTAAGTGCTGAAAGTTTTATTTAAATTTCGTCAACAGTGTAAAGAACAAAATCCTCAGTTCCGTTCATTTCTCGGACGCCACGAAAAGCAGCCAAGTACAAAAATGATGAAGTAAGCTGAAGCTTCAGTGTCTGTGGTCGTGCCACGGGGTTATATATATATATATATATACCGCTCTTTGCCCCATATCTGTCCTCAGCTATAATAGTTTCACCTAATTTCCTTCCATTCAAGTATTATGTATTTCAGTAGTTCAAGGATAACATCTATTTACTTTTTGTCGGTACTTTGCATCTCAAATTTGCGGTGTTTTTTTCTTACGTTTGCATTTTTATTTTTCACACGGGCAATTAGCTGTTCGATGAACGCTAGAAACTTCAAAAGTTCAGTATCACATGTTGAAGTATAAGGTGTTGCCGTAGTCGTTTTTGTTGTTGTTGTTGTCGTCGTCGTCACTGGTCAGAGCTCGCGTGTCCTTTGATTTCATGTAAGTTCTCGTCCTTCTTGGTGGAAGTGTGCGGCCATGCGTGTTTGCAACGAAAAAGAGAAAACGTCATAAAGATCAAACCACGTTGCTGCTGTCTCAAAAGTTAACAGCTTTCATTCCTTTGTGACTTCTAGTTTAGCAGAATTGCTGTTCCTTCCCGGAAAACGAATAAAAAGGTAAGTCAGCGTGTTTATTATCAACCGTTTTATGTATGGGTGAGCGAAATTAGCTAGCTGCCACTGAAAATAAAAGCACTGAAAAGTCCGGCAGTCTGCGTGCATGCTTGTGAACAACTAGATACAAAAGTAGTAGATGCTGTATTTCTTTTGTGTTTGTTCCAGTTACGTTGAGCTTTTGGAGTCATTCTTGAGGTATACCCCGTCGGATCACCTGGACAGAGGAAAGCTGACGAAGGCCATTGCGAAGTTCAAGGACCTTGATGGTTTATTTAGACAGGTTTCGAGACATATAAACCACCCAATACGTGTGTTACCCAACCGTCCCCTGAAGTCACTATTTTAACTGTCTTGCTCTTTCACCCATTTGGTGTAAAGTAGCCTGCAGTGCAGGCGTTATTTTGGAGCGGAACACTAGATAAATCAGGTTTTTGATGCCGCCATCTTGGATTGTAATTAGATGCTTGACCGGTGGAGGGTTGGTGCTGACCGGTAGAGGGCTGGTTCCCCGTTGCCCATTTTACCACTTAACGCCTACTCCCTCGGCAAATATTTCCTTGCCCCAATCCTCCACGGTTACCAAATCTAAGATGGCGGTCTAATACGAAAATGTGCACTCGCGCGCCCAAAATACGCCTGCACTGCAGGCTAGGTGTAAAGAACATCTTCGTACTTACATGTCTTCAGCTCGACATGGGTATTACAAAATTACAGCGTGAATAATAACAATAACGGAACATCTTCGTAGAAGGTACATAATCCCACGTCGATCAGTTTTGTTTGTTTTTTTTTTTTAATTCGAAATGATAGTTGGCCTCAAAAAAATAAGATCGACATAAACGCGGATGTTATCGACCTGTCATTACAAGGTTGTGAAGCAGAACTGCTTGCTTTTGTAGTCATTGAAACATGGCGGCCGAATTAAGTTGAAATTCTTGGTTTCCACTCACGTAACCAGCAACCTTGTTCTTTTTGTCCGAGACAAAAAAAAGATTGTTTTCGTTCAAAACCCGGAGGATTAGTTTGGGACAACAAGATGGCCGCCGTTTTTTGTTTAGGGACACCAACGTGGTCGCCGTGACGTCAAGTGAAAACCAGCAATACATGGAATCATTCTTTATTTCAGCATTGGCTAGATTTTAAAGTCCTTCCACCAGAAAAGTGTAGTTTGAATTTTCCCATTTAATCAGTTAACGAGGAAACCATGGTTTGTGTTTGTGACAGCGAGGTAGCGAAATGATAGCCCGTGAGTTAGATTCACGGTTTGGTGACTTACCTTACGTTGAGTTGGTAGAGCGGTTTTCAATTGAGTGTCGAAAGTAATTACGCCATTACCTTGGTTTTGATTTTGGTGTGCTCATTGGCTGGATCCAACTTGCGCGAACTTTTCAACCAATCAGATACGAAACTAAAACCAATTGCGACTTCGTCACTGTCGTTTTCCCGCGCTTGGCGTCGGCTGCGTTTACTTGCCTTGCGTTCTGATTGGCAAGTAAAACCGAGTCGTGAATTACTTCGTGTTGTGGTTGAGTGCATGGTGTGTTTCCTTGAGAACTTGCTTGGCTCTCTAAATACTTTGGTTTTTGGTTTTAAGACACTCAATTGAAAACCAACCTATTGGCGCCTAACTTTGAGCTTTTTATCCATCCTAGTACAAAGAGCGTCTGGAGAGGGAAACGTTTCTCCAAGATTTACAGAAAAGAATAGTCAACTGTCCAGTACGTCAAGCCACTTCTTAATTTTCTGTACTTTGTTCAAGTTATTGCTAAGTTCAACATGTCTTTTCGTGACATGTCTGGTAAAAGAATTTCTTAGTGTAGCTCAGATGGCATCGACCGTTTACGTAAGAGAAACTGACTTGCTTCGTAGCCGGACAGATTGGAGCGTGCATTTCTAACGGGTCATCGCACTGCTTATGATGCAATATTCAGATTTTAGCGTTGACGCTTTTTTGCCCCGCACTGTTTCAGAAACTTTTGTCTTAGTTGTGTTTTGGTTTTCTTAGCCACATTTTCCTCCCCTGCAGGTTCTCGCAGAAAAAAGTCGTTACTTTATTCGTGAAGATGATGTCATCTTGCTTTCAACTCCAAACATAGGCAAACAAGTCAAACCAGAATTCAGGTAAGACATGCGCTAAACTGTTGTCATTTTCTTAGCGTCCTCCAGTTATTTATCTCCTGTTATTGGCCCGTTCCGGAGTTCAAGAAAGGACTGGTCACTAGTCTGCACACCGTTCAGATTACATCATATTAAAAAGTTAACCCCTCCCCCCCCCAAAAAAAAATTGATAAATTAGCCACGTTTGGGTAGGTTTTATTGCACAGTAACCAAATTGTGAGCTGTCTTTAAAGCATGTTGGTTATATTTTTGCTCTCGACTTTGCAGAGTTTACCAACAAGTGGGCGATGTCGGTTTGTTTTTGTTCAATGACGCCTTACTGGTGGCCACATTGACTTTCAAGTTCGTTCCTTTCCAACGACTTATTCGAAGAAACTACAAGTAAGACCATGTAACGAGGATTTCAACATGCTCTTTTTAGTAAAGCTTAACGCAAGGCTCCCTTGATAGAGACCTTAAGATACCCCGAGAGCGGTGTACGTGTAACGGGTAGCTCCATTATTTTTATTTTTTTATTATTATTTATTTTATTTATTTATTTATTTTTATTTTGCAATGATCTTACTCGGTAGACCCAGCCGTTTTCCCGGGGTCCCGTACCAGTACACCAGTATTTTGGGGTAAGGTCCGTATTGTCAATGGAAAAGTTTTGCCCTATCTCCCCGCCCCCAGTTTTTCGAATGATGGATAACACTATCCACAACGCAACTCTATTGATTTTTCTACAGATTAAGATATGTCCAGAAACGCAAGTAATTAGATGCATACCGATTATGATAAGCGCCACGAACTGTCCCCTTGCTCTTCCTCTCAACTTCAACATCACTTGTGTCCAGAAATACAGGCAATAAACGTCACAAAGTGTCCCCCAAACTGTGCTCTTCGACTAAATATAGACAGTTGCATTTACCCTAACCTAGAAATAGCCCTAACGCAAACCCCAACCTTGTTGCTGGAAATAGGCGCTAGAAACTGAAGCGTGCATCAAATTACTGACTTGCATTTCTGGACATAAGTGATCATGCATGCGCGAGAGATAATTGATAGTGTTTTGTTTAGGAAATATTGTTTTTGTCTCAGGTTTCAAGTATGTTTGTCGTTAAGGACATTGAAAGTGGAAAATCTCGCTGACTCCAAATGTAAGTCAGTGTAAATTATTCGTATACTAAGTTTGTATGTACTTTATGGAGATTCAGGTTTGCTTTTCATCTTGTTTGGCATCCAGATCGACGTCTTAGAGTCCGATGCCACTTTTGTCTATTTGTAGTTCCGAGTTTATGCCCTCGGCCATATCTCCTGCGCCAGTTAAAATTGTTCGGATTGTTTTGAAGAGTGCGCGTGAGCAAGAAGACTCGCCACAAACTCAAGTTGCCAGATTCTTCCGTTCATGTGCCAAACTTTCAAGCCTTTTTGTATCGTGTGGTATGTTTTAATGATCGACTTCATTTATTTATTTACTGAGGGTGAAACGTGACAGTTTTAACAACTGAAAGACTTGTCGCCCTCTTAGTGTCTCCAAATCCTTGGGGACGCTTAGTTTTGAGTACTCTTCTTCTTTGATTTGACTCAGCACTTAATTCAATTTCGATCCAACTTTAATTTTAGACGTGAAAAACGCTTTTACCATCGTATCACCAAAGAGACTTTGGCTGTGCCAGGCGCACTCCTGGGAACAGAAATATCAGTGGATCTCAGTTCTGGAGAGTTCCATCACTGCAGCACTGGAAAAACTATGACACCATCAAAAGAGGCTATGTGGCTTAACGCACTTTTAACGGCTCGTTGGCCCCGGTGGACGGTGGATTTAACAAAATGCCATTGGAACCGGGACCGTGGGGCGGTGATTTAACAGCACGCGATCACCTAATGCGGGGGCGACAGCGGGGACTTAACATGGAGGACTAAACAGCAAAGCCTTCCCCTGATCTCTTGAAACAATCTAATACGGTAAATCTGTCATCTCAGGACTGAAATGAGTGAAATTCACCTCTGTTTTCATATGTGTGTAGATAAAGATCATAGTAACCAAAATAGTAACCACCTATTCTCTGCAAACTATAGGTTATTGCATGGAGGTAGCTTTTGTGTCATGTCAGCTTTCGTTAGGAACAACACCAACTGATACACATTTTGTTAGGGAAAGTTGCCTACCCACTTTGTTTTAATAGGTTTTAACAGATTTAATCGTAATGGAAATATTTTTGAAGGAGTGTTAACAGATTGAATTGTAATGGAAATATTTTTAAAGGAGTGGAAAGTTGCGTACCCAATTTGTTAAAGTTGTAACAGAATCATAATGAGAATATTTTTGATGGAGAAGGTACAGTCGAACCTCTCCTTACGGACGCCTCTCTAATACGGACACCTCTCTATAACGGACATTCCCCTTTGTCCCGAAAAAATTCTCACTCGTTTTCTAAAAAAAAAAAACCTCTATAATACGGACCCTCTCTAATAAGGACAACGGACACTAAATCTCGGCCCCAGAGAGCGAAGTCATATAAACGTAACCTCTTTATTACGGACACTCTGGTTATTCAAACAATAAAACAAAACAAAAACATGTCTGAAAAAGCGACAGCGTTTTAAAGTTTTACCGGAAAATGCGTGGTTCCTTTTGTTTTGTCATGCTTAGCAAATGCGCATGCGCCAACTCCGTGTATTACAAATTAGTACCAAAAAATATCCTTACCATATGGAAGACATGACAACTATAGTCGCAAGTATATATCGCTCCAAATCATAGTCTAAAGGAGAAGGAGCTGAGCTGCGAGTAAGTAAGGGATCTGTCACGTATGGTCTAGGGGCCGACATTTCTCTCCCTCACTGCCTATCGGGGATAGGTATCCGAAAGTGGCAAGTAAAAGCGATCCGCGGGCCAAAATCTCGGGGAGACTCGTGATGGTACGTCGCTCAGGCTTAAATGTCCAGAGGTACCGCTACCGCTTCTGCATGTTTTTCTTAAGGTATTTAGTATGCGCATGCGCAACTGCCCTTGTGTAACAATACGCCACGTGGGAGTAAATTAATATATGCCTTCAAATCAAGATTACTTCCAGTCTGTGATAGATCTATTGTTGAAAAGAATAAAGAGCAGAAGAATAAGTCGTAATTAGGGTATGTCCGTTGGGAGGACCACAAGTAGTTAATATTCCAGTTAGCAGTGATAGTTTTTGACAACATAACAAGTTCGCATTTTGTTCAACAACAACAACAACAACATTTTATTGAAAATTAGAAATATAACTAATTACATTACTTTTCCCCCGCAAATAGCTTATGAACTAATCGAGGCGTAAACTAGAAGACGTTTTTCAGAACTGTACTTTTATTATTACCTTTTTAGGTGAAGCATTGCGTTGTACGTAGTTCCTTTAGTTTCAAATAACCGATTCGTATGAAGTATGTACCGTAACTGAGATGTACAAATCAATGTGTCTGAATACCGTATATTAGTCAGTTTAGATACACTGGGCCTATTTTTTGTTACTGAACATTTAAAACTGTCAGTGGAGTCTTAAAAATGATGCAATCTTGGTGACCTCTGTAATACGGACACCTGTCTAACGCGGACACTTTGGTCTGTCCCTTTAGTGTCCGCATTAGAGAGGTTCAACTGTATATAGTTTTAGGGGAAGTTGCCTATCTACTTTTGTTTAAGTTTTAAGTGATTGAATCATGCCAAGAATACCTTTGAAGGACAAGATAATTACATATTTTTTTAATTAAGTTTAAGTTGATGAAAGTTTATACGGGGTGAATCATTGTTGAAATAAAAAAGCATAAATAAAAGCATTTAGATTTTCATCACTACCAATTTGAAATTTATTTTAAATAAATAGCTTATAATATTTTAAATCCACCTTATTGTACGAAGCGTTTGAGATATCGGCTCAGGCATCTATAGAGTATCCTATAAAAGGTGGGTCGTTAGCGACGTTTTGGTGTCGTTTTCCGGCGGAAGACAGGTCTTTTTATGTGCTGAACCTTTTGTGTTTGACGTTAAAAACACACGCCCATTTGCATTCATATAATACCAAGATCCATATAATTCTGAAGTAGTTTTGGGGATGACCCATTCGCTGTATCCGACACAATGCCGATTTTACATGAACTCTGGCTTATCAAAATGAAAGTGGACTGATTTCTGCATCGCAAATTCGGCATATTGAAGGCCAGCTTTCGGCGCAAATGGAGATTGCAGCTTATTAAAGAGGATGCAGTTTTTAATAAAAGAACGAAAAACAGTTAAAGTTTGATATTTACAACGAGTATAGCAACGATCTCGATTTGAGTTCAGTTTCTTCACTTGGTTCGTATGTCCCCGCTATGCGGGTCTTTTAACAGAAGTCTTGGCCCCGGGGGCGTGGTAATAAGCCGTTTTTTAACACTTGGTAAATGTTAAATTCCCCGCTAAGTCCCGGGGGTCGGGGGACCGGGCTTTCAATTGACTTGAGCATTATTTGCTTCAGATCCATGTTGACAGCGTAATTACTTTAGTTCTGGTTTTACGACAGTCAATTGAAACCCGCCGTACACTCATACGGTGGCAATTCACTCGAAAATTTGGAAGAAAACATTCTCCGGCCAGGAATAAGACAAGCCCACTTTCAGTCGCTTTCCGTCGCTCAAAAGCTCGCCCTACGGTCTGAGCCGGCTTGATTCAACATGGCACGTGATGCCGGTGGACCTCGCGATAGCACGACGGCGACGCTGGCACCGAAAACGTCACGTAGAAATACGTCGTAGATTTCTGATATAGTGGTTGCAACTCTTTTATTAACTTTGCACAATTTTTTACGCGAGAATTTCAAAACACCGATCGCAAGTCTTTCTCTTTTTTACGAATATTTATACTATTCACAGATAGAACCGTTTCGTGGCCAGAAAACGCTCCACTTCTGACCCTTTCAAAGACACATGCTTTAACTACCGATAAATTGACATCTTCTCGGCCAGCAACGACCTTGAAAAGAACATCTTTAATTATACAATTAAAGTATTCTGCCCGCCGGCGGCCAGACTGAGACGTTATTGGTATGTAAAACTTAAACTACTGTCAAACTGAAATGTGATGTATACAGTATGTATAGTGACAACCTGGTATGTTTTAAAACTCGAGCAAGGAGAGCGAGTCACTCATGATTTTGGCTTTTTTTCGCCGGCAGTATTGATAGAACTAGTTGGTATCACTTTCTCTACTTTGCAAAACTCGATCATATTGGCTCGGCAAGGGCAGGTGCTTGGCTAAAATTCTTCCTATGCAAATTATCCATTTCGTGTTAATATTACCTTATGATTGCTTTTTTTCTAGTCATTCAGCTGGCGCGCATGGCTATATGACCTAGTTTAGTATATCTGAGGCACTAGCAAAACGGATATTGTCTGTGTTGCATTTGTCGCTGCCACAGTGAAATCAACGACTTCATATTGTAAGGAGAAGTTGTGTGAAATTAAACAACCCGAGAGTGATTCAAACGACCTGTTATTTGTGGGAACTAATGAATTCTCTTTTGTCACTCGATGAGTTGCATATTGGTTTCGTCGATCAGGAATTGGACTTCGCAGACTCAGAAATCGAAGGAGTGAGTGAAGACAGAGCTCACCGTTTGCAGGAGAATTTCAGTCTTGAAGATTGGGGCTGCCGGCGAACGATACCTGGAAAGCGAAGCGGCAGCACAAACGCGTCGATTCCGAGGGCTGATTATGTCTTGGCAAACAGAGAGAAGAAATGTTACGCTGATCAATTGCCAATTATTTCCTCGGGAACACCTCGTAGATCGTCTGTAAAAAATCAAATTAAAACAGGGAGGATTCGTGGGGAATTTAGTTGCATAGATGTGGATAATTTCTCGGTTGGAGGAACAACAGCGGAAATCGACCGTAAGACAGAAGTCAGGGTAAGAAGTAAATGGAGTTTGAATAAAAGACGGGGTCGTGGACTGTCCTCAGAAATGAACCTTTCTCATGATCTGTTTGCGGATGAACATAGCAAAACAACTGATTCTGTGGTTGATCCGGAAAGAACTCCTGTTTCGTCAACCTCTTCCAAGTTTAATTCATTGGTTGGGGATGAACACGTACTCCCCTGGGATAAGTCGTGGGAGAAAAACGAGTCGCATGCATCGTCTTCAAGAAATATTTTTTCCCCTCGCCGGCGGTCATTTGTAAGCAGGGCCAAACAACAAGAACAAGGAAAAGAATGGTCGGAGGAGCACAATCAAAGGATTCCAACGGTTCTGTCTGAGAACATAACTGAATTTATAGGGACGGAAACCTCTCATCTCAAAGGAGGAGAGAAGATGAATTCGAGACAGGAGCAAACTGGTTATGCGTCGAACCCAGATAATTTTGAGAAAAAAGAGGGATTTAATAGGGACTACGAGAAACCTATCGAGAGGAGAAAATTACGAAATTTTCCTTTGTTAGAGAAAAGACGTAGCAAATGTCTGAGAAATCAGTTGGCTGAAATTTAATCAGAACCGTATAGTAAGGATGAAGGATTCGGTTTGCCGAAGAGAAAGTGTAAAATAATCTTCTAACTTAAACAGTTGAGACGCAGTGAACTGCGACAGCGCGACTTACTCCGTAATAATCCGAGTGATCATACTAATAGCTGAATTCAAATAAGACGGAAGATTTGTCTCAGACAGAGTGACAGAATACGTTCTATTGCAAATTTATACTTTGTAGTGGACTAGTATAAAAACGACCGGCCAGGACTCAGTTATAAGAAGGGTGGATAGCGCTATCCGCCGGATAAATAAGCGCATTATAATTGTGAGCTCCTCACATTACGAGGTGTTTTTTGTTTGTTTGTTTGTTTGTCTGTTTGTTTGTCTGTTTGTTTGTTTTTGGTTTTGTTTTGTTTTGTTTTGTTTTTTGTTTAAATTTTGAGTCTTGCAAATTCGAGAGGAGCTTTTTTTACAATCCACTTTTTGATCAACCGAAACCAGACAAGGCCATGATCAACGAATAAATTTGAGACGTGGATGAGAGTTGTTCTTCACTTAATTTTTCGTTCAAAGGTACGTGAAATATGAAACAGTAACCAACAATAAAACTGCACAGAGAAAACGCCAATCCTCCCTCTTTTCTGCCCCCCCCCCCCCTCTTTTCGAGGAGAATTCAGAATGCTGTAACTTCCCTCGAGACAGCGATCACTTGTCGCCCCTCGCAACCTCGTTTCCAGTAGAGAACCGAGTTGGGAGTGAGGTTGAATAGTTTGGGGGAGTCCTGGGGAAAGTCTTGCCGCTAGATGAAGTTATGCGGGCTCAAAAGCAATAACGCTCGTATCAAACGAAACGATAAGCGAACTAGACTTCAGTTTATATTACTTTTATCGGTATGAATTCTGCTGCAGACACCGAAGTGAAGCCAACAGAACCGAGTGAGGTAGGATATTTGGTCCCTTTTTTGTCTAAGTGCGTACATATTCGTTGAATCATGGAAAAACGGCGTTCTCTTATGTGATTATAGAATGTCGCGTCTCACCTGGAGGCCGTGATTCGCCCGGAAGTCGATATTGCGAGCATGACATCCTCGTCGCAGGAACAAACTACCACAATAGCACCCAAGATCACGGATAACACTGCGAAAAAGAGTGGAGCGAAGCCAGTGAAAAGTAACAAGAAGCAAAAAGAAGAGGAGAAGAAGCTTAGTAAGTTATGTTAATGCGCTTCAAATAAAGCGTGTCAACTTTGAAAATCACCTATTTGCCCTAGTTCAGAAAATTCTCTCTCACGAAGCCAGCTGACTCTTGCTTATCTGTCCTTGTAGAGTTACTATTGAAGTCCTTTGAGGATATGGAAAATCCAGAAACTAAGATCGACGCCCTTGGAAGGAAGTATTTACTTCTGGTAAGACAAAACGGACTAAAGTTTCGTCCGCGCCCCGCTTGTACTGTTACTACGTACGCTCAGGCGAACTTTCGAATTTCGTTTTCATCTGAGCAAAGTTTATCCAAGACTTTTTTTCCTCACTTTTATTAGATTTATTTCGTAATTGTACTCTGTTGACACGAAAGTTAACGGAATCATGATAATCCATTTGACAAATTTTTGTTTATTTAATTTGCATATCATGGCTTACGTAATTTCGCCTGTAACAAGTTCGTAATATAAATATGCGTTTTTGTCGAAAATATTTTTTGTAACCTTGATACATGATACGGAAAGAGTTCCGTCCAGCTCCCTAAATTAATAATACATGCATATTCCTACTGACCCTCTTCCAAAAAGAACGAGCCGAGCATGAATAGAGTTTTGCTAGGAATATGCATGCATAAAGAGTACATGTAGGGACCTGTACGGAAATCTTGCTCATGATACTGACGCTAGGTCGTGACTGTGGTAATGCAGTTACTGTCTCGCATTTCAATCCTAAAATCGTGATTCATATTAGTTTAACTGTAGTACAGTAAATGCACAATTAACTCTCCCGGAAAATACAATGATATTAGTCATCAGTATATTGGTTCATTAATTTATTTAAGCTGAACTATTGTTCTGTATCATTTGCACCTGCCAAGAGGTCGAAATTCAACTGATCTTTATCAAATCATTATATTACTATATTATGATTATTATTATATTACATTGTTATGGTAGTTCTTTTTAATGTATCATGCATAGGACCAACATCTCTTTCCTCAGCTACTATGCAAGAGTTTTAACCGGACAATTTGATATAACTGCATGCCAGTGATTTTTTTCAGATTTTAGATTTCCAGCAGTTGTTTAAAAATGACTGAGAAAGCATCTTGCCAAAATTGTATTATCCTTGAATGAAATGATTGTGAAGTGCGGGTTAGAAATGAATTGAAGAGGATCACTTCTTCAATTCATTATATTATCCTTGTTACCCTGAACACTTGAGAAATACCTGGCTTCCTTTATTAAGCTTCATCATATTGGCATCCCACAATTTAAGTAACTCAGATGTTTTGTACTCTGTACCCTTTTTACAGATTGAAAATTTTTGAAATTGCAACTCAAGTACAGGGATGTAGTGTAAATCTAAGAAAATTTAGTAGCACAACTGACACCTTTAGTGTGTTTCAAATGTTGTTCTGACACAGTCTTTTTCATACTGAATGATATTAGTTAGATATGGAGAATGTCAGTGTTACTACAGTGATATCAGGTACCTTGTCTGTTATAACAGCTGTGTATTATGGATATTAAGAAAAGTGAAGCTACCACCAGACTATCTTCAAAATTATTTTACTTTTGTTTTCAAGGCATCAGAGCATAAAATTACTGAAGCAAGAAAGGATGAATTAGAGAAAAGATTGGAAAAGGTACAGTGGCTTGGATCAGAAAAAGCATGGGGCAGTGGTCAATTTCCCTATGAAATTATAGAAACTCTTGTGCCTATTAAATCATTGTTTAATGTGGTGTACACTCTGGGAGTCTGCATGTGGGAAGTCTGATATTGGACTGGATTCTAGAGCCTTTGTAATTTGATCTGAATTCAGTGGTTGAACAGCCACTCTGGACTGGTGCTACCGCTTAATTAATCCAATTTAATTTATTATGCAGTGCTTACCAGTATTTGATATTTTTCAGAGCAACCTTTTAGAACCATTAGATCTAAGCACATTGCAAAAATTAGAGATCACAGAATTATGCAACACGAAATCGATGTGAAATTCACCACATTCCAGATGGAAACCTTCTTGAGATCTTGCAAGATTTTACAAGATCTTGTAAGAATCTTGTAACACTGGCATTACGATTAAGGGGCTGTTCACTTGATACCAGAATGACTTTAACTTCAGAACAAGTTCATTCCATCACCATGTATACAATAATTATTATAGTGTTTCTTTTGTGATTGACAGGTTGTTAAGGAAAGAGACCAGTTGCAGTCGGAGTTTAATAAAGCAAGTCTGGCAAAAAGCAAGTTGGAAAGTCTCTGCCGAGAATTGCAGCGACACAGTAAACTTGTCAAGGTGAAAATTTGTTGGTTGCCATCTGTGGGCCACCATAGACTCTATTCATAAATGGTGGCCAATAAAAATTATTCTTTTGTCTTTGGCCCAACAAGCCTCGTGATAGAGCAAAAATTATTTTGAATTTTGTTCATGTTAACAAGGCTAGTTGGGCAAATTAGCACAAAGAGAAGAATAATTTATCGGCCACCATTTATAAATAGGGTGCATGATCAGTGATCAAAAAGGTGTTACTGTGAAATCCTCACTCAGGTCACGAAAGCTATTATAGCTCTACAAAAGCCTGGCATCTAATATTTTTTTTGTTTTCTTATTTACCTTTCATCAGGAACAGAGTCAGCTGCGATCTCAAGAAGAGGAGGCAAAACGGAAAGAGCTTTCAGAGAAATTTCAGACGACTATCAATGACATCTCCGAACAAATGCAAGAGAATTACAAAGCTAACCAAAAGCTAAAGAATGAGAACAATGAGTGAGTCTGATACCTCCCTTAAAGTTTTAAATGCAATTAAATGCAATTTAACAGTGTTAACAACGAGAAGTGCCTAGGTTCCAGCTGTGGTCAGCGCTTTGTTGTATTAGCGCATGCTCGATGATTCCTTGTCCTTGTGGGTCGAAGGAGATGTGTTGCGTTGTGGCGGGAAGAGTTAGCGTTTCATTTAGCGTTTTGTGGAGCGTTTAGCGTTTTTCCCGTTCCCTCCTTCCCCTTTCAACTGTTTTTCTAGCAGTGTGACGGGTGCCTGTCCTCTGTGCTGCGAGGTTGGCTAAGACATGTAAGGCTATCTATGCGGGAGTTAATCCCTCAAGATCATCATGGATAGTGCAGTGTAAGCACTCGATTGCCAAGTTTGATTCCTGTCCTTGACGTCATGTCAGTGTAAGAGATTAAAGACAGGTCTGGGGTGACAAAGGCAAGAATGCTGGTTAACTATCCTTTGTAATACCATCTGATTTGCTGTGGAGACCCTGACTCCGGAGGTTATTTGGAACACGGCACATGTGGACTGAGTTTATTGTTGGCTCCTATTGTTGCTTCAAGAGATTTTTTTCTGGGTGCTACAGTTCTCCCCTCTCCTATAAAAATCTTCCAAATTCAACCTCAATCTAGATGCAGTGGATGGCGAGCCTCTCTGTCGAGTTACCGCTGCTATGTCCAATTTCTTTCTTATGTGAACGAAAATTCTACCAAAGTTCTATTTGTTATGACCTTCGACTTCAATGAGGTTTGAATAAACGGGTTTGCTCCTGTCATATTCAACGTGATTCACTTTTGTTGATTTCCACAGTCTTGCAGCCAGATTAAAAGTCCTTGCTGAGCAGTATGAAGTGAGAGAAGAGGTTTGTGAATAAAACTAGCGTGATCAAACCAGATAGGATTATTCAGGGTTTTGGTAGGAAATGTTGAAAGTTCCGGCTGTCAGATTCATAGGTGAAAACAAGCGGATGTAGACACAACTATGAGTGCCAAACGCACACGTGAAATTACCAGACGTTGCATGTAGACAACCAGATGGCATATCTGACGTCCGCTCTCAAAACGAAAGCTTTGCTTATTCTTTTCGGACTATTGTGTTTCTTCCTATTCCGGTTTAGGATTAATGGCATAACGAAAACAAGATTTTCCAAAAGAACGCTTATTTCGAAAAGGAACAGTTGTTGCGGAGGTGACTTCAGAAATAGAGCTCGGAATAGTCTGGACACGACAAAGACTGGCATTTCGGCGGCCGCGCTGCCCGCACACGATTTTCTCGCCAAAATCATCCCAAGAACGCGTATTTTGTCTATTCCGAGTAAGTCGGGGTTATTCACCAGCCGGGAGGACCGTATTGGGAAAAACTGTGCGCGGGGTCTTTGATACCTGTGTATCCTGTGTATCGGGGTCTTGGAGGCCTGTGGCCTCGGGCGGTACTCAAAATAGAGGGCACAGTTTTTCCCAATACGGACCGACCTAAGCTGGTGAATAACATTTTTATTTTTTTCTAAAACACAACGAAGGCGTGCAAAAGACCCGAACATTTTAGGGCTCTCAGCATGCAAGGGACTCCGCCAGCCGTGAGCGGGCCGGATGAGAAAATTCCGCCCGCTCCCAGAACCAATCAGGATTTGTTGAATTTCGCCCGCTCACGCACTAAGAAAAAAATAAACCGTGTTCTGTTTATTCCGTTCATTCTACTATCGGAAACAGAATGCCATTCCGTTCATTCCGCAAACGGAATAAGTTCCAAAAGAACAGGTAAACCGAATATCCTTATTCCGGTGTAATCTCAAAAGAATGCACCCTTACTTAACGGCAGCATTTTTTCCTGATGTGATCAACAGCTCATGCTGACAGTTTCGTCCGCTCGTCAATGCAATCTTCCTTCTTTTGTTTTTTCTAGCATGTGGAAAAAGTATTCAAACACAAACAGCTTGAACTGCAGTTGGCAGAAGCAAAGATGGCACAACAACATTTGCAATTTGATGAGGACAAGAGGAAGACATTGACCGAAAATCAATTGGTACTCTTAACTGCCAGTGGCATCCATTTTGCAATGTGCAAGGCGCCTTCAGTTCATTTTCGTTAGTGCGATGACCCAAATAGCCACACGACTAGCAGTACATAGACTTCGGAAACCACTTAAAACAATGAATGGCCAGCTAGATAGTTTAAATGATTTTCTTTAATTGTCAGTGACGAGCTGCCAATTTTGTGAAGTAAACTTCTCCGGTACGTAGTGTAAGCCATGCCAAGGCTAACAGTGCTGATGGCAAACGTCATCAGTTGCTGTGGAAAGCGCAGTAGTCGTGAAACATGTGACCACAGTGGATGACAGTGTCCATTACAGCGTTGCTTCCTTTTTTCTCCTTCAGTTGATCAAGCAAGCTCAGGAATATCAAAAGCAGTGCGAAATCTTAACGAAACAAGAGGCAGAGATGAAGTCCCAGGTAATTGAAGTTTACCAGTAGAGCAGTTTTAAGTTGAATGTCGAAAGTAACTTCGCGATTTCTTTGCTTTGGAGTTTTGGTTTACACCACTGTGATTGGATCAAAAAACCCGCGCGAACGGCTTTCTGACCAATCAGATACAAAACTAAAACAAATTTAGACACTCTCGTTTTTCCGCGCTTGGGGCCGGCTGCTGTTACTTGCTTTGCGTTCTGATTGGCTGGTAAATCCAAGTCGTGAATTACTTTAATTTGTGGTCGGCTCTGTAATTTAATTTATTTTAATTTATTTTAATTTATTTTAATTTGGGTTTTACGACACTCGGTTGGAAAGCGCTCTATTTACCGGCTGGGATGGGGCACCGATTACAAATTCCGGTTGGCGTGACTGTTGTGGTTTAACGGTTCAAAAGCGATTTCCATAGACATCGATGAACCGTAAGAAATTGTGCTTACGTTAAATTATTCCGTTTTCGAACCGTTAAACCACGCGAAGGTCCTTAGAAGGGGTCTGGAAACAAAAGAATCGGTCAAGTGGTATATGAATTTCCGAAATTCCGTTCCGAACGGTTTTTCGGAAAATGCCGGTTCCATTTGAGTTTCAACCGGAATTTTTGGAACTTTTGGTCAAATGGTAAGCACCCCTTGAGTTCCACTCACATAGGGGCGTTAGACTTGGATCCTGTAGTTATGCAGAACTCTCTTTTATTTCAGCTGGCTCTGTATGCAGAGAGATTTGAGGAATTCCAGAAAACTCTCAACAAGAGCAATGAAGTGTTTACTACTTTCAAGAAAGAAATGGATAAGGTCTGTCCCGAAGAAATGTAGGATCACCAGGGGCCAAACAAACATAGATTTCCTTTCAGTGATGGTTGAAAAGCTCTGCACTGCTGCAGTGATCTATAGTGTGGATATTTTCATGGGATTATTTATCGTTTGTTCGTTGTAGATGACCAAGACCATCAAGAAGCTTGAAAAGGAAAAAACTTCGTGGAAAACTAAATGTGAGAACAGCAGTCGTTCTCTCTTGCAAATGGTGGAAGAGGTAGGATGTTTTTTCAACCCATTTCATTGAGACAAAGTGTCAAACGTGTGATGTCGCTTTGCAATATTGGAACAGAGGAACTGATCATCTAAGGCTACATGTTCTGTTGCTTAATTCAAGAAAATCATTAACTAGAAAGTGTATCGGAGAGAACAATGGGGAACCGAATGAGAGTTAACGTGACTGCAGGAGATGTTCGGGGCGCCGAACTTAAGGTCCGCAGGTTTCGAATTTACTGCCCATTTTGACCACTGGCTAGAGTTGTTCTGAGTCGGCCCCGGTTTATCTCGTTTCCTGTGCTCAGTTGTAAATAGCCAACTTAGAGTTGCTTCTTACTAGATGGGACTCTTCACTTTATTGTATTTTTTACATGACTAGTACGCGTGGCTCCTCAGCTCTGTTGCTTTCTGGTCCTGGCCTAAGGGGCGGAGGATTGGCGCAATGGCGAGAGCCCTCGCCTTCCTCCAATGTGTCCCGCGTTTCTATTCCCTGACTCGATGTCATACCTGGTTTGTGTTTGTTCGTTCTCTTTTCTGGTTCGACGGGTTTGTCTTCAGATACTCCGGTTTTTCCCTTTACGCGCAAACCATCGTTTCATGAGGTCTGATTTCATTTCCTTTGATTTGATTGGTCTCCCCAATCAGTAGAGCACCTCTGCTCGCCTATATAAATTCAAGGGTCAGTACGCATCTATTACAACAACCCACGCGATTGGCTCAGAAAACAATAGAACCATTCAAACAGACATCAGAAACACTGAACCCTAACCCTAAAAACAATAGAGCCGCGTCCTAACCAGATCCAATGAAATTAGAGGTTATAAACATCTGCGTGGTATCTGAAACTCTAGACTTAAACATAAAGTTTTCATTATTGTATGCATTTGTACATGCGCTAAAACTGGATTAAATTTTGCTAACTTGGTAAAAAAAATATATAATACAGTAAGGCCTTATTCTTAATGATATTAGTGTAGTTTTCAAGTTGTCAGTTGCTCTGATCTCCTTGAATGTTTCATCCTACTCAGCGTGAAAAACAGAAGGGCGAAATGGCCGTGCTACGTGTCAAGAACGGAAAACTGGAAAAGCTTTGCAGAGCCCTGCACAAAGGAACGAAGGCTACAACCAATGATGCAGAGCAGGTATGAACTCTGAGGGAAGGGAAGGGAAGGCAGAAGATAGGATCTTCTTCTTGTGTTCCTTACAGCAGATTCAATTTTCAGCGCATGAAAAGCATGTGCATAATTATGTTAACAATGACTGTGATGTGAGAGACGAAAGAAAACAAGTGATCCATTTGCCGACGCTTCGCCACCCAAACTTATTTCCTTTCATCAAGGAATAAGTGTGACTGCGCACAAGCCAAAGATTCCTTGAGTTAACTTTCCAATTGCAAGATTTTTGTATGTACAGATTTTTGTATGTTTGTGTTGGCTTTAGAATAGTTGGCAGTCTCCAACGCAACTGTTGGCTTCGCTTCTAAAAGGAAGGAGCTTTATCAGTGGTGCAAGAAAACACGCACACGCCCAATTACTTGTCCAACTTTTTCTCATTCTCTTCGTAATACCTCGTGTGCTTGTTTGTTTTTTTGTTTTTTTTTTTGTTTTTTTTTTCTGATGAAGTCAAGTGACTTTTTACATTTTTTAACCACGAGGAAGGGGTGGAATAACCCTTACGCCTTAACACAACCACCACTGGAGGCGCCACGCAACGTCGCTTGACCCAAATAATGACGGCTGGGTAGGAGACCACTGTGGGAAATGGCTTTTTATCGTTGTTTCATCAGGGTGAAAGCCAGTCCGCAGAAAAAGTGAAGTTTGAGAACGCAACAAATGCTGAGAGAAACTATCAAAAGTTAGAAGCAGGGGCACCGACCACACAGTCTACAGAAACGTCGGTAATGACAGAAGAAGAATCTGGGAAAGAACAAGAAACACGAAACGAAGAGAAAGCCGACTCGGGAGAGACAACTGTGAGCTCTCTCAGCAGTGACTCAAGCCAAACTGTTCAAGAATCGCTCGCCGAACAACCCACAGAATCCAACGATTCTCTGATAATTAACGAAGCATCTGAAACCGTGCCCACTGATTCGCCCAGTGGCGCCGATGAAGTTCCGAATGAGTCCGAACATAACCTGATCGTTGACGGAAGTGTATCCAGCCAATGTGAGACTGGGACAGACAAGACTGACTGATTGATGAGAATTTTACAGATTCGCCTTGATAATCTATAAACGTTAACAATTCAGGGAACCGAATTTTCGCATCATTTTCCTTGATGGACATTTTTTAAACATGCTTGAAATCTTAGTGAATAGCCCTTTGAACCCGGGAGTCGAAGTCTGTAACCAATTTAGTTTTCTGTTAAGTCCTGGCGTTTGAGGGTTTTGAAACAGTTGCATATTTATGTAAACTAACTCAAAGTAGACATACTCTGCTGAATTTGTATGAAACAAGTTGAAATTGTCTCTCCAAATGTAGTCATGTCCTTTTTATTGTACTGACCTTAAATTCCAACCAGATCGGTCAGCGCTTGTTTGTCTTTAGTTGTTGTTGTTGTTGTTGTTGTTGTTTGTAATGCTCTGTAGAGACTAATTAAGGAGGCATTTTCATCTTTCATTTGCATCAGTCAAGTGGAGTGGACAATTAGTGGCATGCTTTAACCACCTCTGCCACCTCAGTAGTGTTGTGCCATGGCCTTCTTCTTTCCTGTCTCACATAGTTATCGCTAACGCTGAAACTGAGTCATTCAACCTGAATTAGCCTGTGTGGCCGGTGTTTCAAGGGAAGGGAGATTTCGGACGCGCCCATCGCGTTCTTCCCCCTTAACCGTTCGAACACCTCCCACGCGGGCAAAACCTGAATGCCTTGGAAGTTTGGTTCTACGAAGTACTTGGGTTGTAAAAATGGCAGTTGATATGATCAACACTGTTTTTTGTCGGGAGTGATGCGTTTTCATCAAGAGCGAATATTTTTTTGTTCTGTTTCATTGAATCCCCGAAACATTCAGACATGCAACGAAAATGTCGTTTTCAAGTCAAAATATGATTATAAGGCGTTTGCAAAAACACGTCACCTCTGCGAACTTGCTCAATTCGTAGTAGAACTAACGTCTGAAGTTTTGAGGCTGAAATACATTCCTGGAGTATGGTCGTTTTGGCAATAATTTTGCTTGAATGCTGTGGGTGAATTCCCTGTGTTGCGGTAAATTAAAGTTAATTACGTATTCAAATTTATTTCATTGTCTGAACAGAGTTAGTAGAGGGAACCCCTCTCCTCTACTAACTCTGGTCTGAATGTCTCGCCCCTACTCGTTTAGAATTGCTTTTAGAGGCGGCAATTGCCTTAGATGCTGCACTAACATTTCAGTAGGATGGTGATGGTTACCCGTCTTAAGACTCGATCATTCAAATTAACACGTCTTTAAACGTACTTTACAAAGGCCTGAAGAAAAATTTCTTTAAGAAAACAACCGAGCGGTAGCCATTTTCCAATAGTTTGGCACTGTTTATGATTCACTGTACGAGACATGGCTGGTGCAGTAATGCCTAACTCTTGAAGATACAGATGAGACGGTCGTTGGAGAGCGATTTTTTTTTTTTAGTGAAAGTTTCCTTGCACCCTGGAAATTTGAGAGAGACATCTCATAAAATCGTGGCTGAGTTTAATTTCTTTTTAGAGGGCGGAGGGCAAAAGCAAAACATGTTGAAATTACTGAAATTAAGCACTCCATTCCAAGTTATTCCTTTCAGGTTCTCGCCTTGCGTTGCTGTGGCTCGAACTGCACATCTAACAAGCCTCTTTCGTCGCAGTACGCAGAAATTAGAGGTTGTAAACAGCTGCGTGGTATCTGTTTTCGTCGGTCACCGGCCATAAAGGGCTTTTGTTTCTTCCGGTAAATATAGACACGAATGTGTACTTTTGTGCAATTAGGCAGTCATTTTGTCGGCTCAGGTTATCAGTATTACTGTCTACAGGTTAACGGAAGAAAACAAACTTTTTTTAGGCTTAACCGGAGTTAAAGTTTGTCATTTTGAATCTGCGCTTTTACAGTAAGCACTGATTTCAATTATATCGACGGTCGTTTGGATCATGCATTTAGTATATAAGATTCCATCTTAGTAGCTCTGGTAGTTTATTTGAAAGATTAATTAGATTTTGTCCACAGTAATATCAACTATGTCAACTTCATTGATTGTTATGCTAAATTACGCTTTTATTTTTCTGTAATTTTGTTTTCGACAATATTGTCTTACTTATGTTTTTACTGTCTGTACTCGAAGAGTTCGTAAATCGTTCGCCCGCGGCTCGTGATTAACGAATTTTTCTCGCGTTCTTCCAACATGATCCTGCGTGGTTTCTAAGCCTTAAACCATGAAAACGTGTGGTCTATTGCTTAATTAGATCACCGGCCTTTTGTTTTTTTCATTAAGCTTATTTAATCTAACAGTTTGCAAACTATTACTTATGTAAACTATTAGTTGACAAGAATCTCGGATCTTTTTTACGGATCTCTCTGAATCCGCGCCTTCTGCAAACAAATATTAATTTGAAATTTCCTATACCAAGAAATGAAAAAGCTTTCTGAAAGCAAACCTTCCTGTTACTTTGAAGAGAAGTGACTGGTTTGCGAGGTTCAGAAGAGATCGTTTTCTCCAACAATGGCTGAATTGTCGACTTCACCGCCAGTGAATGATAGTTTATCAACATCAAGTTCTCCGATAAATGCAGCGGACTTCTATTCCACCGTAGTGCTCCTATCTCTAGAAATTTTCTGGGCGTTGTTTGGAAATGGTTTAGTAATTTTGGCCTTTTATCGTTTTCACATTCTACGTACCGTTACAAACTACTTTGTTGTGTCGCTAGCAGTTGCAGATGTTCTCGTCGCTTCGCTCTCTATTCCATTTTGGCTGTTTATTCGTTTATCGGACATAAAAAAGATCCCTAAAGGAGATCAACTTGGCCAAACAGTGCTTTATTACTCGTGGCAGTACATAGACATACTCTGCAGTACAGCGTCCATTGTGAATCTTTGTATGATCAGCATTGATAGACACCTGGCAATAAACTCTCCCCTGGCCTATCACAACCGTATGACACCAAAGCGTGCTAAAGCTTCCATCGCACTCGGATGGCTCTACGCCTTTGCGTGAGCTAGTTTATCCATCGTAACAGTTATAAAATCCATCAAGCCGACTGCAGGATCCGTATACGGGATATTTATATCTTTTGCGGCTTTCTTCGTTCCCTTGTGCATTCTCATCGTGGTGTACAGTAAAATTTTCTGCGTCTCTTTGCGTCAAGCTCGCCAAATCCACAGCATTCGTGCTGGGATTCAACTCCAACAAGGCATTCAGAGCGAATGCAATTTAACCTTTCGCCGCGAACTCAAAGTTACCAAGACTCTGGGTATTGTAGTTGGAGCTTTTATAGTTTGCTGGGGACCGTTTTTTTCTATTGTCTTATTTACTGCCGTTTGTCGAAGCTGTCCCACTAATAGAGACTGGTTGAACCTCAGCAAATGGCTGCATTACTCCAACAGCATCGTTAACCCGCTGGTTTACATGTTGCTTACACGATCGTTCCGCTCTGCGTTTAAACAGCTTCTTGTTCGTGGATTTTGTTGCAAGTTGGGCAGAGGAACTCGCGTTAATCCGCTGTGGATTTCCAAAGCTGGAATAAAGGAAACTGTGAACTAAAATGTTCCCTGCAAAAACTGCTGGAAAGTGCAGAACTCCTCGAAAATTGGTGTAGAAAATGGTGCCATACGCTTTGAATGCGGGGAATAAAAACGTGTATAAATTCAACTAATTACCAGTTGTAAGTTATAAATGGCTGAAATTAAGAAAAGACTCAAAGATATCCGGGAGGCCAACAAAATTGAGATACATGTACGCGCATGCCCGGAAGGAGGCTAAGAGTATTAGCGGCGAACGCGAGGGAAGAATGACGCAGGCACACAAATTAAACGCTATCCAGCGATCACGCGAGTCCATCCAACTTTTTATTTTTATCGCGTTATGTCTATACAAGGGCCAGTGAACACAATTACTCTAACACTAAAACAGTTTTCAGTAAAGTGTCTTAAAACTAGACCACAATTGAGTGGTTCCTTTGGTCAATCACAGCACGTACGAGGCAGGTATGCGTGCTTAATGAGAGCTAATTTTAAATCACAGAATTTTCCACGACCCCGGTGTAGCTTTCTAAGACTATTTCAGCGGCGGAGCCCACTACCTATCTGGCTAAGACACTCCAATGTACTAGTTCATTGCATTAACTAGTCAACTCCTGCAAGCAAAATAACTCCGAAAATGTTAACGGTGAAAAAAAAGGAGCTTTAAGTTTCATATCGTTGTCCTCGACTTACACAGAGGGCCACAAAAGTCGCAACGCTCCAAACAGCAGTAAATTATATAATAAAGGAATGGACAGCTTATCAGCTCCATTTGTGGTGTTGGACTGGACTCTTCTGTCGCCTAGTTTTTCGCATGATTTCTGCTTGCTGTCACTCAAACATAAGGCGTGGTCCAGCACGTGGAACACATACTGTTGTTCCACTACGCCATGGAACAAGTAGGCACCAGGCCCGTCGGCGAATATCCCTATAAAAACAATTGTGAACTATTAGTCAACTAAAAACACTGCCTTAGGTCAGGTCGCATCGGAGCCCACGACCCACAGTTTGAAGACTCCCTTAAATTAGCTACATCAAGGGTGCAATTTTGGCGCCTTAGCTTTTGCTCCAGGTTTGGTCTTGGTGTATTGAGGAACTCCTGAAAATTAAATTTCATCGTTCTAAAGAAAACTTACACGTAAAGGAAAAAATAAAGAACAAGCATGATTAAAGTACTTTAAACAAATTTACTGTAAACAAAGCGCAACGAGGCACAAGTGCGCAATGACTTTCTAATGAGTAGACATTTTCTTGCGTCCTTGAGCCCAAACTTGCGCAAGATTTGATTCTCCTTCGGCGCCTAGTACGGGGAAACCTTTGCGACCGCCACAAACTTGCCCCTGGTGACTTGGTAATTGTTGAAAAAAAAAATCCAACCGCTTTTGACACCGCGCAGTCGAACTTATGACCATCCGATCACTAGTTTAAATGCACAATCACTGAGGTACATGATACTCATCAGAGATAAAAACTAGGTTCTGGTGCAACAATGTTTCTGAGAGGTAAGAACTTTTCTTAGTATGCCTAAGCCCCTATTGCTCGTCAGGAGAAATTTAAAGTTAATTTAAATTTTGCATCCTTACCAACATCCTCAGATCCATGAGTTTCAGATCTAAGCAAAACAGTGGCCTGCTGTCTGTAGTTTTTGTCAGTGGTATCTACATTCGTAATGTTTGGTCGAGACCCGTTCAACCCGCCTGGTCCGTTCGCGTATCCAAGAGTAGTGTACGGTTTGCCGTCCTTGTCCAAGGCAGTTGCACCGCCAACTTCCTTAATCAAACCGAAGACGGGGTTTCCACGCTCAGGGTATCCACCGATTGTGAAAACATGCGAGTGGTCAGCGGTTACCGTTACCAGTGTTTCCTCTGAGGTACAATTGAAAACAATGAGAAATTCAACGCTCGTTACAGTCATAAATCGTTAATAGCACACATTCCAATGAAAAAAACAAAATGTGGCGGAAATAGAACTGACCCCGTCACAATGGTTAAGCTAAAACAAACCAGACAAGTATTTTATTTGTGTGGTCTTTTCCTTAAGGCGAAGTATTTTGACTTCTCAGACAAGACCCTGAAAGAACGATTCTTGAGTAAAAAAAGTCGATGATCTTATTCTCTAGGGATGTCCGCACCCATCTAAAACGGGTAGTTATAGCTGGCCGTAGCGGGACCGAATACCACGTTTCACCCGCCACTGAAATTCAACTCTCCTGAAAGCTCTTTATAGTGATTGAAAAAATAGGTCAATGTGCTCGTGAATATTGCAGTCTCCTTAAGAAGATTAACTCTAACGTCAGAGGCTGCAAAGTGTTGCAAAGTAGAAAGAAGGAAAGAAAATGTATCTTCCTGTATCGGGAGACAATTCGAACAACATCGTTTGTGAATTTAATACTTACCTCTATCAATAATTTGAAGCGTCTTGGCAACCGCTTTGTTCATAGCCACAGCATCATGCAAAGCGGTGACAGCCCATCCAGCGTGATGTCCGTGATCAATGCGCCCCCCTGGAAAGATGGAAAAACACGGTGTGAGAAGTCAGTTAAGGAGTAGCTAGGAGGTCCTGGGGGGAGGCAAACTGCGGCACGCGGCACAAGAACGAATAAATTCAGTGAAATTTTTTTGTCTTTATTTCTTGCTCTGGACAATCTAAGAAAAATTAATAATTTCTTCCTCCATGCGACTTCATAACTGGATTATTTTCTCATTCGGATTGGTCAGTTTACTAGGTCCTTCGTTCGTCTTTCCCCGGTATCTCTCATAATTGGCAGGAATAAATACGCATTCAACAATTAGAAGACTGGCAACAAAATCTCGACAGTAAAAACGGTTACGCGATATTCGACATTGCTACGTTTTATTTCGATGTGTTGATCGTCTTCAACAGTTTTCGTCATGTCATCGTCATCTTTGTTGCACTTACTTATAACACTTTCCTCAGTTAATGTTAACCGTATTAAGGAGTTTAAGCAAAGACCAAAACGACATCTTGACCCAGAGCCCCCATTTTCCATATAACCTCTCCGACTCAAACCGGTCCCGTATATCTTCTTATTTTTAGAAGCACCTCCCACGGGGGTTTTGGTGAGTGTTTTTACTGATTAGCCAATCATGAGAGCTTTCTTCGTCCACTGTTAAACGTAACACGAAGGTATTTCAAAACAAAATAGTTTTCGCCGCAAAATAAAGGGCCACTGCATCTAGATAGTACAGTTCTAAAAAATGAAAGACAGGGGACAGGGTTGAATCAAGGGTACCATACGTGTGGCGGCTGCGGGTAACTCGGGGTTCCTGGTCATGAAGCTGGTATGAATGGCGTTTAAGTTCATTTTGGAGAGCCAAATTTATCATCGTGTCTAGAACAGAACCTTTAATTTGGTCAAATCAACTTAAGTGTTATTTTCCAGTGGACGCTAAACAATTGTATTAAAATGTCAGTATAAGACAAGTACGGAACGTTTGTTTTTGCTTATTAAACCATCGTCGGTACTGAAGCTCCCTTTTTGACGTGCGAGGAGCGACAGCAGAGAAAAGTATGCTGACAATAAAAGCTTAACGTGACTGTCTCTCTTAGAGCAGTTTTCACTCAAGTGTCGAAAGTAATCACGTGATTGCTTTTGTTTTGATTTTGGATTGGTCCATGATTGGATGAAAAAACTTGTGCGAACTTTTCAACCAATCAGATGCAAAACGGAAACCAATTGCGCGCGACTCTTGTCACTCTCGTTTTCCCGCGCTTGGTGCCCGCTGCGTTCGCTTGCTTTGCGTTCTGATTGGTTGGTAAAATCAATTCGTAAATTCGTTCGATTTGTGATTGGCTGAAGGGTGTGTTTCCTTCAGAACGTGATTGGCTCTGTAAATACTTTGGTGTTGGTTTTACGACACTCAGTTGAAAACCGCTGTAGACAAGTAACATGCAGCCCCACGCAGTCGCACTGTTGAGGTCCTAAAAACTGGAGACACAAACCTTCGACCAACAAAAAGTAGCCCTTAGGGTTCTTCTGCAGTATTCTGATGGCTTTCTCGGTCATCTCTTCAATGGACGGTTCACCAGCTGTGTCATTAACGCGTTCCACCTCGTATTGCATGTGAGAGTATTCGAAGAGTCCTACAGAACAGAGAATGTGCTGAGAACGTGCTCAGCATAAGTTTAATACAAAAATTCCAACACTTCTTCATCCAATGAGCTCAAAGAGTCCTCCAGGAGAAATAAAACACTTGAAACGCGTAAAGTTCAAACGTTGCTAGTTTTTGACTGACAAAACTTGAAGACCGAGAAAAATCGGGTCAATTCAGTATTTACTGCATGTTTGCCCATGGCCGGTGCACGCTTCTGAGTTAAGATGCTAAGCATGCGCCATTGAGTTATGGTTCTTTTTGGGCGTTTACTCGGTAAATATTCAAGATCAGAAGCAAGCGTTGCTCTCGGCTATCGCTTTGAGCTACTCTGTAACCTGCCGCACACGTGAAGGAACAAATGTGTTGCGAGGGGAAGTGGCTGAGGTAATAGCCTCGTGAGGCAATTAAAATTTGCTCAGCTCTTTCCTATTGAAGTGTGTGGCGGGTTTTGCGCTTCTCTGGTGCTTCAAGTAACCTGCCGCGTACACCATTACCGTATCTAAGTGAACAACAAGAAATAAAACTTCGTAAATATTATTATAGCAGGGTTAGTGAAAAAATAAAGCTCAAGTTAGGCTGCGCCTGCGAGCTTTTTGACTGTGAGCTTTTTGTTAATAAATTAAGTTTGAAATACGTTTTATTTTATTTCGTCCAAAATAAGAGAAAAATGCCCTTCAAAACAATGGAAGCGCGAGAGTACACAAGCGTCAACATACCTATCACGTGATCGACCGTCGCAGGGTCGATTTTATCAAACTCCGTTTTGTTCCACACGTACTTTGACTTGCTATGTTTGTTAACCCACTGCTGAATCAGGTCCTTTCCGTCCAGTCTCTCTCCTTTCTTATCCGGGTACTCGGGATCTGTTTGATTTTCATGCAAGAATTTCCTGCGGCCTCCGCCGAATATCACCTCGATGCCGTCACCGTAAGGAAACTCAACAAGCTGCAAAGCTGTCGAATACAGTGATTCAAACAAGGGCTACTGATTTATCCTAAACCCCTGTTCTTGTGGACATCAAACTGATGATAAGTGTGTTAATACTGGATTCGAATGGGGTTAAATATACCTCAGCGTACTCAGTATTATTATATGGAGGAGAGTGTTTTACTGAAAACTAAACCACTCGTAGATTCCATACGCCACTTAATCCGGGATCCGAGTGCGTATATATGTGGTATCGTTCATTGACGTCACGATTCCCGCCTTTTTCAGCTTTTATGAATGAACTTGGTTTAGTCTCCATGGTAAGACCAAATAAACTTAATAACAAACATTCGCCGACCTCGTGTACGATTCCTTTGTCTCTCTCTGCCCCCCCCCCTTCCCTCCCACTAGTTCACGGGAATGTTCCTGGGAACGACCGCTTCCAACCGGAAACGGCCGTTCGACTCCATGTAATAGAAGGAATATTACACTTTGGCACAAAGACCATATGAATGTTTTGTTCTCGTGGCAAACATGACCTCTCCCAGACTTTTCGGAACGGAGCAAATAAGAAAAGAAAAATCCCACAACCATGGATTGGATTATAACCTGGAGCTAGGGCTTGCAGGGACGAGTTCTTATCACTAGACCACTGAGGAAGATGTCGAGTAAATCAATGATTAGATATTCATGGAATATCACTTCTCTACAGTGATTAGGCTTAAGCCCTTATTTTTGAAGTTTGGTGACTGACTATTTCAAATTACTAACTAAAATTATTTTTGAGCACGTGATTATATAGGTTTACAATAGGGTGTAGGATAAACACATTAATTATATTGTATAAAACTGAGGTTTGCGCAGCTAGCGGCTGGTGGTCTAGTGATTAGGGGAGGAGAGGAGAAGCGAATAGGCACAGGTTGGAGTTCTGTGTCCGACATTGTCTTTTAAAAGAAGTATCACCATTTCCCAAAATTCCTTTCAGACTTTCAGTGTTCTGAATTAACGAGAATCGTAAATTCAGAGCAGACTAAGAATTAACGATAATCGTTAATTCAGGGAAGAGAATGGGTTGGACCTTTGCTTTCGGGATTGTGAGTTCCCGTGGATATCTCATTCGCGTATCGACAACGGAAAGCTATGAAATTTTGCTTTATACAAGAACATACGGCATTTGAAAAGTGTAAACTATCTTGAGTGTATGATGAAATTATTTTTTTTAGTTATGGTTTGTCTGTTGTACAGACGGTCTGAGCCGAGCTTTTGTGGGGGGGGGGGTGAGTTAATAGATGTGTATGTATATATATATATATATATGGAGTACTTTAGCGTAGTTACCAATGTCCTTGCAGTTGAATCCTTCTTCATTTGCTTTATCCCGGAAATCTGCGTCAGCCTCCCAGTCACGACTGGCCGAGTGTGCATACGCGCTAGCGGGAGTCGCGTGGGTGACGCGCGTGGTGGTCACGATTCCGGTTGACATCCCGGCCTCCTCAGCTAGAGCAAGGATTGAGATGGCCTTACTTTCTTCTGTTAAAGAAGAGCAGTTACCCTCTTGAACACTCTCGTCAACACCAAGGATATCTTAAGTGATACGAAATAAAATGAATGCTTGTTAGACCGTTTAATATGTCCGTTTGCATCTTGGATAGCATTGACTTAGCAACGGTGTGCTGGATGGCAAGCCATCCAGGCATTGTACCGCTTAAAATGACCGTGAAACCTTAAAGTTCCCATGTCCATAAAAGCAAAAGTGGCGCATATATTTTAGTTATTAACATATTGCCCTATTGGCCGTGGGGAGAAGAAGAGCCGTAAGCTTACTCACTCCACTTCTACGTGATAGCGAAGGCTTCAGCTGATGCAAAATTCACATAGGAGCGGGCTACCATAACACCATGCATAAGAGCTACAAAGACTGCTTACAATTTCAAGGCATCCCCTTACTATCTATTTAATGTTTAATTTCTAGTACCCTTTCCCATTCTATTTTCCTTTTTGACCGTTGTAGCATGTCTCATATTTGATCTTTCCGTATGTATATGTAGAATTATATATGAATGCTTTATTGACCAAGCGTATGGTCATTTTGATGGGTGGATATTGGCTAAGTTCTTTATTTTTATTTTTTTTATTTTTATATGGACCGGGACGAAGTCGATGGCCATAAAAAGGCAAAAATACAAAGAGGCCAATATCCAGCCGAACAACTGAAGGACTTATTATATGGCTCAGTATACTTCTCTCTTCTCGTTTTCCGTAAGACAAAACCACTTCCTGTGTATAAGCTTTATTCAGTCTCGTACGAAGCGATCATTTTTGCATGTCGCCCCGGTGGCACCACCAGGATGGCCACGCCGTTCTTATAACCGATCTCGGGTTCAGAAAACTATGAACCCAAAGAAATGGTAAAACTAAGAACAATGGAGCTGCGTGCTAAGCAGTTTCAATTATATAAGTCACTCATTACGTAAGTAAAAACGCCCGTTTCTGTTGAGTTGTTCAGCTTAGTAACCTGCGAGCGCAGACGTATTTCCGGCGATTGTCGCTTCTCTCCGCCCGAAATAAAGAAGCGACAACCGGAAATACATCCGCGTTCGCAGGCTCAGTACTGCCTTAGTGGGAAATATCAAACCCTTAACTTGATGCATTTTTGGAGGAGTGTGGAGGAGAGAAGATCTCAGGGTAAAATTTGAAAGCAGCCTACCTTCGTTGGTTTTTATTCCGTTCAGAATTGCTGTGATCGAGCTTGCAGAATCTGTTCCCTGTAAATTAGCGGCGTATGTCTTCGCTAGAGCTGACCATGGAAACCGCTCCCAGCTCAACACAGTTTCCTCTCCCGGTTTTCCCGCCATCTGGCCGACCAGAAACCGCGTGGCGGTGATGGTGGTGACACCCATTCCATCCCCGAGAAACACAATTGCATTTCTGGCGGTGTTGATGTTCGGTTTGACTTTCAGATTGTCCTGGACAAGTTTTACTCCTTCCTGATACCACGAATTGCCATCTTGGTTTCGAGAGATGTCACCCTTCACGCCTAGGGAGATCGAAGCGAAAATAAATAGCGCCTTTGCGATGAACTGTACAGAATTAAGCAGGATCAATCCAAAATTAACCTTTCTTTAGGCGACGTTTCTCGAGAGATTGATCTTCTGACAACACTAGCTGTGGACGGCAACCTAGCAATTCTCATTTGTGATAACTCAAATTTTAGCTCTTACAAGAGAAGTTCTTTAAATATTTTAACACAAATATTATTACTACGCTAAAATAGTTCTATAAAATGAAACTCAAAGACCACGGTATTTACCCACGGGACAATGGAGATGTCTCGCTTTATTGAACACGTTGTAATGGATTCATCGCGCACAAGCCATCAAGGAGGGTGTTTTCGTGAATTGAATGTGAAATGACTAATTTTATCCTCGTGAATCGTGATTTCCATAGCAGCCGTGAGGCGTGATTTTGCCAAATTATTTTCCGTGAAACGAGAAATGTGTGCTTAATTCGCCGTGAACTGTGATTTTCATTATGTTTTCGTTTTCGTGAATTGTGAAAGGACCGTTTTATTTTCCGTGAAACGTGATCTAGAACCCCTTTTACCACCCTCTGTCAAGGTGATCAACATAATGTTACTGCCAATTTAAATGCGCAGTACTTTGCTCAGCTCGGACAAGCAACCGGCTAACTAAGGTGTAAATTCTCTCGCAGGCTTTTTTCTGTAAATGTTATCTGTTCATACGTAGATGCCAACCACTTTGTCGTAACTCTAAAACCATTCAACCTTAAACATGCGTGCTGACGTTGGGCATGCGTTGAACAATTTTAGCTTTTAGGGTTGAATTTCGCGTGAATTGTTTGTGCCGTTCTGTATAATTTAATTTACTTTTTCCTTGGCTAAATTCTGTGTTCGGTCCAGAGGAAAATGATGATCATATCGCCGTTCTGTTTTTTGTTCTTCAGCGAACTTTCGGACTTTTCCCTCCGGCGAACTTTCGACAACTTTTCGCTCCGGCGAACTTTCAGACTTTGCTCTGTATGT
This sequence comes from Astreopora myriophthalma, assembly GCA_014634185.1. Lineage (NCBI taxonomy): Eukaryota > Metazoa > Cnidaria > Anthozoa > Scleractinia > Acroporidae > Astreopora > Astreopora myriophthalma. The sequence continues at coordinate 2,189,904 of BLFK01000704.1, read as the reverse complement.
TGCATAAGAATCAAAATAATGATGCTGCAACAGCACGTCCTGAGAGCAGCAATGCGTGGATAAACCGGTAGTCGTTAAATAATAATAATGACTTTGCATGTCTGGGATATTGCATGTCTGGGATATTGTTAGAACATATGCTCTAAAACAGGATTCTCAGTGAAGATCAAATTCTTGGAGTGCGCGGTGATACCTATCGTTTTCGTACTGCATCGCCAAAATTCGGCCGGCGGATGAAGATACTGACCACTTATTCAAATACTAATTTATGATCAACGGAAAAATTTGCTACGTCTTAACCCTTGTGAAACCCTTTTTTCACGGCAGCGCAAACGAGGAAACAACTGATCGCGGGCCTTTGAGTGAATCAAATGTTTGAAAACTGAGAGGGAAACATCCTTTCTTTTTCTCGTACAAGCAAAACTGTTCCGAAAGGAAACAACTGATTGAGGAAAAAAAGTAGCTCCAATTGATTTGTTTGAATTGTTTGAGATCGTTCGCGATCGCGAAATCTTTACTGGGGGCCCCGTTTACACAGGCGAATTTTGCTGGGATTTGAGCGGCGGCCCGGGTTTTCCTGGCTTGCAATTTTCAATTGCATCTGTTGACTCTGCGCAGTTTCAGTGCGATATGAGGGAGATTTTGAACTTGCTCAAAGTTTGATGCGATTTGCTCGAAATTTCCGTCTTGACCAAAAAGTGCAAAATGAATCGGAATGAAATCTCTAAGAATAGGCTTGCGTTCAATAGCATAAAAAATCGATAGTGTAAATGGGATCTTACTCAATAAAGCACGAAAAATCTGATCTATTTTGTACCTACCAAACAACGCGAAAAGCCAGGCGAACAAGCAAAGCTCTACGATACCGGCCGACGCAGTCATTTTTTTCTGTAAAACAGGCCTCGGATAATAGGGACTACAGCCAGGAAGCAGACAGATGAAACTGCAACGCTGTTCGCCTGCGTCAATGAAGTTTCAGTATATCTAGGGCCAATATATCTAGTTCCAGGCCTGGATCGATGAATCGATCAAAACCAGCAGAAACCGGTTTTACTTCGCAAGCGTTCGAAACTCTGTTTACCCGGCAAAAAGTAGTCAAATTTGAAGCAAAAAGTGAACATGAATTCTCATAGTTGTAGTCAAATAACGCCGTCATGAAAATTCCCTATTAGTTTTCATTCACATGGAACGGTGAAACTATCAATCTCTTCCCCAGGACGCTCTAGAAGAATCAACCGGTTTGCTTGCGCCTGCGTGAAGTTTCATGAAAAAGAAAACAGCGACTGCTATTTCCTTATGTATTTATGCCTCCTTCCGGTTGAGATTCTTAACGTTGTTCTGTTAATTTCAATTGTTACTTTCTATACACGGCCTCATTAGCTTGAAGCTTTAAATATTTAAGCAATAGAGGACTTTTTCCGTGTTTACATAGCCTCATCTAAACACGAGGAGGGGTTGGGAGAATTCGAGACTGTTATGCAAACCCGAGACGCAGTCGAGGGTTTACATAACTGTCGAGAATTGTGAATTGCTGCGGAGCAAGAGAAGTTGAGGTTAAGAGAACATATTCCCCAACATGCACCTCTGTCGATGGTATTCCTTTAATGGTTCTATATTTTCCGTACGAGGTCATGACACTACTTATTTTAAAGGACGGATTCCGATTGGTCCGAGTGTTGTGAAACATGAACCGCGAGGATAAAAGAGGGTAACAAATAGCCTCCACGCGAGGCGCAAAATTTAAAAATAGATTGAAAATAATTACGAGTGGGCATTGGGATATGTTCTCTGACTTCATCCCCTCTTACTAGGAATGGTGTACTTGTGACGTGGCAGAGTAAGGGAAAAACTAAGTCTTGTTGCCGCCATGATATACAAAGCTTCTATATTATCCATAGATATAATCTACGTGACTCCGAGCTGAATCTGTTCATCCCAAGACCGAACTCAGAAGCTCTTAAAAAGAGCTTCCGTTACAGGGGTGCCATTACCTGGAACAGTCTGCCTAGCGAGGCAAGGCAGGCCACTAGTTTGAACAATTTTCTTGCATTAGTTAATTAATTAAATAACTAAGTATTTCATCATTCTAAAGTTAAATTAATGGATTAGGTTATGCTGTAAGACTTTTTAAGTAAATTAAAGTTGTAAGCAAATTAAACTTTTAACATTTAGGTAAATTAGATATTTAATTAGAGACTGTTATTCTACTATTTTTATTAGTAATCGTAGTTGTAATACACGGCTCCATGGGAGAGCACTTCTTAGTGAAATGGACTTCGTGATAATGTTCTGATTGATTGATTGATTGACTGACTGACTGACTGACTGATTGATTGATTGATTGATTGATTGATTGATTCAGCTTTCTATGGTGCAATACAATCTCGCGCCTAAGGCTAAATTTCGCACCTATATAATCATTATTGATTTATCTTACAATGAAAAGAGATAAACGATACTTGAAACTAATTCCAAATAACAACAAATTCCGTTCCTAACGCAAGTGATACTGTAGATATGACGAGGACACGTACTCTTGTTGTGATGGGTTGTTACAACGGTTGGCAGTTATTGTTGGACTATAAGTCCTCCTGCACTAATTTGGCCTGGTTCAAGCGTCGAACTTCTCATGTGCCGAATATAATGCGAATGACCGAGAACAATAGATTTTTCTCATTTGCATTAGATTCGGCACATGCGAAGTTCGACGTTTGAACCGGGCCTTGGTCATATAGAGTCCTAAAGTGTGACGTCACGTTGTCATGACATGACATGTTGAATCCGTGATAATAACCATTTAAAGGATAGATCAACAATGAGAACACGTCACGCTACGGACGCCATATTCATTTATTCGGAACTGAAAATTTTGCTGTCATGACAACATGACGTAAGCACTTGAGGACTCTATAGCTGCGATTAATGACTTCCTATTCAACCCAGTGATTACATTATTGACCCCCTGTTCCAGCTGGGTGCTTTGTTTGTTCTATAACAATAAAAGGTGAAAAAAAAATGGAATTATGCCTTGCTCCTTGACTACCATATAAAGAATGACCTTGCGCTACGCTCTCGGTCGCTGTTTTTAAGAAGGACTCGGAGCTCAGGCATCACACAATGAGGTGGTTTGTAACCAATCAAAGACAGAGAACATTGGTTAAGGGATCTAATGAGAGATCTATTGTTTTCGTCCACCAAGATAGCGGCGACGACGTGGTGTGGATACGTAAAATGCGCCGTTACGGAATATTGAACTCATTCGACGGTGTCAGTTTTTCATTCTAAACAGGACAAAAGCTTGACATGAAGCATATTGAAACAGAAAGCTAAGGAAGCTTGCCGTTGCCCACAAGCTCGCCATGAAAAATGTTTTAGCATTGAGGATTTTAAGCGTGCTTTTCGCTTTACTTGTTGAGCGAAACGGGTCGGGCGTTTCAACGATAAGAGGTAGGGAAATTATTGTTGTGGATAAGATCAGTGATTCAGTGAGTTAATTAATATCTTGATATTGCATTGCGGGAATCAGTTGCCACAACTCAATGCAGGCTTTATCGATCAGTTTTCAGCTTAGAGCGCCCATGTTATAAGCGTTGAACTGCGCATTTAAAGAAGGATTATACTCACGGCTGCGTGTTTACTTTCCAAAGAAGGCTGACCGCCGGGATCGAACCATGGAGTCAATATGGTCCAGGTTTTTGGGCTGCAGACGGCGATCTAAGCTCAACTAACAGTTAAAATAAGCTTGCGGGCGAAACAGGCTAAAACGCTGATTTTCTTAAATATAAACAACTTATAAAATCAAACTCTATAAAATTATGCCGAAATTCTTGCTCTCATTGGCCCCTTCCAATGATAGCCTGAAGAGTTAATTTAGACGTCAACAGGGTCTAGAGTCCGAGTATTTATGCATCAGTCTTTTCGCGAACTAAAAGCAAGTGACTCGTCGAATGTGATGTAGGTTCACTGTTGAAAGCTGTGGATCCTAGCGGCAGTAGAGAGCTTCGAATATTTCAAAATAAACAATGTTTACCTTTAATCCATGCTCCACAATTTGAAAGCAATCATTTTAAGATATTAAAAATAAAATTTATCACGGGGTTTTCACAGATTTATTCCCGTTTCGGATTGTTTGCGTGAAAGCGCAGTAAATCCTAAAATCCGGAAGCCATATTGGACCAGTTTGTGGCCGTCTTCCAATATGGCGACCCGATTTACGATTTACGGTGCTTCCAGGCAAACCACCGCCAACAAACAGCCTAGATTCTTGTTAATAGCTACAAAGCCCTTATTTTCAGGGACGTTTTGTGGGGATAGTGGTCCAACCGCAGCAAGCAACTACACGAGTTTCCGTGTTTAGGGAGCTAACCATTTTGCTCCTCCACTGATCTTCTTAGGTGTCAGAGGTGACATCTTTCAAAACCAAGACGGCAATTCGTGGTATAGGGATGGAGTCAAACTCGTCCAGAACAACCTCAAAATCAACCAAAACACCAACACTGCCAAGAGCGCCATTTTGTTTCTAGGCGATGGGATGGGTTTCACTACCATCACCGCCACGCGCTTCCTCGTTGGACAGATGGCGGGAAATCAGGGAGAGGAAACTGTGTTAAGCTGGGAAGAGTTTCCTTGGTCAGCCTTGGCGAAAACCTATGCTGTTAATCTACAAGGAACAGATTCTGCAAGCTCGGCCACAGCATTCCTGAATGGAATAAAAACCAACGAAGGTTAGTTACTCTGTCTCTGTCTTTGTCTATATCAAGGGTGCATTTTGGGGGGACTATTCCGCCGAAATAAGAATAGATGGAATGGTCGGTTTACGCGTTTTTCGGGGACTTATTCCGTTTTATTCCGTTCATTCTGCTCCCGATAGCAGAATGAACGGAATAAACAGAATACGGTTTTCTCGGAATACACAGAATACGCGTTTTGGGGGAATTATTTTGGCGCGAAAATAGTGCGCGACCGCCGCAACGTCTGTCTCAGTCTTGTCCAGACTATTCCGAGCGTTAGTTCTCAGGTCACCTCTGCAAGAACCATTCCGTTTTCGGAATATGCGGTTTTTTGGCAAAACCTTGTTCCTGTTATTCCGCTAATCCTAAACTGGAATAGGAATAAACAGAATAGTCCCAAAAAGTGCACACTAAGTTGAACATTGTTTGTTTCTTTTTGTTTTTTTAACACATTGCATGTAATAGTATTTACTTTCACTCCAATACTGTCCTTGGTAGGTCCGTATTGCGTACAGGGTACATACGTCAGTGTTTGCATTTCCTAAGTTCAACAATTATTCAAGATATCGGTTATACAGTAAGAACAAAGATATTCTGAGTATGTAGTATGTATACTTATCTTACGTACTCAGCCGGTGTATGGTGCGAGACCGGACATTTGGAGCATTTGCTAGGAGCAAAAGCTGTTTTAACTGGCTACTTCGTTTTTTTCTGTAACAATCAAGGAGTTCTCGGTGTTGACGAAACTGTTCGAAGGAAATACTGTGCCACCTTAACGGAGGAAAGTAAGGTTATCTCCATCTTGGCGCTCGCTGAGGAGGCTGGGATGTCAACAGGAATCGTGACCACCACTCGCGTCAGCCACGCGACTCCCGCGAGTGCATACGCACACGTTGCCGACCGTGACTGGGAGTCTGACAAAGATGTTAGTGACTTGGCGGAGGATGATGGATCCAAGTGCAAAGATATTGGTAATTACATCGAAACAGTTGTGATACTCGTTTCCTTTGACCAGTCAGGCACTCCACACAGCTGGCTAGGCCCTGTCTCCTATCCGGATAGTTCACAAATCGCTACAACCATGAGTGCCAAAACGTAAAAAAAAAAACAATTTCAAGGAGCGAAAACAAAAGAAAACCCCTTACAATTTTTTGAAAGAAGAAACGTTACGCATACATAGAAGAACTTGAATCCGTTGAAAAACTTATCCGATCCTTGCTGGTCTCCCTGTGTTTGACAGCTTTGCAGCTTGTTGAGTTTCCTTACGGTGATGGCATTGAGGTGATATTCGGCGGAGGCCGCAGAAAATTCTTGCATAAAAATCAATCAGACCCCGAGTACCCGGATAAGAAAGGAGAGAGACTGGACGGAAAGGACCTGACGAAGAAGTGGCTTGACAGACATAGCAACTCAATCGCAAAGTACGTGTGGAACGAAACCGAGTTTGAGCAAATCGACCCGGACAAGGTTGATCACGTCATGGGTATGTTTCTAAAACAATGAAACAGGGGCGGCATAACTGTCAATGAAGAGACATCTATTGACTAAGCGGAACGTCGGTAGGCAGTGAAACACTAAAATTTTATATCGAGTCTGTTGATTCGGTAAGCTTGCCGCAATAATTAGAAGTAAAATCCCGAATGGATCGATTAGCAATCGAGGTCGTTAATTAGTGAGCATATAAAAGGACTCTCTAGTTTCTTTTTTAAAGGACTCTTGTCGTAGCGTTTGATCACCCCTGATAAAGACACCTGTCAGGAGTGTCGAAACTAAGTCATGAATTGTGACTTTTCAATTGCAAGTGACGTTCATTAAATCTTCAAACTAGAGTAGCATCAAAACTATGTCCAACAATGAAGTTATTTTCAGAGCGCAAGGGTACGCAGACCAGTAAGTTGGAGGAGAATGATACTGAGTACATCGAGGATTTGATTTCTAATAGTGAAACCGACAATAACGTAGCTTTTTCATCTTTCTTATGGTATCACTAAGCTGGATGCTTCCCAGTACGATACATGGCACAAAGGGCAGGGTTAATTATTGATTTTATTTTTGAGTCTCCCAGTGGATTGTATTCTCATTGAGATATGATATTTGACAGCACAAAGAAGCTTTTAAATTGTTGCATCAAATGCAGCGTGTTCTCAGCACCGACTGTGTTTGTCTTGTATAGGACTCTTTGAATACTCTCACATGCAATACGAGGTGGAGCGCGTTAATGACACAGCTGGCGAACCGTCGATTGAAGAGATGGTCGACAAAGCCATCAGAATACTGAAAAAGAACTCCAAGGGATATTTCCTGTTAGTCGAAGGTTTGTCTCTCCGGTTCTTCTGTTCAAGCATGTAAAACAAAATCTGATTGAGTGCATGAGTGAGTGAGTGACGATGAAGATGACGATGACGATGTTTTTGCTGCAAAGAAAATGTAAAAAGCTCTTGAGCAGAGTGAATAATAGAATATCACATCAGAACTCCCCTAAATCTAGTAAATTTCTTTTGTTAATTCTCCTACCCCCCTCCCTCTCTCTCTCTCTCTCTCTCTCTCTCTCTCTCTCTCTATCTATCTCTTCCCTTGTGAAGTTATTTCTCCTGTTTTTTTTCGTCTTGTTATCAGCGGGGCGCATTGATCACGGACACCACGACGGCAAAGCTGTCAAGGCCTTGAATGACGCTGTGGCAATGAACAAAGCTGTTGCAAATGCGCTGACGATAGTGAATAAAGGTTGGATACGACTTCATATCATTATTCCTCAGCCGCAAACATCTGTTCTCTTTCCTCAGACATCTCTTGACGCTGCCTTAAAGTCGCAGTCTGCAACTTTAGTCGACGCTCGGTGTATAGGGTGAATACCATCCTAACATTAACAAGTTCAATCACTGCACCTTAAAAGGATATCCTAGAGCGGATTACAGCTCCAAAAGCGCTTTTGGCGAAGTAACTGCGACATCATATCATTCGATTTCCTCTCTTATAACGCCCTTTCAAAGTTTTGAGAAAGGGTGATATTCAAAGCTTTTGTTTATGTTGTTGTTGTTGTTTTTTTGCTTCTTTTTTTTTGTCAAATGCTGAAATTTTTATCTTCTTTTTTCTCCCAAAAAATTGAATTTAGCCAGTATTTAGCGTTAATTTGGATATCCCCTTTAATTTGCGTATTCTTGTCTCAGAGGAAACACTGGTAACGGTAACCGCTGACCACTCTCATGTCTTCACAATCGGTGGATACCCCAAGCGCGGGAACCCTGTGTTTGGTTTGATAAAGTTGGTAGACGATACGCTTGCTGTGGACAAGGCCAATAGGACTTACACCACTCTTGGCTACGCAGACGGACCAGGCGGGTTGAACGGGTCTCGAGCAGACCTTCGCAATGTGAATACCGCTGACAAGGATTACTTACAGCAAGCCACTGTTTTACTTGACTATGAAAGTCACGGATCTGAGGATGTTGGTAAGGAGGTGGACTGATTCTTAATTGCTCTTACGTGCCGCAGTTCCCTTTTAGTTCTGATTTTCGTAGGCATTGAGGCACATGCTACGGAAAAACTCACAATTACAACGCAGTTTCAGTGGCACGCATCTCAATAATAGTTTGATCCATAAGGAAAGGTAACACAGTTCGCTCTGCTCCTTAGTTTCTGTGTAGCCGTCTGTCACTGGAGGTTTGCAAAAGTAGGTTTTGGACTTCCTAGGCTATGCTGCCTTTGGCCGGTATCATCTTGCATTGACTCAAGCCCTTTTCATTATGTTGACTAAAGATCTTGAATGCTTTTATAGGGGTATTCGCGGACGGACCTGGCGCCTACTTGTTCCACGGTGTAGTTGAACAGCAGTATGTGTTTCACGTGATGGATCACGCCTTGTGCTTGAGTGACAGCAAGCAGAAATCTTGTGAAAAACACGTGGCCAGAGGAGGCAAGCCCAAGACCAATAGTGCTGCTATAATTCGCTCCGTCCCTTCGTTGTATGCTTTACTCCTAATTGCAGTGTTGTGGTTCTCCTAGACCTTTCCGAAAATTAATGGTTAACATAACTCCATTTATTATAACATTAAAAAAAAAGGAAAAAAAATTCAGTATTTAACATAAGCTGAGTCTCCTGTGTGTTCATCATTAAGAACGATATTTTTTCATTAATAGCGTTGTAATTTCTTTTGTTTATAAACTTTTGCAACAATGAAAAATTACGCGTTATTGTTTTAATAATCCCAAATGGACGGATATATGTTTGCTGCTTTTCCGTCGATTCTCTATGCTCGCGATCAGTGCCGTTTAGTTAAGTCATTATTCTAGATTTGATGCAGACATAACATACTGGAGGACTTAAATGAGGTCTCCTAACAATGATATAAACGACCTTTTAGAGTGGATCATGGCAGTGGCGCGGGTTGAGTAACTCGTGTGACATTCAAACCAGTGACGTTTCCGGAGTCTTATTCCTTGCTGGAATGACATGGGGGCGACGGACAGCAACCAGCCTTAACATTTTCTTTTTTAATGTGCCTTGACGCTATACACCTTAGTTACATTTTATGTAATGGGCCACGTTAGGTAAACCTCTGTAAAACCTTGTGAGGATGACGTCAAATCTTACGACATATGAACTGTTTATCAAGTTTTCATCATTTATACATTGTGGCCTACTACGTGTGTATTATATTGTCGCTACATGCTACGCACTAGAGCCATACAAACCGTGAGCTTAACTCCGTGATTTCAATGTCAGCCCAAAAACGCAAACCAAGAGTACAATTTTAAATTTTGCGAGTATGAAGTGTCCTTGAATTATGGCTACGGGGACGGGTTTTTTTAGAGGGGATAGGTCAATATCAAAACTAATGAAAGTGAGGGGAGGGTACCTCTTCTTGCAATGGCGAGAAAATTGGGTTTGCTGTTTTCATTTAATATATATGGTGGTCTTTGAACTACCGTTGTGTTTTTACTGCACCCATATAGTTCCAATCATCTTTCTGAGCTTATCGTGTACTTTTTGCTTTGATAATGACCGACTCGACGGCCTTCTGTCAAACCTCTTCGGATGTTTTGGTTTCAGTGGGCAGTTTGAGGTCATTTTGAACTTAATTGGTTAGTTTCATTCAGTCAATTTCCAACACACCGGGGATTACTTCTACTTTAATTAGTACGATTTAGTTGAGAGGAAGTTTTTACATGCTTATGCTTTCTTTTAATGTTCGTGTTTTTTGTTTTTGTTTGTTTGTTTGTTTTCTTTTGTTTTTGTTTTTTGTTTTGTTTTGTTTTTTTTTGAAGGGGGTGCTCTCTTTCTTGATCTTCTTCAGAGGCTAAACTACACCACTTCATGTCACGGTATAACTTGGCGAGCAGCCCCTGATGTTGACACATTACTGACATTTTTTCGTTGTAAAGCTATCTAGCCCTATCAATTGCGCCACGCGTAACGCAACTTATTGTGATCATGGCGTCTTTCTCGTGCCTTGAAGTTTTTGGCTTGTTCGCATTGATTTGCACCTTAACAGGTAAGTTAACAGGAATGTTTATGCGACGGGATTTTCTCACGAATTGATTCACCCTGTGAATACTGCATCAACTAAGCTGCCTCTTACAACGCGCCAAATGAAGTAAACAAGAACCTTTTAAAACTGCAAGGCTTTTGAATGGCAGAACACCAATGACTTCTCATGCAACCTGCGTCATAATCATTTGGGTGTGTTAACTACATTTTCTGCCAAAGCCTTCAGAGAAGTTAATGCATAACAAACGAAAAGTGCCAAGACGCCTGATTTCTGCACTCAGGGGAACAAAAGGTCGCAAAAGAGATTTATGCCATTATCACATTTCTTTATCAACAAATGAGACAAATTATCCACGATAGAATAATGAATAACTTTATTTAAGGTGTGGAGTATTTAGCTACTAAGACTAATTGTGAACACTATTAGTTATTGCATTCCAGGAGGAAAAATACCTAATGTACTGCGTAACTAAAATGAATAAGGGATTAATACGAATAAATGACGATTATAATTTGTATAATTGCAAGAATAGTGTGTTGTTCCCCAGAAGCGGTGAGGTTCGAGCGAAACTGGAGGTTTCGGGCAGAGTTTAGAAGGGTACAGTAAAGTGATTTAAATCAGCTCGGACATAACATTTTTAGAAACAGGTTTCTTTCGATTATTCACATTTTTTCAATCTCAGGGCCTGGCTAAACTAGGAAACATTGTTGCGAATGCTGTAAGGGGTTTTCCAGTTTGGCCGCGCGGGAAACACTGTTTCGGACGTAAATATTGCTTCACAAACGCAAAATATTTTGTTTGAATCACGTCATAAACATTTTTGCTTCCAAAACAAATGTTTCCCAGTTTAGCCAATCCCAGGGAAACAACGTTTCGCAACAATGTTTAGCCGGCGGTAGGCTCCTATGTAGTTGGTCGGCAGGCTCCTATGTAGTTTTGGCCTTTTAAGGCCCGCATTATTCGCAGCGGAATGGTTTCTTTCCGTTTATCGTGCAGTCTTTACGGGTTCCGTTTATGTGGCCTCAAACTCAACGCAAATTTTAGAACTTTGTGAGTTCAGGGAGCTAACTATTTCTTCTTCTTCGATCACCTTAGGTGTCAGAGGTGACATCTTTCAAAACCAAGACAACAATATGTGGTATAAGGATGGAGTCGAGCTCGTCCAAAACAATCTCAAAATCAAACCAAACACCAACACTGCCAAGAGCGCCATTTTGTTCCTGGGCGATGGAATGGGTATCACCACTATCACCGCCACGCGCTTTCTCGTCGGGCAGATGGCGGGATATCAGGGAGAGGAAACTGTGTTAAGCTGGGAGGGGTTTCCATGGACCGCTTTAGCAAAGACCTACGCTGTTAATCTACAGGGAACAGATTCTGCAAGCTCGGCCACAGCATTCCTGAATGGAATAAAAACTGACGAAGGTTAACTATTTTGTACAAATACAATTTATTTAACGTCGAAAGCGTAGGGAGTGGTTGCCCGTTCTCCCGAGCCAGGGGTTCGTGTTTGAAACGCTCGACAAATAACAAATCAAGGAAGCAAATCAAATGTCAAATATTGGGTTTTGAGGAGAGGGGAAAACGGGAGCACCCGCGCCGGGGAAAACCGGACTACCCGGGGAAAAACCTCTCGGAGCAGAGAAGAGAAGAGAACCAACAAACTCAGCCCACATATGGCCAATCTCGTACACAGAGTCCTCAGGCTCTTTGGTCAGCGGGTTGCCGCCAGGAGAGACTCTGGGATAATGAAAAAAATTCGAATCTTTTGATTGGCTGTTACTTAACAACTTCTAAAGAAACCGTCCCAGATTTTGTGGGAAAATGGCGTCCATTATCCCAGAGTTTCTCCGGGCGCCCACCCGCTGACCAAAGAGCCGGAGGACTCTGGGTACGAGATTGATATATGGCATCAAGTCTGTGAATCGAACCCAGGCCACATTGTTGGGAGGCGAGTGCTCTCACCACTACGCCAACTCCGCTCCCGTTGTCTGTAGATGCCACACGACTGATTTGTGCTCGGTTCAAATTACCTACACCAGACATCAGTTTCTTTTAAGGCAATTGATCTGAATTGGTTATGTGAAATTCAAACAAAGTGAACGGCAGAGCTGTATTTAGTAGGCCCGTATTGCCTACAAGGTTACTCTGTAGGCATGTCAGAGTATCGAGCAATTTTACAAGATTTGTCACATCATGACACCAAGAGGTTTTCTGAATATAGGATCGCTCCTATTTCCTTTAGGTAAGCGCTTGTAGCTTCTCCAAGAACTCCTCGGGTGTGCGATCGGACATTTGGAGCATATGATGGAATTAAAAGTTGTTTTAGCTATATAATTTATTTTCTCTCTGTATCTTGTCTGAAGGGGTTCTCGGTGTCGACGAAACTGTTCAGAGGAAATATTGTAAGTCCTTAACGGAAAAAACTAAGGCTGTCTCCATCCTGGCGCTCGCTGAGAAAGCTGGGATGTCAACGGGAATCGTGACCACCGCGCGTGTCAGCCACGCTACTCCGGCGAGTGCATACGCACACTCGGCCGACCGCAACTGGGAGTCTGACAAAGATCTTAGTGAAAGAGTGAAGGATGATGGGTCCACGTGCAAAGATATTGGTAATCACATTAAAGAAGTTTATTCAACGATCAGTAAGAAATTTTCTTAGCCTATGAAGGCAAGGAGTGCGTCACGAGCTAAAAGAGGATTGTTAACGCACACAAGAACTAATCCCTACTAAAACTAGTAACAAAACAGTTTACAATTTCTCTGGTGGTAAGGAATGTATCTTCAAATACTTATACATAAATAAATCTATTTTTGATCGTTAAAAATCGTTACAAGTCTAGGTGCCGGAGAAATTTCAAACAGAGAGAACAAGAAAAGCCTGCTAACGCAGGTCGCTTCTCTTCGCCGAAGGACGACGGTCGGAAGTATGTCTGCGTTCGCAAATGAGAACAAACTTAGACCTTTTGCTTCGCAGCCAGAAAAGATTGAACTCGAATTTATTGGGAAACCTGTCTGATCCTTGTTGCTCTCGCTGTGTTTAACAGCTTTGCAGCTTATTGAGTTTCCTTACGGTGATGGCATTGAGGTGATATTCGGCGGAGGCCGCCGGAAATTCCTGCACAAGAATCAATCAGATCCCGAGTACCCGGATAAGAAAGGGGAGAGATTGGACGGAAAGGACCTGACTCAGAAGTGGCTTGACAAACATGACAACTCAATCGCAAAGTACGTGTGGAACGAAACTGAGTTTAAACAAATCGACCCGGACAAGGTTGATCGCGTGATGGGTACGTTATAAAATAAATTCCTTCTCAGGGAGCGTTCGATTGAACTTCTACTACAATAAGAATAAACAGAATAACCTCTAGATCTTTCTTTGGAGGTAAATTTAGCAAGGTATCTCTGATGACATTTTGTCGACAAGCGATGTTGAAAATCTCCTTGTATTCTGATAACATCAAAATTATCCTTGAGGTGAAGATATCAGATTTTACGTGCACCAGGGCTCCTGGTGCACTATGATTGGTTCATCTAGCGATTCGTATTCTACAGTACGGACCGCTCGAGTTCCATTCTCGTTCCCAGAGCCCATCGTTTGTCTTAGCCGGCGGGGCCTCCGCACGAGAAAGCGAAGGGCATTGGAGGCATAGGAAATTCATTTTTTTTTTTTCATTGGTTAGCTTGCGAACAACACAGTCTTGAACCGGAAGTAAAAATGGCCCATATGGCCCGAGGGGGTAAGCTGGCTTGAAAGTATGCATCCATCGCAGAACCCTAAACCATGCCACTTTGAAAAATGAAGGCTCCTGGAAAAGACTCGCCAAAAAAGCTAGTGTCTAATTTCCAAAATACGCGTATGTGTTGCAATAAAACGATTTTACCTAGAAATCACCATGTCGAAATATTTGGAGAAAAAAAAGCAACAAGGAGACAGATAATTTTCCAAAAAAACTGAAAGCTCCGCACATAGACTCTTGGAATGTAATGCTTCTGAGGGCCGCCGTGTCTGGTATAAACTTCACGACTCATATATGCACTCCTGAAGCCCTAGAATCTAGTACTGCAAATCCTGTCTCCAGAGTCCTTCGTGCGAAGGCCCCACCAGCTAAGAGAAACGATGGGCTCTGAGAACGCGAATGCTTGAGTTCATGATGTCCTTTCCAGCTCGACTCGATTACCAAGAGATATAATCAACATGATACCAACCTCATCTTCTTGGTCTGTATTGTAAGTTACGGCACCTTGTTTTAAATTCATGGCCCTCGTGCTTCGGACTTGGTCCTTAAAGTAGAAAAAACGCGATCTGTAACTTACAGGGCGGCCCTCGAACTCGTTAGCAAGGGGTATTTATTTATTTATGTCGTATTCTTATTCCGGAATAAGGCCCATAGAACAAATCCTTAGTTTATGGCGATGAAGATGACTCCAGCCACAACAAACACGACACACAGACACACGGATACACAGCAATAACAAGTAAGAGGTATGACAGTGGGAAGTGAAACACTAAAATATCAAGAGGTTTGATGACGTTAGCCTGCCACGGTAGACTGAGGATTCGAGCTTTGACCCTTCGTCCTAATGAATCAGCAATCAACAATCGAGGAATTTTACGTGAGAAGTGGGGATATTGATTAATGAAAAATTCATCGGCTGCCGAGCGGGAGAGTACCAGCAACGAATGTATTCACAGAGGCCGATGTCATTCGGAAGAGGCATGGGGACTACTGTTGCAAACTGAAGAGGAATGAAACTTCCTTTGATTTCTCAGGCAGCAAGTCATTGATCACATGATTTCTGTGGAACTAACCAAGAAAAACTGTTAGGTTTAGCCGGATGGTTTCCGGTGGCGTAGCTCCGAGTGGATAGCATTCTCGTCGAGATTAATTTTTGCAAGAGACGACAATAAGAGAGAGAGGGAGTCTTATAGCGTTGGCTGGGATATGTAAATTTCAGACTAAACTAAAGTCACTTTATCCCAAAGGCTAGACAAGGTGTTTTCTTCTCTTATCTTCTCTTATTTCTTCAATTATCCTCTCTTGACTTTTGTCAGCATAGAGAAGTACTTAGTTTTTCTTTTTCTTTTTTTAATTTAACGTAGCTCGTTGTCAATACTTTCTTTGTCTTGTAGGGCTCTTTGAATACTCTCACATGCAATACGAGGTGGAGCGCGTTAATGACACAGCTGGCGAACCATCGATTGAGGAAATGGTCGACAAAGCCATCAGAATACTGAAAAAGAACCCCAAGGGATATTTCCTGTTAGTCGAAGGTTTGTCTCTCCTGTGCTTAGCGCGGTAATACTGTCGCAGTTTCATAGGTTGCGTTAACCGCTTCTGTTTCAGCCTGTAACAGTAAAATCTGAAGAGATAGGAGAAAGGGAGTGAATGGACGATGATGATGACGATTACGATGATGATGATGATGATGATGATGATGATGATGAAATTCATGAATGTCAAAACTTTTGAATCTACTCAAGAGAGGATAAAGGGACCTCTTGATCCTTTCTTGGTCTACTAGATTCCTTTGTCACCCGCCCTTCTGCTATTAACTGTTATACTTTCGTTTTGTTACCAGCGGGGCGCATTGATCACGGACACCACGACGGCAAGGCTGTCAAAGCCCTGAAGGACGCGGTGGCACTAAATGAAGCTGTTAAAAACGCGATTAATATAGTGGACGAAGGTAACATGCGACTTCATCTCAATAGTCTTCAGCTACAAATATCTCTTAACATTTTCTCTGAGCTAATTATGCAACTCTACTCTTGGGCCTCTGAAACTTTGGTCTTCGTTTGGTTATCGCCTAGTTCATGGGCACCACCATTTTCGATTTTATGACCTTTTGTAGTTGCCTCCAATGCTTGCGGACAGAACCACGATACATTATAATATAAGGTCATAAATGGCGGCGCCAAGGATAGCTTCCTCTTTATTAAAAAGGTTACAAAAGGCTGTATTTCCAGCAATTCATTGCTACTTTGTTGTAAGAGTGGAAGTTCCCTTTATAAATTTGCATCTTTTTGTCGCAGAGGAAACACTGATAACGGTAACCGCTGACCACTCTCATGTCTTCACAATTGGTGGATACCCCAAGCGTGGGAACCCTGTGTTCGGTTTGATAAGGGAGGTGAACGATGAGCTCGCCGTGGATGAAACTGATAGGACCTACACCACTCTTGGCTACGCGAACGGACCAGGTGGATTGAATGGGTCTCGGCCAGACCTTCGCGATGTGAATACCGCTGACAAGGATTACTTACAGCAGGCCACTGTTTTACTTGACTCTGAAAGTCATGGATCTGAGGATGTTGGTAGGGACGTGGACTAATTCTAAAGTACCCCTAATTGCTACTGCTATCATGGTGTTTGGGCGCCACTAATACACAACCGCGGCCGATACCACCGTACGTGAAAGCTGACATGTAGCAGGCGATTTCTTACATACATCTCATTCACAGTCGTCAACAATTTAAGACAAAAGATGACACAGTTGAACATGGACATGAACATTGCTTATTTACCCTCGGATTTTAGAGTAGCTTATGCCGCTAATATCTCCGAGCACCCAACCATGAGATATTAGATTACCCACCCAACCAAGAGATTACAATCACAATGGCCAGACCACAACATCGGGATCTACATCCCCTATACTCATCATTCTTAAACGCCCCACCCAACGTTCGTTAGTACGAACAAGGGTTGTGAGACGAGAACTACGGTTTATCGTCCTTATCCGAGAAGAATAGACAGTCTAACCATTTGCAGAGGTCATCGCAATGGCAGCAACTTTCTCCTCAGTTATTTAAAGACCCTGAGTGATTGTCCGGTCGAGGTTCGAACCCACGACCTCCCGCACGATAGTCCCGTGCTCTACCAATTGAGTTAACCGGTCGGCGGTCTATAACAATAATAATCATAATCATAATCATAATCATAATCATGATAACTGTTTTTAAGTCTCGAGCTTATATAGGCGAGCACAAGTGCTCTACGTATTGGGGAGACTACAAATCAAATCAAACCAAGTCAGATCTAATCAAATGTTGGTTTTTGAGGAGAGGGGAAAACTGGAGAAAAATGCAGAAAAACCTGTCAGACCAGGGTAGAGAACGAATAGACTCAACCTTGTATGACGCCGCGTCCGGGAATCGAAGCTGTCTGCCTGCATCTCCCTGCACCTCCCTGCATCTCCCTACATCTCCCTACGTCTCCCTGCGTCTCCCTAAGTCTCCCTAAGTCTCCCTAAGTTCCCGCGTCTCCCTGCGTCTCCCCGAGTCATTGTAGATTGACTCGTAGGTTGTTTACGTTGACCAAAGATCTTGAATTCTTTTATAGGGGTATTCGCTGACGGGCCAGGTGCCTACTTGTTCCATGGTGTAGTCGAACAGCAGTACGTGTTTCACGTGATGGATCACGCTTTGTGTTTGAGTGACAGCAAGCAGAAATCTTGTGATAAACACGTGGCCAGAGGCGGCAAGCCCGAGACCAAGAGTGCAGCCATCACTTTGTCTGTCCCTTCGATGTATGTTTTCTTCCTGACTGCAGCATTGTGGTTCTTCTAGTCCTTTTCGTAAAGTGAAGGGAAAACACAACTCCAGCTCTTTTTTTCTAACACCGCAATTTGTTTTCAAGATTCTAGAATCGGTATTAAACAAAAGCTTGGGTGGTGAGTACGTGAGACTCTTGTATCTGTTTACATGACACCCGTACCAAAGATCATCTGAGACTGGCACGACTCATTCCGTTCGAAGGACCGGTACAAAAATCTCGCACCTGTTTGACTTCAGACCGGTAGGGCAGTTTTCCCATCGTAATCTATAAAAACCTCAGACAATTCTGATATTTGGCAGGCCGAACAGCATGTCAGTGGTTCGGCAGGCGTATAGAGCGCCAGAAGTTCAAAATGGTGGCATTTTTAGCCTCTTGCAGTTTTCTCAGCCGCTCATAACATACCGGGTGTCGCGTAAATGCTCGCCTCTTTCATACCAGTCTCGTGTACTCACCGAGTTAGTCCACTGTGTGCTTAATTAGAAGGAACGTTTTCGATAATAGCCTTTAGTTTACTTTACTATAATCCAAAATCAACCGTTGTTATTTTGATTGCCTCGAATGCGCATACTTTGCTCTTGAGTTATCTCGCGATAAATGCACTTTTGTCTAACTGAGTTATTATGCTAGGTTCATCGACCCTCTGGCTTAATTTTATTGTCTACGAATACCGTGTATAGATGAAATGCGTTTCGAGTTAGAATGATCCTTTTAACTCCAAAACCAGTTCATATGTAACCAATCTCATATAGCCATGCCAACTGTGAAGGTCACTGGTGAATAGAGGACCTGTCTAACATCTTATAGCAGAAACAAAACTGACTCATCGATTTTGACGGAGGCCAATATAATGTCAGGTTAACAGTTACTAAAGATTGCTTTTCCCTATGCATCCTTGTCGGATTCAATTACTGTAGCTATCCAGTAGAAGTGGCCACATGAGAGATTGAATCGGGGTGAATAACTTGAAAAGAGCTTTCACTGTCTCTGAATTAGCTCAGATGTGATCCCAGCGTATTCAACGCTATTCAATGCTGAATCAAAGGACGTAAAGTGTTGCTTTGATACCAATCAAAGAACGGCTTGTATTGCAAGACCATCATCCGCTTTTAAAAGAAATATTGGCTTTTCACAGCAAGAGAGAATTCCATTAAGTTTGTTCCCGATTGAGCTCAAGCCTTAAAATTCCCATAAGACTCAGTCTGTTTTCACAAAAAGTAATTAATTTTTAGTCATGGAGGGATGTACTGCACGTACTAAAACTACAAGTAACGAAGAAAAGGAGAGCAAGTCGAAATGATATCAGTTTCCGCGATCAGCTCTCTCATAATTTGAGGGGAGTTTGGTGAAAGGGAAATAAAAGCTTCTTGAAGGTCATAAGAAAGACACTCTTCTTCAGATAAAGTGTCACTTCGCCAACTGAGAAGTTGTACTCGAGGATACTTGAAAGGAGCAAAGTTACCATAGCAGCAGTTCGCGGTAACCTGATGCTTACTAAAGCGAACCTGATTCACAAGCCTAGCCACCTTTAATTCTGACGCCCGGTGCGAGCTGTGGTCTATCTACCTCATTGTCCCTCGATGTACAGTCTTGTCAAGAGACCTGACAGAGTTCCCGGATCGCTAAAAATGAGAAGAGGCAAGTTACTCAAATTCTTAAGCACAGTACAAAATTTAGCAAAACGCAATCACGTGTTTTGACCGTCGCGTATGTGTGAATGAAGTCCTTCCCAATCAAACGCAACTTTAACAAGCCAAAAATTGTTGCTTTGGATAGAAAATTACATTTCTTTTCTTTTCTTTTCCTTTTTTTCATGAACGGGATGTACACAACTAAAAAGCTCTGGCATTTAGTTAAATTTGTTCACTAGGTATAAAAAAGAGGGCTGAGACATCTATGCAACACTGCATACGCTTGTTAAATAGTACAATTACCCAGAATTTATGTATGTTGACATTTTTCTTGCTGTCTGATTCAAGCTCCAATGCACTTTCATTAACCGGTAATCAGAGAGAAATGATCCTTCAGCAAAAGCCAGTGAAGTAAAACGAACCGGTCAGATATCAATACCGCTTTGTACGGTCGAGAAAAAAAACAGTTGGGTTTCCATTTTATTCAATTTGTGAATTACTAATTACACTTCTGCTTTTTGGCACAGTTTTTCAGGTTTTTGTGGTTCTTCTTTTGGCATTTCGAACGTCAGCATCAGGTACAGTAGTTTAAGCAATCGAAAAAGCATTCGGCAAGCGTGGAAAACGCGTAACTACGGGATCATATCTTGCAGTTCGCCCACACGTCATTGCTAGCGCACTTCAGATTGTAGTTCGAATCAGGACTACCACTACGAGTTTTCGGCTCTCAACGCTTGCGAAATTGCGAAAATTTCGACTCACAAACACAAAGAGCACCAGTACGTAAAAAAACTTGGTGCGTAAGAGAGTCAATGTTTCCTCGAGTTATTGAGAGCCTCTTATCCAATGAGCTTCACCTATACAAATTTGCACCCCTAAAGACCACTTTCTTAAATGGCAGCCGATTTATTGTTCCTTTGTATGTATATCAATAAGTTCTACTGGCCTCGTTCACTTTTCTTGTGGAGAGGCTATCAAGGCTTATCAGCATTAAAAGAAAGAGGTCTGTAGCTATGGCCACTATGTGGTGGGTGTTACCGTTCTGAATTTTCTTCTCCCACCCTTCCCTTCAATTTAGCGGATAGTTCCTGGTAACGAAGTTGATCTTTCCCCTACACATCCTTTCACTTTCAAAACCCGTAATATCCGCGCTCAAGATCCGCGGTCAGCGTTCCTCCCTTGCATGCGCAATTACTATTATTTGGGGACGGAATGTTGATAAATGTCTCTTAGGAAAATCCTCTTTTTTTCAGAAGTTTGCAACAGACACACGTGGATCAAGAAGGGTTGTCGCAAGGACCTGGCTCGAGAAATGATCTTGCTTTTCAGTGATCGTAATCCGGGGTCTTATATCAAAATTGACTGGAACCATTGGATGCCTTACCTTAATAGGTATTCAGATTAACCTAGCATCATAGCACCTTCCTTAAATGCTTTGCAATGCTGAGTGCTTAGTTTCTTCGTGTGGTTTCTTAACCGGAGGACAAGCCTCGTCCCTGAACCCTGATAGCATTATCACTTGTTTCATACCAAAAGAATGCTGGTTTTATGATCTTGATCGTTAACGAATAGGTTACCTGTGACTCGCATGCGACGTTACCGACGGCAAATTAAACAGCTCTTTCTCCCGAGGGAGCTGTAGTATCGCAAAGCCACTAAGGCAAACTACGAAGGGCTATAACATATCCGTTTAATCAAAAGAGCAGCATAGCACACACAACAGCACACTGTCACCACACTCTGACATTCCTACATTTCCGGATGTAATGGTTACATAATCGAGTCCGCTGTCGTAATACACTACATGTTATTGTTATCCTGGATTTCATGACAATATCATAAATATGACATTTCAGCCTGGCGTGTCGTTGTGCAGCTGAGGCCCGTCGCCAAAACCTCCAGTGGTTTGCACTACAGTATTATGGCGAGTGTTGGTCTAGAAATGGTTCTCTCAGCCTTCTTTTACCAAGGTAACGCAGTTTTGTTCAAATGCCGCTAGCCGTGTAGAGGCTGTTATCTTGTGCTATAGCGTATATCCTACGCTTGCTCTGAATATTCAATCCTTTATGCTCAGGGGACTAGTGGTCTAATAGGTGATTTGATTTGGTATACTGGAAACTGAAAAAAAAAGGAATTCAATTCTGAATCTTCGTTCAAGGTGGCCACATCACCTCATCAACTGACCGTAATTGAATTCGAAAGAACCAGATTAATTCGTTTCTGCTCTAATACCGAAATAGGACCACAAAAGTTCCGGTAGAGATCAATCTGCAAGCTGTCTTTCTCAGGCATCGTACATCTGATCTAAATTCTATTTAATACCGGCGCAGGTATCCCATAGATTACGAGTGCAGCTGTGTTGGAGAGACGTTCAAATCTTGTCATGAAGAGAGTCCTAAATCGGCGTGTGTGGGAAGGGCGTTCAGAGCTTACTTCTACGAATTTAGAGACCAGCAGGAAAATAAATCCCGATATCACATACCAGCTCGTGGAAGATTCGGTAGTTATGGAATCATTCACTTGTTCAGTTTGTTGTTGCTGTTGTTGTTGTTGTTGTTCATCTTCTTCTCCTTCTTCATCTTCTTTGACCTCTTCTTCTTTCACTTCTTCTTCATCATCATCATCATCATCATCATCATCATCTTTCACTTCTTCTTCTTCTTTTTCTTTTTCTTTTTCTCCCTGGGTAATTCATGGTCAGGATGATGGTAGTCTCGTCTTGTTTACTTCTGTCTACATATCTAACACCCAGTCCTAACTTTTTCTTCAACGTGCAATTTTTTTTTCTCTATTCAATCAAGTTCCTTGTCTTACAACATCAGGAATTGCATCTTAAGTAATTATCTGGTTCTCATACAAAGAGCTGTGCTGGGAAGCAATGCAAGTCAATAAGCCACGTCACGTCACAGCATATCACATGTCTCGTCTAGTTACATCATATCCTATCACATATTGTCATGTCATGTCAAGTCATGTCACTTGTCTAGATTTTGTCATGTCATGCCACGTGTCATGTCATGCCATGTGTCATGTAATGTTATGTCACATCAAGTGGTCATGAATGCCTTATCATTTCATGAAAGCTTCATTGAAAATCACGCTTCTTCTACAACCGAGATCAAAAATGCTGAATTTGACGAAGGGTGGGAATCTTGAACAGAAAAGACACAAAATTGTCCATCCACGCGTAATCGCTCTGGTCCCATACCTCCCCTCCCTAGGGTGCCAGAAGGCTGTGGATGTCGCTTTTGTCATTGATGTATCCGGGAGTGTGACGCAAATCAACTTCAACAAAGTGATTCAATTCCTGAAGCTATTCGTTGACCGCTTTGACTTTCCTGACAGCGGTACCAGGTTAGTAAAACTCTTGAGTGCTTAGTCTCAGAGGGCAATTGCAATACACCTTATTCCAAAATGGCTGCCATTTTAATATCCTTTTGTTTTCATTCAAATTGGCTCTCGATGCCTCTTTCTCAAGCTCAAAATTCAAAAGAATAATCTACCTTGAACGAGGCAACAAGGGCTAATTTGAATAAAAACAAACGAATATTAAAATGGTGGCCATTTTGGAATAAGGTGTATTCCCATCCTACTAATACAAGAAACGACTAAACGATGTTAAACGCTGTGGAGCAAGGTTGGCGTATTGGTGGGAGCACTCTCCTCCCTTCAATGTGTCCGGGGTTCGAATCCCGGACTGGGCGTCATATCTGCTTTGTTTTTTAGTAGTTCTCGCCCTTGCTGCGAGAAGTTTTCCTCTGGGCTCTTTTCACCTCTCCTCTTAAAACCAACTTTTCTTCCGTATTATAAGGAAGAAACTGAAGAGAGTCCCTAATTAGTGCCGTTGCGCTAAATACACTTGGCACTTTAACAAAGTTTATTATTATTGTTATTTAACGAGGAATTGAAGGCAAATCTGGGTACCAACCGACTACAGGAGCCCATAAGTACACTTATGGACTCCTACTAACTGCTAGATACCTCTTACAGACATTGTAGAACATTTGAGTAACATTAAGATATGGTAAATATGAGGCAAGTTTCATAAACACATTTTTTCCAATGGGCGTTTAAAGAACTCAGTCTGGTGCTTAAAAATCAGTTGTCTTTTATAACATAAACGATTTTGTTTCCAATGCGGAAGGTTCGCCCTGATCAGCTTTGACCACAGGGTTTTTATCGATCTGACGTTGGAAGATTCCGTTCTATATTCTCTGCCTGGTCTAAAAAATAAGATGGACAAGGTGAAATACTCAGGAGGATCAACAGTTACCGAGCAGGCTTTAAAGGAAGTGAAGGAAAAGATCTTCAATGGAGCCCCCAGACATGGAGTCCCAAGGACCTGTATTGTCATGACGGATGGCAAAACGCATGGTGGAAGTGAAAAAGTCATACAACCTTCAAATGACCTAAGGGTATGATACTATAACATCAACCTTGAGATTGTTTCAAAACTCATCATAAGAAAAATACCACATTTACTAAACGGGTTCGGAGTTGACTGTGTACTAAAAACTGTAGAACACAGAATTTTAGACTGTAGACGTTTCAAATGAATCGAAAGCTGAACTGAGATTTCAATTTGTATAACTGGAACGCTTTTACTCTACTTCAAAAACTCATTAATAATTCATAAACCTAACAGCCTATCGAGTTACCGATAAAACGTCACGTGCTTGAGCTTTATAAGCTTTATACGCGATAAAACACTCCTGGTTAGTATTCTTTAAAATAATAATAATATTAATAATAATATTTAATATTTACAGAGTGCAAAAACATAAAAATGATCCATTGCGCTTTACAAAATTTAAAATTGTACAGAAATCGTGGATAAAAAGCTAATTACATATATGTATAATCTATAATCTATAAAAGTAATAACTAGTCAGAATCTTAATTAAAATGAGAATTTATAAACTATATGCTTGTCTAAAAAGATACGTTTTCAAAGGATACTTGAATTCATTTAATTGCTCTATCTTACGGATGTGTTTCGGCGGCGAGTTCCATAGTGATGGGGAAGCCGCCGAGAACACCCTATCACCTAGTGTCTTTCTTGTTGTTCTAGGCCTATTCAGTATCAGAGCTTCAGATGACCTGATATTATGCTTATTTTTCGTTTCAAACATTAACAAGATGTCAATAATTCCGAAAAATCATTACAAGTCCGTGCTCCCCTAGCTTCTCAAGGCTCGTTACGGCCCTACTTAGAACGCTTGCAATGTAAAGCCAATATAATGAAGGCCGTTGTACTGATTGAAGTTCATTTACCTTAGTCATTAGGTATTCACGTGATTGCAATCGGTGTCGGAAGCCATGTTGATACTGACGAACTCGGTTTCATTGCTGGTCGGCAAAACGTAATCCTAATGACGTCATTTGACGAGGTTCTGGCAAAGGCGAAGGATACAATTGATCGACTCGCTCGCCGGACTTGTCGCAAAACCGCCGTAAGTAATTGAATTCGAGATGGTCCTTGATAATGCATGATTCTCAAGTTTTGTAGGCTAATACCCCCAGGAAAGTTGAATAATGATAAACAGGCTAGCGCGAGATTGAAGACAGAGCGAAACTTTGGGAGTCGTTGCACCAAATGGAAGACCCGATCCGGGCTCAAGAATTAATAATCACTATAGAAACCAGATTTCCGAAGAAATATCAAAGTAAACTTCGTTAAGTATCCGTTCACTGAACGGCGATCACCACGCTTACATGCTTATAATAGTTCACTCTATGAACGTTCAGTGATATACTCAATCTGGCCCATGACGCATTCACTTCTCACGGTATATAAGACGAACTCGCGCGCAGTTGACCATCTACCAGATGTCTAGCTTGATAGCTTAGCTGCTAGAGCAGTGTGCAATGCAATCGCACGGTTATGGATTCAAGTCCAGTTGAGGCCTGAAGTTCTTTTCAGGCTGTTTTGCAGCCGCTCAAGTTTCTCACGTAATTAAGATGATCACGCTTACATCATAAACTTGAGTATTAACCATTCATGTTGTTTTGAGGGTCATTAAACACGTCAATATAAAAAAGGGTTTGGCAGGACAACGCTATGCCTCTGAGCAACCCATTCCCTTTGCTCATGTAAACTGGCCCTAAGTTATACGATTTTTTTGATGTTCTGCCCTGTCGCCTCACCGTGATCTCTGATTTTGCTTTGCAGTGACAAGAAAGCAAGAGTCTAGAAAAGAAGCGCAATTTAATGAAAATTGTATTTAGTGTACGTTTTTCCTTAGGGGAGGGTACGGCTACAATAAGAATAAATACGGTAAGAATAAATTACATTGTGAACTAGGCTTAATGTGGTAATTCGTGGTGTAGATTAAAGTTTTCCGCCTTGGAGTTAGAATGGATAATTCTGGTAGTTTTTCCTGGAATGGACAACTAAAGCTTCCATCCCGATAGCCGACAGTGATAAGGTCTACATGACTACACATGGCTCTTTTTCCCGGGTACACCTCTGACGCCCTGCGCCTGTTGAAAAAGAGAATTACATAATGGAATTGCGTCATACTTGATTGACATCGGAATTTTACTTCGCACTTGTTGCGTGTAGCGTCTACCGTCTAGCTTAAGGAATCTTCAAGTTGGAAAATCTGTCTATCTGAAAGAGTCTTTTGGAAATGTAAGTGGAACTAACGAAAAGTCTTTGGAATATCGAGGTCGTGACGTCTATCTACCCATCTATATCTATCTATCTATCTATCTATCTATCTGTCTATCTGTCTATCTATTTAGCGCCGCACAAAACTCTTTATGTCCCACGTGAAAGAAACTCCAAAAGGAACAAGCACGTGTCCAGTGATCACTACTTTTTATATTCTCATGCTAGGTAGCCTAGCCATTGAGATAAGTGATACCTAGTCAGGTACGGTACACAAAAATATATATTCTGCTTGAGAGATTCTTCACGAAGTGCCCACTGATTCAAGTGCATTGGGCAGGAACGCTACCTATGCAGTTTTACGGTGTGTATTGATCTTGATAATCCAGCGAAAAGCTTGTAATGAGAATTTTGTCAACAGCTCTGGGCGGAACTTAAGAATCGGGAATTAAAATGAGTCTGGGTCCTTGATGCCGTGAATGAAATATAAATTTGCTTAGCTGAAATATGTCAGTGTTCGGGAAACTAAAATTTTGTTCGCGGTGTTAGCAAGTCATGGTCTTAGTTTTAGTTCAAATTCACTGAATGCACTCTCGTGATTTGTTTTACAAAGTTCGGCGGTCGTTGAAGAATTAGCACCTCGGAGACACTTGACAGCCAAGTTTTCAACAATAAACCACCGGTTAAGGCAATTGAAATAGCCGACACTGAAGAGAATTAGAACTGTGTTCTTTTTCAGTTGTACAAATACCTTTTCGAAACCAGACAAATGGCAAACGAAGTTGGTCTGTGAAAACAAAACAAAACAAAAAACAAAACAAAAAATCGTCAAAAACTCGAATTTAAAATCGCTTCTATATTGGGAATGAAATGTGTAATTAGTAAGTGCACCTGCGAGGAGCTTTTAGTCTTTCTCTGGAATTTAATTCGGCTTCTGGTAATTTGTCTGTTGTAGCTAAAAGCGCAGTCACACACTGGTGACTAGTTCACACGATAATGTGAATTGAGAAAGCCTTGCGAAGCGGACGCCCACCAAACAGCATTTGCTCATATGCTTGTGTACTTCCAACGATCAGCGAGGTATAAATGATTAAATCAAACTTGCAAAAGTTTGTTTTAGTTACCACAGTCATATTTCTTAATACCCACTGCTCAGTCAAGTTAAGCTCTCTCAAAAACCTCAGATGGAGTCACTTGATCTCGTTCACGCTTTTTTGTTGAGTCGCAAACATGTGCTCGTGCGAAGAAAAGCTCTGTCAATTCAGTTGTGCAAACAGTAAGAGGGGCCTTTACAGAAATTAACGCATAATAACCGTCTGAGTCTTAAATCGTACGCCGCAAAGACAAAATAGGTTTTCGTGAGCTAATTTACAAGAAAATGTCAGGATATTTAGCCAAATGTCTTTTCTGTAAACTATTTCAAATACCAACCAGCTGCTAGGTACCTTAATTTTCCCGTGAAGTCCCGTTTTTAGTCGATCCTAGCAAATTACAGAAAGGAAATTAAATCTAAATAATTCGAAAGGAATTATTCCAGGGCTTTTTTCAAGTGCAAACAATTCGCTTTTACTTAAAAATCGTGTTCAATTTATTTATAGATGTCTTTCTTTTCTTTTTCTTTTCTTTTTCTTTTTTTTTTTGTATCTTTTTATGTATGGTATACAAGGCAATTCATACTGAAAATCTGTCCAGTGGAAAAATTTGTTAGTCCCGCAGCCACGGTATAGTGTATGAGGCATATTGCCTCTGTTGTATTGAGCGGATGTTTCTTCTAACTCAAATTCTTCTAAGTAAAATTTTGAGGATAAGAAATAGTGAAGATTTAATGTCGTTTAAAATTAGAATTTGACGCAGATTACTATATGCAAACCCAAACAGTCCCCTACAAACCTTGGGTGTTCTTGGGTGGGGGTCGACTGTCTGTTAGAGTTTCAAAACTAATTTTCTTCCTTTTATCCCCTCACTAAACCTCTTAAAATTTCATTCAAATGTGTCCCTGCCTTAAACGAGATAATCGAAATTTATTGCTCAGCCGCTTTCACGATTTCCCCCAACCAGTGCTAGCTTTCTATCGGATCACACCACTGTGCATCAGTTATCGGCCAAAATTGAACACTCGGTTAAGTTTATCGTTGATCGTTTGTCGTATGATTTTTCTTCTTCTTTTGTCGATTTGTTGAGGCATCATTTTCGAGGGTGTCAGCGCGGAAAGGAATTAATGAAAATCACTTTCGAGAGTGCCCTGTTTTTTGTTGTTGTTGTTGTTTTGTTTTTTTCTTTTTAAGGATCGGTTAATGTCGGAAAATCTGTGATCGGCGTCTCAATGGCACCGTGTTTCGCTGCAGATTGAATTTGTTTCATCGTCACTGATTCATTGGGGTGGGAACAGATGACTTTGTCTATCATCGAATGAAACCAGATTCGTGACCAGCAGATTCAGTGAAACATGGTTTGGGAGGAGGTTCTCCCTCGCGCGGGCTCAGAAATGTGGTGTTAGGATGATTCCTCAGTCTTGCATTGCGCATCCTCACCACGCCTAATTTATTGCTCCATTAGCGCGCGGAAAATCTAAGACTTACAGGGATTTTTTATTGACACCAGGCTTGAGTGACATTGCAAAGAATGGTCTTTTTTGTTGCGCATAAGTTCATTCTCTTAGTCCACGTCTTAGCGCTGTAAAACGTTTTAAGCCAGGAAAAAAAAACGTTATAAAGAGAGAACATTCGTAGCCATCACTCGTGGGCTCAAAATTGTGTCCTTGAAATCACGCACCTGAGGAATATTTGTGATCAGTGCCTTTTCAGGACATATGCCTGTGCCATGAAACAAACGTTAAATTTTTTGTCTTGATCAATACAATACACCCATTTTGTCATTTTACGAATTTTGTCAAAGTCGTGCCCCCTGTTCCTGCGAAAAGTGTGTGAACCTATGGAATAAACATTTCGTAAATTTGAGTAACTGGAGCCAGCTATATCTCCTACACGAGCTCGGAGACTTTTTTTTTTAACTGCACTTTTCGGGTCAATATAATGTAGGGAATAGTCAAGGAGAGTTTAAAGAAAATCTCATGTCAACTTCTGTTACTTAGGAATCACCTTAAAGTGCTTCCCATTTTTGGTGTTGGCCGCTATCGAATAAACGAGCGTTTCCCAAGCTAATTGCGGAAAATCACGCCCAGCCCCCGTCCCTGGCAGATATAAGTTGTGTTACAATTTCGAGTTCTGCGTGAAAAAATATGTATAAAGCGGTCAAAACTGAAATCAATAAAGTTAATAAAATTTACGATAAACTGTTGGAAGAAATGTTACCGCTTTTCTCATTACATATACACTAAGCCATAAACCACAATCAACCATTCTCTTCCAATGTCTTAAGATACAATATATTGTAACATCCACCCAAAAAACTTGTAATCAGTAGCAAATGAATTTGTGTTTGGAATGTTTTGGATTGTGTCATGCCGTGGGCAGTACTAAAATGCAAAAAAACTGATCTTGTAAACACGATCGATTAACGAAATGGTCCTCTTTTCTCAACGCTTCTGTGCTTAAGAAAAACAGATAAGTCTAATTGAGGATGAAAAGCTTGAAATTGAGCCGTTTCCTCCAGTGTCCATGGACATTTTACGTGGAAGCTGACGCCGAGCAGGTGAGTCGACATACTCAAACCAACGAAGCCGCTTTATCAGTTCGCAACCACTCCGAAGAACCACCAACTTTACTCCTCATTAACATTTAACTTCCAGGGATTTGGTGCCGGGAAAATTTCTTCCTAACCCTGCTTTTTTCTTTATTCAAGTTAACCATGACGTTATCCGAAGTAAAACGGACCGGAATAACTCAAATTTCAAAGAAACGAAAAACTATTATTTGCATAGCAATTTTAGGCTAATTAAATTGCGCTTTCCTGTGGTTTAATTATATGGAGGTAGGGCATCTAAAGAGGCAATCATTGTTGGCTTTTGTTGACTTAAATTGCCTTCACTATCCTTCCAAATCTTAATTGGACAATAACTTTGTCAGCTTAAGTGAGAGGAGCTTTGTGTCAATATCTTGTTACCAGTATAAATGATCATAAATCCGGTACTGAGTTTCATTGTCTAACCGGCTGAGATATGAATTAACAGTTAACGCCTTCTTGTGAACATTATACAAACTGGATAGTTTTACGAGTAATTTTGGGCTTTTATCTTTTGTACTTTGATCAAATTTGGAGATTTTCAATACAGGAACATCATCAACTACTGATTAATAGTTATTATTTTTAACTTGTTTAAGTGATATTTTATATAAAAATATACACCAATACTCGATCGTGTTTTTATAGAACACCTTTCATTTCTAGTATTTTTTCTTTGTCTTAGCTTAACGCTGATGATTATTTTCCGCTTTTCACGAAAGCACACGTAAGCGAAGACTACAAAAGATTTGTGCTGAAGGCAGTTCTCCGGTCTTGCTGAACTTAAGGCAAAACAAATTATGGTTATTCAACTTTTGTAAATAGTCACAAACTTTGAATTAAAAAAGTTTCGCGTTTGTTTCATATTACGTTTGCTGTTTTGAATGACAGTTACTCCATTTTCTTTATTAAATCACATTAAAAACGTGCTCTTTTTGCAGAAAACAAAGAAGTCAATTCACAGGAAGCGTATAATTTCAACTAAGGCCGACCAAGACTAGAAAAACAAACAACAACGAATTGTGAGGAAATTTGAATTTACGTTTTCAAGAACAAATGCCAATTTATTCCTGCCATCTGCTTCAGATAAAATGATCGTCAAATGTATCTTTTCAGCAGCTAATAATTCTTTATTGATCTGGAAATGTCAAATCATATTCAACCCTCTTCATTTCCACTCTTTCCCGAACTTGTGGTAATTGGCTTAAGTCGCATGAAATCTTCTCGGTTTCGACCATTTCTTGTTTTGTTTGACAGAGGTGAATTGATACAAATGAGTATCCAGATTTGATACATGCTTAGTGAATTTGAGGCAACTGCTTCTGTTTATTTTACAAAGCAAAATATCCCAACCAAAATCTATGCTATTTTATGTACAAGGAGACTGTTCCAAGAGCTAAAAATTTCTAGTTATTTTAATTAACCAGTTCCACTTTAAGAGTGAAACAGTCGAAATTGCTTTTTGCTGACACCATAAATTATACTGAAGCTTAAATTATCGCCGAGAATTTCATCAAACTGGAGGTAAAAAGCTTTTCGAGTCGGCGAAAGAAAATAAGAAGCCTCTGTTTCAAATTATCAGGAAATTACGAAAAATTATACACTTATTAAACGGGAAGTGTGTATCTTATGTGGACAAAAGCGTTAATTTTACTGGTAACCCTTGGTTAAAAACGTCCCATTACTCGCTTGAAACGAGCCATAGCCCACGAAGCAAATGAGAGCTTTAATACATTTGTACTTTGCCCGACGGCAAGCACAGAACCAAAGTCTATGCATCCTTTATTAACATCACAGTTCATGTTGACAATCGGAAGCTAAGTTTTCAAATCAAATCACAATTAAAACTATTTTTGTGACAACAGTGTGAAAAAAAATCACCTCGCTATTATTATTTAATCTTAAACTTGACGCGGTTCGCCATGACAGGTGCCTGAAACAATACGCCCAAGACACCAAGGTTCGATTTGAACAATATTTTGAACAACAGTGGAACTCATACATAATATGAAGGCGTCGAGTCTGAGGACCAAGAAACCATTTCAATGCTGCATAACCCATCACAATGCAACAGAAGCCATTCTTGTGCCTGCTCTTAAAGACGTTTTGTGGGGGCTCGCGCGTGCCGCAAATTACCTATATTCACACTGAACGCACTAAACACATAATACGGACCGATAATTAAATTTCATAGTGTGATATGAGTCGTTTGTAAGAAAACAAGGAGTTTTGAATGCGGTGATACTGTAATTAAAGGAACACAATAGTATCTTGCCAAGAGCCTTGAAAAAATACGTTCTGCTGATATATCGGTATCACCCACATGAAACAGACCACTTGGTACGCGGTCTTCATAGGCGAGCTGCTTCCCAGTGTGGATCGACGATCCATCGCGTATATTTGTAAAGCACGTGTGGAGCATATTATCGCCAGATTCTATAGGCATAGAATCAACATTTCAAAGCAATCGGGTTTCTAATTGTTTTGATGGCGAATAAAAGTGTAAAAAAGCTGCGAAAACACTTTACCGCCCAAACAAAAGTCATTGATGAGCAGATTAAATTACAAAGATATTACAGATCTGGAAAGGCTTTCATTTTAGGCTCCCAGGTTTAATTAGCCCCATCAGCCAATCAGGACACAGCTGCGTCACGTGACATTCATGGCAGCTGATCCGTCCAAACTACAAGGTGCGTTCGCAATGCACAAGTCCAAAAGCCTCTTCACAGCGCGAGGAGACTATAAAACGCCAGAACGCTCAGACAAGAATTCACTAATTTTCATAAGCCGTTTTTTGACAAATTTTTCACCATGGACGTGGATCAGCAAACTGTTGCAGGTAAGACGAACAAAACTTCAAGCTTGTCTCATTCCTAAGGATTCTAAATGACAAGCGACGGAAGTTTTTCCATGTCACAGGGAGTTTAAAAGTTTAGAGTTCTTAAAAGGTTTTACTTTTAATTAAAATCCTATTAGCTAGAGTATGATTCCAAGGTGTAGCTATGTTTTCGCTTCACAAATGTACACTGCCTCCAACCTTTTTTCATACTTTCAATGGCACGAGGGTTTTATTTTGCTGTTCTTAGTAGTATTTAAAATGTCCTTGAAGAAAGATTGCTTTGAATATCCTCATATTCCCACATTTAGACAAAGTCAAAGTTCGGTAAGGCCATAGGACGGAAAACAGTTGATTTTTAATAATCCTTGAATCGCTTCGTGCTTCGATCACAATGAACCGCTCCTATGGGAATATTTAACACTTCGACACCCGACGTCCCGATTAAATTTGCTAGGGAAAGATTTTGTGACTTCTTTTTATTTTGGCTATTAAATTCCTCAGAGGATCACGAAATGGATCGAGAAGCCTCTTCGCCGAAAAAGCTTGACACAATTGAACGAAAGCCCGAAGTCCTTTGTAAAGTGTGCGGTGACATTTCCTCGGGTCGTCACTATGGAGTTTATACGTGCGATGGTTGCAGTGGATTTTTTATGCGGAGCGTGCGAAGAGACATGGTGTACTCATGCAAGGGAAACGGCAACTGCGTTGTCGATAAAAAACGGAGGAATCAGTGCCAGGCTTGCCGCTTCCAAAAATGCCTCGATGTTAAAATGAACCGGTTCGGTAAGTGAGGAAGTTAATCGTAAAGTTACTTTTGGCATTCATCAACAGTTTTTCATCGATCGCATGTATTACGCCCCTCTTCTCACTCGTTGGAAAAAATAATTAAAACATGGCCCGGATCATAAATTTTGTTTTCGTTTTTGTCACATATCTTAACAGAGGGGTTTAACCTAACATTGTCGAATAATCGACGAACACAACGTATAGGCTGCCTTTTTTTTGTCCAAAAGATAAAAAGGGGTAAAGACGGAGACCGTTTAAAACATAGCGCCCAGTTCATGCGATGCTTTTTTTTTTGGGGGGGGGGGGGG
>BLFK01000704.1:2136461-2153497 GCA_014634185.1 Astreopora myriophthalma | reverse complement strand
AAAATAAGTAAGCTACATTAAGTTGGGTTTCTGAACGTGTACATTCTTAAGCGAGAAGGGAAGAATTGAAGAACAGCTGTGAAATAATCATACCAACGTTGTAAAATTCCTTTTCACGTTAATAAAGTTGAATAGCCTTGTCTCTAAGCCGTATTGGCAGGTTGGATATTTGAAGCCGGTTCCATCAGGCAAAAACTAATTCTAATTTGTTTTGCATTCCTCGAGAATTGATCAATTTGAGAGCATACACCTGAACATCATGTCGCTTTCAAATGCATAATTTTCGTATTTAAATGAAGAAACCGTAATCGCTAGCGGGGTCCCTTATCACGGTGCAAAATATTCAAACGCCCTCTTAAATTGTCACTTGCATGAATAAAACATCCCTTATCGCCTTCAGACAATATTCTGCTCATGGTGCATGGTATGACCGAAGTAATGATCAGTATTCTTTTATTGTCTTCTAAATGTTCTGAATAATTTAAAATTGGCAATTTTGTATTTCTCAATTGGCCGCGGCATCAAAAGTAAAGGATCTTTAACACACATAATAGCTGTTTTCAAGAAGTAAAATCTCGACACTTTTTACTTAATACACCGTTGTCCCTAAAAGCACTGTGACGGTAAAGATTTAAAATTACTAAACCGAAGACTAATTATTTAAGGACGTGGTTCGTTCAGTTCAATGCAAGCCTGAGTTTATCACTCAGGTGCCTAAATTGCCTCGATAAAGTCCGAGAAAATATCGGTGACTTATTTTCATTTCTTTGGTCAGCTTTATAGAAGTTTGCTAGACTGAAATATTTTTCCCGGCACAATAATCTTCAAGCGCTCGTAGCTTAGCGAATAAACAAACGTTGAACTTTGATCAAAGTTGGCCAATTCAGTTTACTGTAAAGAATAAATGATTTAATCGATAAATTTAACAGCAAAACGTAGCTCCTCTCTGAAAACTGTACGTAAAAATTCCTTTCCCGACAAGTTATCCGCTGCAGGAGAGAAAATTTCTCGGACTAACAGTGAGTGAAACGTTGGTTTTCGCGTGAGCCAATTGTTAAGCACGAGCAGGCTTTCGCTTTTCAACCGGGAACCGTTCGTACTTCAAAAGATTTTGTCTCGAGTCGTTTTAACGGACTAAAGACCATGCACAGTAGACTTTGCGTCCTTTCGATTTCGAGAGGACTGACTAACGTATATTAATTCAGTTTACGTTTGTAATATTTACAGCCGTGCAACAAGAAAGACAACCAAATTCTACGCGGCTTCTCAAGCCGCCACTGGGGGAAGAGTATGCGAGCAAAATCATGAACAGCGACTTCCTGACCAGTCTGATCGTAGCAGAACCTTGCCGGGACGCTATGCACCGTTTCGGGCATCAAACGCCCGGCATTCCTTGCCCCTCGCAACAAGAGATCGCAACATCGCTGTACTGCTCGACTCCCGATTCGATCTGTGAATCGGCCGCGCGCCTATTGTTTATCTCCGTAAAATGGGCGAGAAACATTCCTTCGTTCGTGAACCTGCCATTTCGAGATCAAGTCATCCTACTCGAAGAAGGATGGAGAGAATTGTTTATCATGGGTGCCGTACAGTGGAACATGCCCTTAGAGGTGGCGCCGCTTCTGGCTGCAGCGGGGATGCACGTGGATAACACGCCGGCGGAGAAAATCGTTGCTACCATGGCGGACATTCGTATGCTGCAGGAAATAAGCGCGCGATTTCGAAGCCTTCAGGTTGGCGAGGCCGAATTCGCGTGTTTGAAAGCGGTGGTTCTTTTTAAGTCTGGTAAGTGAGGCACATTCTATAACACTTTCGTGTGACTTTTGCTGGAGTTGGAAGTCAATACTTCACTAAAGAACTATTACTAAAATAAAGCTATACAATAAAAGCTTGGAAGTGTCCTTGATAGCATCCATTTTACTAACCCAGAGCACATTTAAGGAGATATCAACACAATCGAGAGCAAAATCACATTACATTGCTAAAGCTGATTGACTCTGCGTGGCTCCTTCCCTCAAACATGTGGTCAGTAAGTTATCGCTTTTTCAAACTGAAAACCTATCGCTGTTTGAAGTTTCCACTTTTGTGACCGGTTGCATGACGATTATTCAGCTTTAAGTGAAAATCAGTTTAGT
Source organism: Astreopora myriophthalma (assembly GCA_014634185.1). Taxonomy (NCBI): domain Eukaryota; kingdom Metazoa; phylum Cnidaria; class Anthozoa; order Scleractinia; family Acroporidae; genus Astreopora; species Astreopora myriophthalma. The sequence continues at coordinate 2,151,362 of BLFK01000704.1, read as the reverse complement.
CTCACGACTTCTCAGTACTCGAAACAAATTTGAACGAATTTCGTCCTGAAATAAACTATATTTTCGCGTCCGCGCCAGTGGAGTGCCACACTTTACAGTTTTCGCACGCCATCGGCACAATGTACTAACTGAAGCTACGCTACAAGCCATGCAGTCCTATACACCACTTTTAAGACTCGAACAGGTCAAAAGGGTGTTTTTCTTTTCTGTTTTAACACGTTTTTAATAAGGCGGAAATGGTGCCCAGAAAGTCACGGATAAAGCAAATTAAGTTGCCATCCATTCCTTGACTGTTAGACTGCTCTCAACAGGCTTCCACTGACTGCCGTCACAAAGGGACTGAGCGTTTTAAAACTAACTCAGTTCTTACTTACTTGCTTACTTAGGCCGGGAATCAACCCGAGCCAAAACACTAATCGTATGAAATTAGAAGTCTTGTATTTTGAAAGTAAAATTTATTCAAGGAGAAACTAATCCATTTTGAACTGCAGGGGATCGTTTTTAACCACCCCGATGAAAACGCCCCGATTATTAACGTGGCTTAATAAGACGAAGTATGTTTTTTGAGTCTGCCTTATTAGCTGGTCGTATCAATAACCATATCATATCGAAATCAAAGCCGCTTAATTCTCAGTAATTTACATCTCACTTTGAGTCCACATACCTCCTCATCTATAATTAAAAATCCATTTCTCTATGATTGAATACCTTAATAAGACTGTATGTGTCGGTTATTGAAATATGCCTAATTAAAACGATTCTAAGTTTCACCTATTAACTTTAATTAAGAATGAAACTTATACTCTTTCATATTAATGACCATACAGAAACCCCGTCCAAGCTGTTATCTTGAAGTTATGTCATTTCGTTTTGCAGTAAAACTTTGGCGAGGGAGAAGTTTTCCGCCGTTTCCGCTTGCAATGCAAGCTGAATACAAAGTGAAACCTTCGGTTTTCTTTAGAGAAAGAAGAAATCATGACTTGAAACAAAGCACACGAAAACATGAAGTTTGTTTTATTTGTCAAAGACTTTAGAGTTTTGTTAGTCCTCTGTCGGAGTTCGCACTTTCTTCAAAGAAGTTCACTGAGTTGACGTCGGCCTGATGAATGTACAGATAACAAGAAACTTCCTAATGGCTGATACCACAGAGATAAGTTCCTACTCAAATGGAGTGGAGATTGTCACTTTAAAACTACAACCATGTGGCGTTGCGAGCCAGTCTGCTTGTTTCAACTTACTCTCAGATAGTCGTAATAAAAACATGGACAGTTTTTCCGATTCGAAAAATTATTCAAATAATTTTCTTCACGGTTGTTTTTAACTCTTCATTCCCACAAGAGCTCGTGTCTCTAATTATCAAGGAAATACCAATAAATAAAACATTAACTAGAAGTAGTCTACAAAAACTGATTGCTTCGTCTCATGGCTAAATTATGAATAGACTCAATCTGTAGTTTGAATTTTTTATATTCAAAAACGATACAATTAAAAAGTAGTGAACAAAAGCAAGCATATTTCACGCTTCTACCAGGTGAAGTTGCTTTTAAGTTATGTCAGTGATAGTCACTTACTGAAGCGGAGCTAATATGACTTCGATGAAGTGTTGTTAGATTTTTTTTCCCTTCATTCTCCCTTGAAACAACCCATCGGTTTATATTGTTCTGTGGTATTTGGTAACAGATGTTTTTACTGTAAAAAATAATTTAATAAAAATCCCTCCAGATCATTTAGCCACCCGTCATGTCTCGGAGGTCAAGCCATCTTGAATAACTTAACAAATCCAATTTTCTGTCGAACAGATCTAACCTTCCGCTGTGAAAGAAGGAAAGTCAGGTCACTGTTGAATGGTTGTCTTAATCACAAGGAGCGATTTCTCGACCACTTGACAATAAATCGGTAATATCGAACGAAATGAAGAGAGCGAGAGTTTTAGGGATAATTTTTCGATTAAATAGAAGACTTCTGGTCCGTAAAGTTGACTCTATTAAAAGACATCCTTGTGATGCCTTATCTTTGGACATTTTGTCCTGTTTTTATTTTTGTTTTTTTCGTTTTTGAGCTCAAAACAATTAAACAAGATCTTTAGGACTTACTTGACAAGTGACAATTTACATGGCTATAGAAAGCAAAACCCAAAATAATTAAAAAAAAATACGTCAACGCCGTGTCGAGATGAATTGCAACAAGTCTTGTCTTACATGACTAGGTGTAAACGGAGGCAATGATTGGCTTTTCTTAACTGACCAAGACAACAGTGCAGTTGTGAGCAGAGTGGGCATTGGGTACTCGATGTAGGAGGAAATGAACTGACTCAATATCAAGTCCCGCTAGCCGCTGTATGATTCAACTCATGGTTAGCGGTAGCCCTACTTGGAACAACTTGGGCCTGGGCTTCAGATATGTCGAGTACCCGGTTCTGTGAGACGCATCACAACCAGATTCTCAACTGAGAGGGCTAACCACAACCAATAGTCCAGTTTTCGAGTTCACCAAAACCAACAGACGCATTTGTTTACAGGTTTAGCCTCCATCTGGCCTCGGTTGTTCAAAAGATGGACAACGCTATCCAGCGGAGAAGCGCTAGAAAAACCAGTTGAGTTACCCAATGGATAGTGATCTATCCAGAGAGCGTCGCTGTCCACCCTTCGAACAACTGGAGCCAGAAGTACAACATTCACAAATACCAGTGAAACAACGTACTCTGCAACATATAATCTGTATCAAGGTCAAAGTAGTAAAGACAGGTCCTTTATGGCACTTGCATGTCTGCGTATCAATATTGCATGCTCTGTTGCAGAAATTAGCAATTTCAATTGGCATCCAATGGGCATGTTGCTTATTTTACTCCGAATTGAGACCACTCGTTATTAACGTGGTCACATCATCATCCTCATCTTCATCGTCGTCGTCGTTGGATTTTAGAGTTGATGATATTGCTAATGTCTTCAAGCATTTACTCACCTAACTAACATAAAGGCCAGACCACAACACAGGGAACTACGTTACGTACACTTTTCGAGCAGCGTTATGCGTACACAGTTGCTAACCATGACGGTGAAAAAAAGTCATCCGTGCCACGTGGGGGTCTCAGTTTTCAGGTATCACGGCAAAGGCAGGACCATTTCCTGGCTAGTTGACTGGGCTTGCCTTGCAGTGTGACCCTGGTGCACCCAAAAGTTGACTATAACGTCCGTCAATCGTGTATTCCGTACTAAATTAATCTAAGCCCGTTAGTTACTTACACTTCTTTCCAAGTGACGTACACTTCCTCGGGACATACGATAGAAAACCAGACTGACCTGCATCAAGGCCATTGTGAGCTAATTTCTTTTCTTTGTTCTAAACATATAGAACTCAGAGGGTTACGAGATCCACAACAAGTGGAATGTTACCAAGATCAAGCACAGATTATGTTGGGCGACTACATCAGAAGGCATTTTCCTGCTCAACAAGTTCGGTTTGGAAAATTGCTTTTAATGCTTCCATCCTTGAGAATGATGAACCCAAAAACTATTGAAGAACTGTTTTTTCGCCAGACTATAGGCAGTGTAGCAATTGAAAGCCTTCTCTGTGACATGTTCAAATCTAGCTGAGAAGATGGACGATTTTTCCGACACCTCGGACAGACGTCGAGACATAAGTGAAAACTTTGGATAAGAAATGAAAGAACTCTAATTGATACCCGCGATTGACGGTGATTGACGATGATAAAGGATCGTGACTTTCTGCCGCGGACCGAATATGTCGAATAATAGATTGCCTCTCAGAGTCTGGGTGATGGTGGTTGCTAGCGCAGAATTGGAGATGAGAAAAGAAAGACATGAAAAGAAGATAGAATCACCCCTTAGATCCCTGTAAATACTGCAAAAAAATTAAAGCTCTAGCCTTGGTCAGCGTAGCCAGCGTACTCAGTGACCTGGGGAGAGAGAAATTTTTCTTCAAACTCCCGTGTCCAGTTTTGTCACTCCCATATCGCGTTTCCCAGTTACAGTTGCCACACAGGCAAGCTTAAACTACATGTACGAACGCCAACAGACCACACCAACGTACTGTTCTAATAATATGTATTTTCTGAATGCTTAGAACATAGGAGCTAATTATACCCGTAGCCTCGATACGTATTGTACCCTCGAGTCAACCCCGTCCCGTATCTTTTCATTCTTAGAACTGTGATATCTGTGGGGACTCGTGAATTAAATTTTGAATTGAAGAAGTGATCCTCACACTTTCTGGACAATTTAAGCAATTGTCTCATATATGCACTTGAAAAACTCACGTGACTTCAACGGATTTCGAACCCACGACCTCTGCGATGCCGGTGCAGTGCTCTTACCAACTGAGCTATGAAGCCACACAGTTGAGAGCAGGTCAATTTGTTGGGCTCATGCGTGTTTTCCCGTGAAAGGAATGATGAATGAAATGATTGTGAAGTGCGGGTTAGAAATGAATGCTTAAATTGTCCAGAAAGTGTGAGGATCATCTCTTCATTTAATTTCTAACACCGCACTTCACAAAACATTTCTTTCAATGTTAAAACAACTGACCAATGCAAAACCTAACCTGAATTGCGACACTGCCTCTGGTCATTCAAACTCCCAAGATAGCATCCTAGTCATCAACTCCTGGCAATGGCTGTGGCGTCATTCATGACGTGCGATGACGTTCTATGACATTTGGAATTAGCTGGAAGGAGACGCCTGAGTACAATGCTGCCTTCCAGTGAGGTTAAACCGGGTTGTGATTTTCAAAAAAAAATATTTTTCTCTGCCCTTCGCTTTATGGTAGAGAAAACAATATAGATAAGCAGGCCACACACTGTCCCTATCCCTTAAAATAATACAGTCTATTACAGAAAAGCAATGAATTAAGAAGTTCGCAGGAAGTTTGAGTTTCACGCAAAGACTAGTTTCGTGACGACCCAGATAACCAAAATCGTGCTCATCAAAACTTATAGCAGCAAACCATTGGTAGGTTGCTAGTCAATTTGCCAACTAGCAATGGTATATTAAGTTAGTTATTCTTACCTGATACTGAAAACCAGTACTTGCAGGGTCGTAACGAGGTGTATGGGATCAGGGATCAAAGGCAAAAAAAGGGTGGGATCCGGGATCACAACTCCCGGGATTGGGATCAGCGGTGTTTTTCATTGGATCAAGGATCAGGCGTTCTGGATCAACAAAATTTTGCGGGATCAGGGATCAAAATTCTCATCCCTTTTGGAACCAGGGATCAAAAAGTTGGGTAAAATTACGGGATCAGCGATGAAAAAATATACCTCGTTACGACCCTGGTGCTTGGTCATTCTCCTTTCCACTGTGCGTGTTGATACTCTAAATAGCTGACCTATGATTGGAACTGTAAATCCTTCCTCCAGCAGGAAAGACAATGGTTCTTCCTTGATTTAGAATGATGGTCGCCCTCGTCGCTGATTTCGAACTTTAGGAGCAAACTCGACGATATCCAGATCGAGAAATCTTGACTGTGTACCCCACATTATATTAGTTCGTTAATAGAGTCCCTGATCAAGCTGATAATTCCATGTTTGTGAATTAGTGTCATTATCAAGATTTACAAGAAAGAGATTGAGATAATCCAATCTCATGATTAATCCATCAATTTCAAATGGGTCACGTAGGTTTTCAAGCCTTGCGATTGTCTCCTGAACTCTCTGATAAGCATGAAAATACCCGCTAGCCGCCATTTTTGTCTGTTACCGTCTCACTTGCGTGACTCCTTCCGCTCAACGCTCTCAGCGGATTCGCTTCAAAAGGTCAACCATTCATCCGTGAAGTTCAATTTAAAACTTGAATGTTGAATGCTGAAACTTGAATGTTGAATGTTGAAACTTGAATGTTGAATGCTGAAACTTGAATGTTAAAACTTGAATGTTGAATGTTAGAACTCCGGTGTCTAATTGCGAAACTCCAACGTCGCATCGCAAGCAGCAATGTTGAATTATAAAACTCAAATGTCGCATGGTGAACAGCAATGTGCAATTACGAAACTCAAACGTCGCATGCATGGTGAAGAACAAGGTTAAATGATAAACTTGAACATCGAAAGCAAACCTTGAATTTTGGCGGGGATATAACGCCATACCTCTGGGGCTACCGCGCGACATTTTTCAACGAACAAGACTCACGAACCGGAATTCATATTCGGCAAACCGGAAGTATCTACTTTCTGACTTCAGACGATTTGCAAGCCCTTCTTCGGTTTCTTGATCCACTGCTTCTAGTGTACGAGTTACGTAGCCTGCTTGGAAAGCATAATTACGGACTGGTTAGCCGAGGAGCGAGAGAAGGGCCGGGTGCTGGGAAGACGGCCGGAAGTCCTTCCTTTCAGTTCCTGTCAGTTTTCTCGCTCCCTACGTGCACTCCTTCCAGATTGTGCTTGCCACCATTAGAGTTGATGGCTATAGTTAAACAGATGAGCAGTACATTTCTAACTGGGGAATAATCCTCTTGGGGGTTGCAAGGCCGCTTGAAGATAAGTCAAACAGGAGCATCACTATAATTCTGGATTTAAAGAAAGCTGATCGATTCCCTGGGACTTCGCGATCAACTGGCTAAGGAATTTTGGCTTAGAGTCGTTTGAAAGCCATGCAATCATGCTTTCTCTTGTGATAGGCGTATTTGTCATTAAGCCACTTAAGACGTACGGGTGGTAAACCGCCGAACTGGTTTGATCGATGGCATTGAACTGAATGCAGAATTTCAGGAAACCCGACAAAAGAAATCAGCTCAGCAACGAAAGTGTGAATCAGAGGGCTTAATTAATATGTAGAACATGCAAGAAAGTGGTGTGAATAACACCCCTACTGACCAGCTGTTTCGGAAGTTTAATCAGCATCCGCACGACATGCAGCGAACAAAAAAAGCCTTGAGCGGTTCCAGGTGCGTTCCCGCGGACCACCGACATTTTTAGCCAAACACAAAAATGAGCAAATGCTTTTATTTTGTTTCGTTTAGCGAAAAAAAAAATGTCCCCCAGTTGGCGTTCCCAAGGCCGTTAGAGCTTGGTTTCTCAGCCAATTGGAAGGTTAATTCTTTTTAATTTGTTGTTTTATTTTGTTTTCCTTTTTTTTTTCCTTTTTTTGGTGTATATTCGTTTGTATATATTCTGTAGCTCTTCAGCCAATTAAGCAATGAATTAAACAAAGTACTGACATCTTTGAAAAATTACCCATTGCCTTATACATATGGAGTATCAAGGGGTGAGTTTGTAAAGAAATTGAGCGATAAAACATCATCTCATAGCCCCTAGCTTAGTCGATATGCATCGTAAATTGATCACTGTAAAGTGAGTTAAAAGCCGACATTCAAAGCCCTTCGTCCCACTAGAAACTGATGAAATTAAGTAATCGCCGCGCATGCTGACAACTTATATTTTCTCATCTGCATAAACACTAGCTCGCGAAATTGAGCACTGAATATTTTACTGGCTCCAGTTGTTCGAAGAAAGGATTGTGCTATCCACTGGATAAGTCAATTGGTTTTGATGGGGAATACATGAAATGTCATATATTGAACTAACTCGGTATATGAAATGTTACGTGATAAGTGTGCCAATCATTGCACTGAAGTGAGAAACTTAAGCAATTGCATAGAACTGACCCTGGATAAAAAAAATCCACTGACCCTGGATAAAAAAAATCCAGGCAGTGAATGCGACTCAAACCATCTGCGCCATCAAGCCAACTGAGAGCTCGTCTAAATTGGTTTTGCCTAGCGATTGGATATATCCACAGTACACGGCGGATAGCGCTATCCAGCGGATAGCGCTATTCAGCTTTTGAACAACCGAGCTTAGGTAGGTCCGGGTTTCTTTTTTTTTTTTTTTTTCGGTGGTAAATAACTGATCAAACAATTCATGCACTGACAGATGATGGGAATCGTAGTTAAATAAAAGAACTGAATTAGTTCTGTCAATGATGACACTTAAGGTAGATTGTTGCTGCAGATGTTGTGAGAGTTTTGGCATAAAAGCGCAAATTAAAGGAATGGCCGTAGAGCGCATGCAAAACCAGCGCAAAACGAATAAAAACTGAAATGCACACAGTCACCTCGTCATAGCTCGCGTTCGACCTGTTTGACGCCTTAAGGGTCCCTTTAATTTTTGCCGGTTGAGGTGAAGAACGTAAATTAAGTTATCCTACGCCCTGATGTTTACAGAAACAATATTATTCCAAAAGTGAGATGCCTTTTTTGTACACAGGTATACGGATCACCGTAAACAGAAAATGTGTAACGCCAAACGGGAAAAAAATCTGCTTTTGATCTTTATGGGATGCGTTGTAGAGGCGTCTGTTTGCTTGTAAGTCCTTGCGGATTCGCGTATCCAGGCAAAACTTGAATTTTGGATTAATTAGAAAACGGAGCTGCTGGATTACAAACAATCCACCCAATGGGCAGAATAGATAGAGCTGCAGTTGTATCAATGCAAATGAACTTTCAAACCACTGAAATAAATAGCAAATGGAAAAGCAATTTTGTCTTCCCTTTCGGAAACCTTGTGATGACCATCCAAGATGTCGTAACAACTTTCTCGCTCTGTTACTGCTGCCTAAAATATATTTACAATATCCCTTCAAGTAGCTCAAATGGGCCAATGAGTTGGTATTGGGCAATAAAACTCTTCGCCAAAATTCGCAGATTCAGACGGCTATAAGCAGCTTGGTATTGTCTTTTCGCTACAAAACGGATATTGAAACTGTAAATTTAACAGATGTTTGAATAACTAGCCATATGTCTCTAAAACTGGAAAATTTGCAGACATAGGAAACGTTCGTTATTACTGACACACTTTGGTAAGTTGAACAGACTTTCAGCTGTTTTACTCTCTCTCTTTGAAATTGACTTTCGATACGTTTCCATAACTTCTCTTGTCCTTCATATCCTGTCGAATGCCTGTTATTAGTTCTGTGTTACCCAAGTAATGGTCGCACATCAGAACACTCTTGAACGTGCGCCGAAAACTTCGATTCATTAAGCCATAGATTAGCGAATTCATAACGCTATTCAACATAGCCATCCAAGTTGTCACTACATAAAACAAATCAGACCAGCGGCAGCTCGGATCCAGAAGGCAAAATATACCGACAGCGTGAGGAAACCAGCAAACACCAAACGTTCCTACCACAATAGCTATCATGACAGTAGCTTTGTGTTCTTTCTTCGTCTTTCTATCGCCCTTCGTGTCCCGCCGCTTTGTCGCTTTGCAGTCCTCTGTTACAATTTCTCCCACCCTTATGACCTCAATTTTTCTACGTTGTTTCAGAGCTTTGTTTAAAATGACACAATATAAAACAGCTGTGACAAGAAAGGGCGCAAAAAAGAAAACAAATGCGAAAAATAGCGTATATGCCATGTTATGTCCCCAATCAACGGTGCAGATCGATTCGAACCTCAAAAACGTAAACTTTGAAAAAACGAAGGTGGAACCAGCGCACAAAAATGCCTGAAACCAAATATAGCCAATGACCATCTTAACTCTTTTCGCTGTGACCAATGTTTCATATTTCAGCGGATAAACAATTGCAAGGTATCGTTCTAGACTCACAAAAGTCAAAGTCATTATGGAAGCCTCACAGAAGATCGAGTTCAAAACTCCGGTGATCTGGCACATTGCGGTCCCAAATATCCAGTCGTATTTTATGGATGAAATGAGGGTGAAAGGCATAGCGAAGACGGCAAGTAGTAAATCGGCGATGGCTAAATTCAAAACAAAGGCGTTAGTCTTGGTCTGAAGACAAGTAAAGCGATACAGAGAAACTAGTATCAAAGTGTTCCCCATTGCTGCCACCAAAATAATCAGAGCCATGAGCGTCGACTGGATAACAATCACCTCTGAAGAACGAGGGTCGCCTGCAGTTTCCATGGCCGGCTAGTTTTCTTTTGGAACGTATCCAGTATTTTCAGCCCGTTTCAAGCTTACGGTCTTCGCGTTAACTTAGCACTGCTCAAAATGGTGATATTCGTAGAATATAAACAGAGATTCCAGAGGCCAGAATCCGTGCCATTAAAAATGTACGTTGACGCGCGTTTGAATGTTACAATCCAGCTTTCATGCCAGCTGACCTCATGTCAACTGTCATTATGTTAACAACGAATGGGTATTAATATTTAATTTCCGAAAAATATATATATATAACCTAACTAAGCTCAGGAAATGAAACCGTGAATAGAGACAACGAACTGTCCCGCAGTAGCTTTCGCACCACTAATAACAAAACAGATTAGCTTTGTCCTCTTTCGCACCATGTGACAAGTTAGTAATTCGGCCAATTCTTCTCTCGATAGTTACTGAAATATATGAAAAATTTAGTCATCGTTTGTTAGAAGTGTTAAATTCCATTTCAATATAGTCACTTTGCGGTATCGGTAATTGCTTCGTGTGTGCATGCGGCTTTGCTTTTCTCTTCACTGCATCGGAATCATTTTCAGTTTATGTTTTCCAGGTCCGTTGCAAGAATTGGTGTATGACTCACTGCAAATGCGGCGATGCAATTTTGTATTAAGATATAAAAAATCTCAGGTTTTTTGGTTAGGTTTTTTTTTTTGGCTGGATAAATGAAGGGATAATTCTCAGCTTCAAACCTAATTACCCCCGAATACCTCTGTTTCTTCTTTGTAGATCCAATTATTAACACGTTGAAGCCGATCACAAAACTGCGACTGCTTACTAAGTTGTCAAGCGCTCAGGTAAATCTAAAAAAACTGCGCTGTTTATCCAGAGTAATTTTTTTAATATATATATTTTCTATATATATCTAACCAGCGCTTTAGTATCTTCCTTCTCAAAGAACACTTAGTAAAATTGTGTTTCGACATTTGATATGGCACCTCCCTCTGTTTATATTATCAATTGCATAATATTTACGTTTTGGAATTGGATTTTAAAGTTGACCTGACCCAACGCCAAAGAGAAATTCTGAAAAGACCAAGAGAGAAATGACATTTGGCACGAGACGTTTTGGCGATAAACGACAGAGGGCGGTGCAGTATGCATACATAATCTCCTAAAATTAGCCGCAACATTTACGTAAAATTTTATTGCCAGCAAGCTCTTAACTTCTTACGTAAGCATCTCGAATAATACTCAAAACACTGCTCCCGTCGAAACGGAGATGACGGCGAAATGAACGATTTTTTGAACTATTGAAAGCAGTACAGAACAAAATCTCATACGTCCTAAAAAGACATTCCAAAAGATGTTGCCTGTCTGTATTCGAGAAAGGGAGGTTTCCAATAAAATTTTTCATATCGTGTTGTATTTGTGCGTCTTTAAGTACATTTCACTCAGTTATCTCAAGGCCGTGGCAGCTGACATTACAAGCTCTACCCAAATTTGCATTGTTAATGCTCTGTCGACGGTTCCCGGTTTTATTAAATCTTCTCAACAAAGAACAGTAAACGTTACTTCAATGAATGGAGACAGGTCTGGATTGCGAATCGTCAGATATGGGCGTGTATAACTTTAAAATGAATTCTGACAAAACTATAAGCTTTTTAGGAAGCCTTCGGTTGACCCTATTCTGGAAATAAGAATAAACGGAGAAACCTCTAAATTTTTCTTTAGAGGCAAGTTAGGAAGGTGTCTCTAAGGCATTTTGTCGGGAAACAACGCGAAACGCTATAATTCTTATTCCGGTAACAACGAATTTCTCTTAGGGGTAGTTTTTAGAAGGAAAGCTTCGCATTCTTCTTACTTGTTCCGAAATAAGGCCAATGCAATCGAACGCAGCCTTAAATGAATTTCGCTATGTTCATCTGATAGGTGGTAATGTAAATCACACGGTGACAATCAACCTGTTGGAAGCCGGTTGTAGAGGAGGGAAACTTTTTTCTAGAAGTTTCCATTCACATAACGCAGCGGCAAAACAATGTCAGGAGTGAGTCACGTACCAAACAAAATGGCAAAAATCTCTACAAAAGCTAACCGAGGCTTCTTAACCGACTACAAGTGATAGCCTTGTATTTGATCACTTTTTGGCGTTTGCTATTCGCGTTTCACCGGTCTTTCACGGACTGCGCGCCGGCGGACCAGTAAGATCATTTGGTAGAGCGACGGCGCACCAATACTTGAGGGTCTTTAAAACAATCTGAGGAGAAGGCGCTGCCTCTGCAATGACATGTGTAAATGGTTAGACTTTTTAATTTTCCCACTGAAAAGGACGATAAACCTTAAGCTCCCGATCACATCGCTTACTCCGTTATAAACACCGCGGGACGGTAAAGAACACAAAAACTGTTTGGAACGAGACTGTCTTGTGCGTTTTCTTTGAATGCCCACCATCAAGCTTGACCGTATTTTTCCACAAACAAGCCTAGTTTACTCCGTTTACAAGCAGTCGTATTGACTAATTTACTGTAGTGCGCCGAGCGCCAGGGTAACCTTAGCTGACTTATAACGCTCTGTTACGAAATCGCTTAACCGGGACAACGTTTTGATGGCTTCCAATGCGTTTGCTATGCTGACGGTCACCAAGCACACAAAATTGTCCCGGGTGGTAGGGCAGCCCTACTTGTGAAACTTTGCTGTTAAACCCACGCTATGTTTGACCCTCCTGCTAGGGTTAGTAACCCCAGAACTGACTTTAACTTGGGAAGATTTTAGAATGACGTGGTGTATAGAAATAGCTGTCTTGAGGCATACAGTGTCCAGCGCGTTAAAAGAGAGGCAATTAGGCTTGCCGTTAGAGATTTAGTTTACAATCGTCAAACTAAAGCCCGAAGAAAAATGTAAAGACGACGTACGGTTTCAAGTATTGCGATGATCAGCATATTTTATTCCACAAGTCAGAGAGGACAGTGTACAGCAGAGGTTGACATCAGTTTGCAGGTTACGGCTGTTGCATGCTTAAGTTTACAGTTATGCTGGTATTGAAAACTAGGGGCGCTTACCATTTACGCAAACGACCCGGATGAAAATTTAAATGATGCAGCTGAGTCCTGATGAAAGATGGATAACATACTAGTATCAACACGAAAGCCCCTACTCTCCCCCCTCCCCCTAAAAAAAAGGAACTAAGACACTGATTAAGCCGACGTATCATAAGTTCTGAAACGTTCTAAATGGAATGGTGCGCACCATTTGACATTCCATCAGGATTTTCCGGCTTTTCCGTGAATGGTGAGGACCCCAGGTTTCCATATATACAACAGTACATGCACACAGCAACAATGCGAGTTCTGATGAATCGCGGGACAAAGGTGAAAACTTGTTAAATCATCAGTCCCAAGACTGAACTAGCAAAAGCACAAATGATATCATAAATTAATACAGATACCTTAAGCTTTGATCATTAGACAAAAGAAAGTAATATAACGTTCAAAAGACAAACGTCATATAATACTCTCGTGACGAAATCTTTGTTCCAGAACATGTCAACTCCAAGTTACCATCTGGGACACTGTTGCAGGTAAATCAGGTCTCAGGATAAGCTCGTTTTACCTTCGTTAGAAAAGGGCATGACCTGATTTGAAACGGGTTTAACCTCGGGGAAAACGAGTTTCAAGTGACGTAGTTCACTGAAAACGGGCTTAACCTTACACAACTGAAAACGAGTTTCAACCTGGTGAAAACCCGTTTCAAGTAACCTAGGTAACTGAAAATGGGTCAACCAAGGTGACTGAAACCGGGTTCAAACGTTTTTTAACAATTTTACCTTCAATGTATTTGATAAATATTGTGGTTTAATTCTTATGATTTGTTCTCTAAATGCTTAAGCTTGTGCATTAAATGTGAAAGCCAAGCGATGAAATGTCTCATGCATAATGCACGCTATTCACAGTTTACTGAAGTTACTCTGCAAATGCAATTTTTATTGTACAGCTTCATGCCCATAGCCGTTTTTTAGCTCAGCGTCCAAAGTAATTTCATATTGCCCGTCCCGGAATTAAAACAAGAACTGGCATCTGGTTTACACACAGTTCAAATTACATCACATTAAAAAGTTAACTCCACCAGCTGAGATATGGCCTAAAAATTGGAAAGTTAGTTAACTAAGTTTGGGTAGCTTTCACTACATAGCAACCAGAGAGTAAGCCGTTAATATTAAACAGTTAATGTTAAAGGTTGCCCAAACTCAATGCAAATGTCTCTAATTGGGAAAAGTCATCCTCCAAATTCATTAATTTTTCTAATTTTTGAAGTCGTACTCAGGAAGTTGCAATCGAACCAAAGAATATCAAACTTAATAATATCAGATTGAAATTGAAAAACTCGTCCTCAGCCTCCTTTTGAATTCCGGAACGGGCGATTTCTTTGCTAGACTATACGTGATTGACCAAATCTTGCGCCACTTTCTCAATAAGCCAGAAGCAATTTCCCCCTTTTGGGTTAGCGCAGGCTGTATGCATTGGTCTCGAGTGTTGTTTGGCTTGTGTTATTGGCTGCGCCAGTTTGGATTAGTGATTGGTCAGCCAGAGAAATTACATGGTATTTATGACATTCAATTTAAAACCACCTCATCGCTAAATCTGCGTACGGGCCATTTGTAACAATTACCTCATGCTGTTTTCAGCAATATCTTTAAGGTAGCCGAGTCTGAACCTCAAGAACTTTAGACCGTCGTATACCAACCTCAACATACTGATCTAGCGTAAGCAGTTAAGCACATCTCTTTATACTTCCATTTTTACACAATTAATAAAATTACTTTTAGCAACAAAACTAGCTCTCTTTAAATACTCTATTTCTTGCATTGCGTTTGCATGCCTAACTTACTTTTTCCGCTGCTTATAATTGAAAATAACATTTTGTATAGCGCTCGATAATTTACAACACTCACTCATTTGTTCACCTGGTAGCCCAATAATAATACCATTTCTTTTTTTCTTTTCTTTCTTTTCTTTTTTCTTTTTTCTTTTTCTTTTTTTTTTTTAACCAAGATAAGGA
>BLFK01000704.1:2112835-2136451 GCA_014634185.1 Astreopora myriophthalma | reverse complement strand
CCCCCCCCCCCCCCCCCCCACTCCCCGTCACCCATCAATTTTGCTCCCAAACGAGGTCATGTCACAGCAGCAAGTACTTGTGCATACCCAATTAATACTTTCCGCGCATGGCTCTCGCATGGCTCTGTCGGAATCTGAACCAATCCTGCACCATCACTGAGATGGCCAAGTTTGTTCATAGTTTGGTTGGCCACTGGGTCATGCTAAACGCGATAAGCATGCTATTAGGCCATATTTAATTTACAAGTAGTTGGCTTGACTATGTGGTCAGGTCATAAATAGTTTGCTTCGCATGCTTTTGATAAGTTTGCAATCTCGTACCTTGAATCCCTGCTCCTCACATCAATGCACACATCGGAAGAAACGAGTGACTCTGGAAAGATCCCACGCGTTATCGATTTTGATTGGTTCTGCTCGTCGTACCTAGCCTGCGAACGCAGACATGTTTCTGGTTGTCCCTTCTCTCCGCCCTAAAAGTAACTTTTCCGGGGGGGGAAGTTTTCCGGGGGGAGGAGTACCCAGCCGACGATGAAGTACCATGAAATTTCTTGCGCTAAACAATATCGGTAACCCTAGAGCTAGTCTCTTCATGCGATAATTTGCTGGCCAAATAGTCTGAGAACTCCGGGTACCAGACTGAAGCTCTCCATGATCACTCGCTTCACGATTGCTGGTTAAAAAGAACGAAGATTCTAGGTAGGAGACTAAATGAGATAAGATAAGACAAGATAAGAAGCAAAGATAAGATCAGAGATAACATAAGAGCGCAATATAACATGGCACAATACGATTGGCTAAGACAAGTTAAGATATGAGAAGACATGATAAGTGAAGGTGAAGTAAAATAAGATGGGACAACATACGTTTTATGGTGATATAAGATAGATAACATACAAGGTCAAGCAAGATTAGGCAAGATACAAGGATATAAAGATAAGACAATAATACAAAACTAGACGTTTACAAAGCAGGGAAAGTTACACTAATCAAGCTAAGGCAGTAATTCTTTACCAGCATGATCAAAATGGTCTGAAATTCTCCAAGTAATAATAAATGTTCCGCTTTAATGAACTTAAAAAATCAAGGAGTATACAAACCAGAAAGGTAAGAAACCACGGACCATTCCACA
Source organism: Astreopora myriophthalma (assembly GCA_014634185.1). Taxonomy (NCBI): domain Eukaryota; kingdom Metazoa; phylum Cnidaria; class Anthozoa; order Scleractinia; family Acroporidae; genus Astreopora; species Astreopora myriophthalma. Next base: position 2,135,322 of record BLFK01000704.1, on the reverse strand, counting down.
TAAATTAAATTTCGAGGAATTGATATGGCCAAATTACGTAAAACGTAGAACAAGGCTGAATCGAGTCTTTTTTTGTAAGTTATACCAGCTGCATTACTTTCAATACGATATCACTCATTTTTGAACATGTCACTCAGAAGTCTCTCTATAGGAACAGTTCCTATCGTCTTCTTGAAGAAAAGCTCTTCGATGTCCTTAGCGCTGATTCGCCGCAAAGCGGGAAGCAGAAGTAAAAGGCGACCGAACCGTGGTAGTTGACTAGGACACTGGGCACGAACATATTCTCCGAGCATCAGCTGGGCCTGGTCCTGGGTTGATTCCACTTGTTCAGGATCCTTGAGCCCGCACGCTGCTATAAATGAAATAGATATCGATATAGAATGGGGTAAGATAGTGAATTCTTCAATTTTGCGGGCTCTGGAGTCACATAAATCTTGCCTGAATTTCAATAATTTCATAAAATGAAGTTAGATGGGGCAAAGAAGGGAAGCACTAGATTTATTCGACCGAAACCAGATTCGTGACCAGCGGATTCATTGAAACATTGTTTTGGTGGTAAGTTCTCAGCCGCGTGGGCATGCATTTACATGACGTCATGGTTGCCATTTTGGTGTACCTAAACAAGGGAATGGCGGTCATTTGTTCATTTTCATGCAAATATGTCCGATTGTTTCTGTAAATCAATATGGCCGATGGTCACGTGAGTAAAAGCGATCTATCGATTTTATCTAGCGGCCTTCCGCTAAGAAACCCCTGGGAGAGGCATGAGGGTATCACGCCACAGCAGCCGGGAAGGGTCTTCAATCTAGAATCCTTCACAATAGGCCAGCTTTGATGTACTTTAAATTCAATCTTAAACGAAAGGCATCATCTCGAGGCTCCGGGAAAAACTCGTACAAATCTTTACTTTATTCCGCGGAACCTCGACGTCACGCTTATTGTTTGAAGTTGAATTTTAAACTATAGATACTGGTCTATTCTTTATTCCCATGGAAGCCCTTTGTCTCTCTTTCAAGAATCTAGAATAGTTTTTTTAAAGCCGGACACAAAATCCAATAACATTAGACCTCAGGCTCAAAAACAATCAGACAATATCAACTAAAGAGTGCCACGAAATCTTAGTCCAAATAAGAAAAAAATTGCGGTTGCGTAAACTGTCAGCTACTTTCGTACGCTCTAAAACCACTTGAGAACACCGTACGAACGTAAATTCGATCGACTTAATTTGCATTTAGCGGAAAACAAACCCTCAACTCACTCGGCTTAAACAGCACTATCGCCTTCAGACATGCGTACTCGGTGGAGTCAACATTTGCGGCTTTGAACTTGTTGACGGTTTCTTGGAGCAAGCGCACCGTCGCCATCACGTCAACAATGGTCTCGGGTGGAGTTGTGTCCACGTGGATACCCGAAGCGGACAAAATTGGTGCGATTTCTAAAGGCATGGACCACTGACTAGCGCCAAGCACAAACAGTTCCCGCCAACCCTCTTCCAACAGAATTACCTGTTTGAAACAAGGTGTTTGAAATTATACTAAGGATGCTTAATTACGTAACTATGACGCACGCGGGGAGAAGATGAGAACAAATTTAACTTCTCAAATGCCTGATAACATGCTACGTACTTTATAACTGAGTTTGCGCACAGTTAAATTCATCAGCCAATTATATTGTCTTAAAACCGGTTTGCCAGTGTATTTCTATAAAGAAGGAAACAGGTCTAGTTGACTCTCGTCAACAGCGTGCTTAACCAGGTAGACCAATTTCGATATTTTTAAAATTCTACTTCAAACAATTAAGTCAGGATTTGTGTGAATTTTTCCCCGGAGCCTCGAGATGCTACCTTTTGTCTAAGAGTGAATTTTAATCTATCGAAATTGGCCTATTATGATGGACGCTTGCTTTGACTGATTTTGGTAACGTATTTAGTCAAGCAAATCAGTACAGTAATAGATGGGTTGGCGCCTAGCGCTACCATGTGCGACTTTACTTGCAGTCGCACCCACCTGGTCTCTGAAAGGAAGGCTCATGAAAGACGGGATATTCCTGGCCCATTTAACAGACATGAACAGCAGCTTCGCGGCGGCCTCGCACACTGCCTCAGGGTGGGAATAATACATCGATATCGACAGATCCGACTGAAATCTGATTGGCTTGAAGTCCAAACCCAGGTTGAAGTCATTTGTTGGCAGTTGACAGCCCTCCATGCACGTCTCGGCTGCTAGCAAAGTGTTAATGAAACCACTGGGATTGTGCTGAACATGCGCAGTTGTAGCGATTTCCATTCTCTCCTGGGCCTCCTTGAGCATCTTTTGTTTTCGGAGAGTCGAGCTGCGCGGCCCCCGTTCATGTTGGACAGCTGTAAAAATTCAATGGACATGCTTAAGCTCTTGCCGTAAGTCCCCACATTGGCCACATTCCTTGGCTAACTAGTGCTTAGTGAATCTGACTTTCGTGTGGGTCATTCTTAACTTAATTAGAGAATGTGATATTTCTGATCACAATAACCGGCGGTGCGAAAGTACGACAATTTCTTTTGGGGAGATTTTGGCGCGAAAATTGTGCGCGGCAGCCAAAATGTTAGTCTTAGCCGTGTCCAGACTATATTCCGAGCGTTAGTTCTCGGGTTAGCTCAGCAATAATTATTCCGTCTTCGAATACGAGTTCTTATGGAAACACTCATTCCAATCATTCCTTTAATACTAAACCGGAACAAAAATAAAAGAATAAAAAAGTAAGAAAAAATATTAAAATATATAAAATTTTAAAAAATGAAATAAAAGAATGCACCCCTTATTAAGGTGCTGAAAGTTTATATGGAAACAGATCGAATTTGCGAAGCGAGTCACTTGAAAAGCAATTCACATTCTAAGAGTTCGTCAATAAAGTCTTATCCTGCTATCATCCCTCTTTCCGAGGAAGGCATTCCAGGTGCGAAGTGACGTCCCTGTACGGAAGAACGCGATGTAAAAACTATTCATATATTATACAATAACAAGATTAATGCGATCGCTCTGATTGGTTAATCACCCATGGTTTATTGTGCCAATATAAACTCTGGAATTTCGTGGGTCTTCTGAATTACTATAGAAAAGAAATAAATCATACATGTCTATGGTTTATAGGCATGATAAACGACTTGGGATGCATGTTGGAAGAACACTTCATGAATTCGTAAATTACTCGCCTGTGGAATCAGGCGAGTAAACAAACTACCTGGGTAAATAAACTACTTGGGTTGTTGTAAATCACGAGCTACTTGGAATTCGTAAATCACGAGCCACACGCGAGTCATTGTAATTGTAATATTCCATAGAGATGTGTGGTCTGTTTCTGAAGTCTCTTAAAGGAGCTATGTCACGGTTAAATGGGTTTGAAAAGTTTAGCTAAACTTTTCAATTTTGTTGTTTGTAATCTGTGTCAATCTTCTCCATCCTTAACCATCTTTGTTCCTTTCTGGTTTATTATTATCTCTTTGGTGTTTTTCCACCTTTGTAAAGCATTATTTTCAGGTTTCCTTCCATTTAAAGGTAAATTTGTTGATGATCAAAATACCTCAAAATATAGTGACAGAGCCCCTTTAAAGGCATTAAGAAGGAGAGGAAAGTGGTACCACACTGCTCAGTTGTCACCTGGTCGCATAAAAGACGGCACGAGTATGCATCAAAGGGGCAGTGTCATGTGGGATATCACGATTTTTGGCCAAAATTCAATTTTAAACTTTAAACGCTTTGTTAATATTGGCTCGTCGTTTGTGAATATCAGTTAAATTTCGAGAAATAAATAAGAATGAACTGAAATAAGTTACAAGCGATTCAGTTCTTGCCACTGACAAAAGGAAAACTTGAAAACTTCGGCTGGATGTTTTCAAGTTTAATTCCATCTTGACGTCGGTTATCTGCTGTTGAAATATCTGTAAACTGTTTGTTTGCATTGCAATAACCTTTTTAAGGAATTTTGGCCATTATCTTGTTGCTGCCATCAGCCAAAAAGTGTCCTTTGGACAAGTTTTCCACAAGTACTAAAAATGGCATGAGAGAAAAATCAGAAAAAAAAACCTTTTCGGAAGCGAAAATCGGTACTGGCAAGCAAGTTTATTATAACTGTGTGTTTATTATCATCTGTACTTTTTTTTTTCGCTAGCAGTGAATTTGAAGAACATTTTTTTAATATTCCGTGATCATATTGATTTAAGGAATGAAAGACGATTGACCGGATTCCGCGAGAGTCCACGAACTGCCATTTCTTTTAAGTGAAGTTCTCTCATGGATCCTGATTACTTGCTGCTGGCTGCACATAAGAGTGGGGGGGGACAGGGGGGCGGGAGCCCGGGAGATTAGGGGGCGGGAGAGATACGGGAGGCGGGAGAGGAAAGGGCGGGAAGCGGGAGTTCTATGAGGGCGGGAGGCGGGAGAGAAATGCGAAACGCTATTTTTTTTAATTCAACAATGCGTTAAATACTTTCAAAAACAAGAACCCAAAATGCATTTGACTTGTATTTAACGTCTTCTCAGTCACTTCTGAGACTTCTGAGCGAACGAGCAAACGAAAATTTGCGCTTGGGCTGAAAAACAGGCTTACTTCCGGTGAAATAGTAAACCCGTTTACAGTGGTTACGTCATAGGTCATGAAATCCGCCTGGGACGTTTGGCTGCAATTCCGTCAAATCCTACTTCCATGATTTAATTGTCTGATCCCAATAAACGCCGGACTGGTTACTGGAAGTGCGTATACTTTATCAGAACACGAGACAATTAAGAATTAACTTTTGAGACCGTCGTCACTGAAAAGACTGAAAACGGATTTCAGAAACAAATCTGAAGAGCCGATGAAAATGGACTGAAATGGTGGAACTCAAAGAAGATAAACAAGTAGGTCAAAACTTCATTGAATTGAAACGTATGGCAGTGGTAATCTTGTTACATTATTTAAAAACAAAGGAAATGCTTAAGAATTGCGAAGCTTAATGACTAGGATGTGTTTTGACTCTGCCAATTTACAGGGGACGGGAGCAGCTCGTAAAAGGGCGGGAGGCGGGAGATAAAGGTACGGGAAGCGGGAGATCAGGGTACGGGAGGCGGGAGGTTCTGACCCCCCTGTCCCCCCCCACATAAGAGTTTCAATTTTTTTACCTAATTGTATCAAGGACCACATTCTCTACCAACCCCAGCAGAAATGTATTCAGCCAGTTGTCTCTGATTTCGTGCAACGTGGTTGGAAGACCGAGAATTGTACTATTTGGAATTGAAGAAATGATCCTCACACTTTCCGGACAATTTAAGCAATTGTCTCATATATGCGCTTGAGAAATTCAAGTGACTTTGTACCATTTTGGTTGACCAAATGAACAAATCTGAAGCTAGTTTTGGGGGAATATATGATTATCGAATATAAAATAAATCCGCGACGGCTCATTCATATACAAATTAGCGTTACACGAGCCAGATTTAGTAGACTTGGTGTGTATTATCGTCTGTTATCAAATGATCTTTACGATCTCTTTGAATCTTCCACGTGCCCTTAAAATTATCGTAAAATATTAATTTTGGTCAATGAGCAAGGTCATATCAACACGAGAAATCAATCAAACCTGATAATCAAGAGAAACGGACAATACTCTAAAATTTGAAACAATTTGCCTTGCTTGTTAAAATTTCGATAACCAAATTGTAACCTGCAAACGAGCTGATGGATTTGCGTTCGGCCGACATCGAGCGCCTAACGCAACTGTTGAATCTTCTTCTCTAAAGTGCTTTCCTCGCTACAGACGCCGGTTTCTCTCTCTTAATAAAACCTGACTTCACGGTCAAATGTGCTTCAAGATCGAAACAACAAAAACGAAACGCCGTTTTATCGAAATGCTTTGCAGTGGTGACATATCAAATTGGATTGTGATTTATCATGTGGTTTTGTGGCTTTTTAGCCCAAGGAGCTATCTTACTTAGGGACGTAAAACAGAAGTCTCTCCTTTTCAAGTACCTCTATTCAAGGCAAACACAGGTGTTTTTTCATTGTTTTGGATTTGACATGGCTTGAATTTCGGCTTGTGTGGAATTCAGGGTTTTATGAAATATTATAACAGCATAAAATATTCATCTGCTTTGACTCCCTACTGCTAAATCTTCGAAAACTGTTACTTTAATTATCACCTATTCCGCGTGTGGAGCACCGATTTTGATACCATGTTGTAAGAAAGCTGATTATTGACTAAAATCGGAGAGTTCAACTGAATTTTATTTTACACGCTACTAAATCGGATCACGTTTTCCTCTCCAATGACGAAATATGCTTATAATTCCGTGAACTTGCATCGTTTTACAAAACAACACTTTTTTATTCGTTACAATACTAAAACGATAATTGCTGATGCAGCAGGACTTTTGCCGCAAGATAACTGTTTTGAAAATGATCGAAAATAAGAGAAACCAAACAAATGAGTTCTAAAAAGCGACAGCAACCTAGCGGCGAGACTCGAAAGGAAAACAGAAGAAAGATGCAAATTAATGCACGATGGATTAGAATCACATACGAAAAAATTCAACCGTTGTATAAACCAGCGCAGTAAACTCGAACACAATGCGCGAGTGACTCACTTGGTCGCCTGAACATTTCGGACAAAATAATGAGACAACTGTGTATTTCCCTTTTTACATTATCTCTAAATCCGAGGAGATTTGTAAGCAGTTGTAGTCTATGAGGAGCGAGACTTCCAGTTATGTGTCTTGATCAGGTCCTTTCAGATAACATTGTCTTAAGAAATGAAATATTTAAAAGGTAAACTTCGTCCGGTTTTTGCAATCACGACCGGTTTCCTTCCCGTAACTACTTGAGAGAAGCTGCTTTTCGCTTATCTGGGGAGGTTCGCATTCACTATTTATTTCTATGTGATGTAATCATCAGATAATCAGAAACTAGAATAGTTCGTCCACCTCGGCTTTTACTCGGTGGACGTGAAAATCAAATTTAGCACTCATTACAAGATGCAGTAATAAAATTTCCTGACCTGCACAAGGTATGTTGTAGGCGTTCTACGCGCTTTTTTACACCCACTAAAATAGTACATTCACCGGCCGATTTCACTTTTGTCATATCAACATCTAATTAAAGACTGGTTGTATCTTCCCAATCGCATTTGGATAACTATCACATCTAGATTTAAGAGAATTGAAACATCCGTCTTCCCTGTGCACACAATGAAATATTTTTCACAATTTTCATCGACAAAAATTCGACCAGTCTTATACTAGAGCAAGTTAACATTGATTTCTGTGCGGTGTCAGGCGGGGAACAAATGTCGACTAAGCCAAAGTGTATCCCTTTACTAGCTTTTTAGTATCAATGCCTGTTAACTTTTTGATTTTGTTTGTAAGCCGCAGTCTTCAGCAGCTCGTAACCTTCACTTTGACCAAGGAAAAACCTCTCGCGGTTGCTACATTTCACATCGGTTGGTGTTTTATCGATTTCTCAGCACCTAGGTAGTTAGGTTTACGTGCGGTAAATTATCTTTCGCTTCAGACAGAAACTTTTCCAAACCGCACCATGGGAGACCACCCAATGAAATTTAGACGTGAAACAAAGAAAAAACGCATTAAAAATTAAATTATGATGCAGTCGCTTAGCTAACGTTAGCTATAGCGACGGATTTTGTGAAAAATAAACTTATAAAGCTTCCAGCATCCCAACATTATTCCTTAGTTTATATCTTGAGTTAACAAATGTTAATGTTGCCCCCAAAAAGACCGACTGAGGCGTTTGGAAATAACAAGCGGCGTTTTTTCTCTCAACGTTGTTTTTCAACTATGAGCACAATTCAAGGATTAATAAATGCCTTATCATTCCCTATGGTGCCTTGAAATATTATGTGCTCCAAAGACCAATAAAAGTATTCCTCCGTTTAACCCAAAGAAATCCGTTCTCTCATTAATGTTATTTTGTTTTGTTTCCGAAGAGGGAACATAAAAAAAACCTTATCTCACTCCTTCTTATCCCAACAGGGGTTAGTATTTCTAAAATCACAAAGCTTAGGTGCCTGGTTATCAAAAAAAATGGGTTTTTTTGAATTAGCGGACTAGCTGAGTGAGAATCATCTTGAAAGCTGAAGTGACAGGCAGTCAAAATCGTAATTCATCTTGATGGTTTCATCGCCAAAACGCTTGAAGATTTTTCTTGAATACTCAAATACTTGAATACTGCCTTTATTTGTTTATTTGTTCTTCGTCGCTAATTTTAATCTATTTTCTGGATTATTTGATTAAAACAGATCAGGGGAAGAGAAAATATCACGAAAAAAATTTCAAATTTCAGATACAAAAATTAACACTGCATTCAGCTGCCGCCACCTCACACTCGATCATTACATTTCAATTCAGTCCGTACGATTTTTTTTTTAAGTTATTGTTTTGTTTACAAAGTTTAAACGAACTCAAATGAACTTGATTAGAACCAGTTTTAACTAATATAGGCTGCCCCATATTGGGAATCGATACTTCTCGTTCCACAAGATCTCATCTCGCTGAGTGTGCAAACTGTTTGTCGTGCTTTTAATAATTCTTACTATTCTACGTACCTAAAGAACCTTCCTAAAAAAAATTGCATTCTGAATAAATTTTACTCAGTCAGGATTTAGCCAGGCGATGAAAATAAATGCAATCGATTTTCAGAACCGCCCGTCTCTCCCGCGGAAGGGCTTGTCCTTGTCGCTTTAATCCGAATTAGAGAGGCTTTAAAAACCATTCATCGTAATTTATAGCATAGAGCATATAGTTGTTTCCCAATTTCAACCGCTTGCACTTGCCTCTGTTTTCCTAATCGTAGTATTATACAATAACATCAAGGCTATTCCCTTTTAAGGTTAAGGCGTTTTAAAGCCAGGTGATGAATCTCTTGCTTCAAGCAAATTCATTGAATCCGCCCAAAAAGCTTTCGTTTTATCCTCGAGCTTTGTGAAGAAAAGTTCATAAGCCGAAAAGTGAGTGATTTCCTGAGGCTTTTTAACCTTCATTACGAGCTCTTTTTCGCTTTTACTGGCTAATGAACTTGTTCAAACGTATTAATTAGTTTTTCCGGCGGTTCCAGGAAATTCTCTGAACCCTGCTTTTCAAAGAGTGTTAAGAAAAATAGAATAATTTCATTCTTTGCAAGCATTAGCCAAGATCGTCAAGATCATGGAATGGATCTAGGAGACAACTAACAGATTAAAAAAAAAAACCACCATGTCAAAGCAGAATTGGGACATTCGTTTTACTGCCCTCGAATAAATGAGATTCCTGAAACAAAATACTTTAGACTGCATTTGAGAGTATAAATACGACTCGTGTATGATTACAAATTTGCTTTAATTTTCAGACATTTCAATATTGTTAGTTTAGTTTTTGCTCTGAATCTAACTTGGAGAGTATACACAAATAAATATAATTGATAAAATGCATCAACGGTGTAGACTTTTGAAACTCTTTTCAATTTTAGACTCGCCCTTCAGCAACCTGTCGTTCTCAGCTCGCCGTCGTAAAAGCTGTTGAATTACCATGTTTTGATTTAATGAAATGGCGGCATTTAAGTCAAGCCACCGAAGAAAATGATGGTCCAGAGAGATCTTTGATGAAAAAAGCAAAAAGATGTTTGGTGGTTAAGATAAAAAGGCTCTGATGAACAAGTGAGTTTTTGAAAGAGACCCGACAGGAAAATGACTTTTAAATGACTTCTACTCCAATCTCAAGGCAACCAAGCAAAAGAGTTAAAAAGTTTGCTTCGAAAATCAATCATTTTTTCTTTATGTTCAATATCGGAAAAGTCTTTTAATATAATTTCATTACAACGCTCGCTGAAACACAAAGGAAACAAACGGCCATTACCGAGTGATGTCATGACAAAATTGATTTTATCTGGGCACGGCTGAATCGCCCATAATAACAAAACTGAGCTTTTCTGTTCTACTCTCCATAATTCGGAATATATACATATCTTTGACTTGATTTTGCAATATTATGTGGAAATTTAGTCCAGAAATGTTATATGATTTAAATAGATGCGTCGAGTATAGGACACCAGAAATTATTGCCTTATCGTGTAATAACAAGTGATCCGATGTTGGTCGATCTTAAAAGAAGTGTGAGATAACTTAACATTTCCTTCTTTTACCGGACGAAAGTCAAACAGTTCAGTTTAACGCTTTTAACCCTTTTTTCCGAGAATCAGATTAACGTTTAAACGTTCGACAGTTTCCGAGGTTGTTTTATAGGGGTGTTAATAAGGCAAATGTAAATAAAAGCATTAAAATACGTTGTTGATTTTAAAAATGTCCTTGATATAAAGTTGTCTGTGTTTGCGCTACCATTAAATAAAGCTAACAACACTAACAGTAGTTGGATGGAGTGAGCCCAAAATGTCAGAGGGATAGTTTAATGTTTTGAGCTTGAAATCACTAAAGTCTCGACCATGATTCCCATACAGAACGCCCTGAGCAATTAAGCAAAGAAAATTGATCTCCTACCATCTTTGTTCATGGTGACTTCAAAGCACTTCTTCAAGCGACATGAACGGCATTGGTTTCTGTGGATTTTATCAACGGGGCAGTTGCCCTTGCCGTTAGTAGCCCTGCAAGTGTAGGAACGATTTCTGCGAATACTCCTCTTGAAAAACCCACTGCAGCCATCGCAAGCATAAATTCCGTAATGTTTCCCGGAAGATCGATCACCGCAGACTTTGCAGGGAATATCCAGGAGACGGCCTTTAGATGAGAGAAGCATGTGTTCAAGACAGGAAGAGTTAGGGAAGAACTAGGGTAATTTCAAATAGATGACGTCCCAAGACATCCTCTTTTGACTGTTGGGTTACAAAATTTTCGAAAGATACATACCGTTGGGTTTCGATTTATCGTTTTTGTCGAAGTCCATGTCGTCGAGTTGATGATCGGAGTTCATGTTGGACGAAAAATCTGTTGCGCAGTACTTCCACATCAGATTCGAATCTTCTTCTGCTTCCCGGAGGGAAAAAGCTTTAGAAGAATTGTGCATCTTTCTACGAGAGGCCAGCTTAACAGCAAATATCAGGAAGCCTTAGATAGACCTCAAAGCTGATTGGCAGAGGGAGAACCATTACTGTTTCATATACTATTCCTTGCGAAACAACAAATAGTTTTATTACTGAGGCATTTGATTCGCCGAATCAATTATAGGCATTGTTATTCGACAATTACCCAGACATGCCAAAAAATCGTAGCAATAAGCAGCTCCCATTTATTTTGCGAATGCCAAACAATTTTCTATTCTTTCACGAGAACTTTCGGGACTTTTCCTGTTTATTCTCGCCTGAATGAAATTTTGGTTGGAAAAATACCTACATTTGTTTGTACACTTAACTTCGAGATGACTTTCAAAACACTGTTTGATACGTCAGTAAAATATTTAATGGATGAATACATTCTGAATTATTAAAAAATATTTCCCGAAATATCATTTGGAAATCACTTAAATTGGGTATTAAATTAAACACTGGCTAGACTTTTTTTTGGTCATTATCAGGGTTTTTTTTCCGCAGTTTGTTGCGGTTAAATTGGATTGCGTAGATAGGTGTTGTTGATCACAAATCATTGACTCCTGCAAGGCATGGTGCTAAGTGTTACTCGTTTCCAAGAGAAATCAACTAATTTTAAAGTCACGCGCTCATTCGCTTCAACAAACAAATCATCTTCGTAGCAGGGTGGTAAGTTACATGTGGAAATTCAAAGATTAGAAAATGACTGGTTGATGCTAGCAAGTTAACGGGGTTTTATTATTCTCCCTATTCTCTGGCATCCCACCCAGCTGTCAAGAAAACAAAAATTATCTCGTGTCAGCTGTCTCTGGCTCTTGGCTTATGCACCTGGCTCGTCAATTATAATAGTCAGAGGGGAAGATGAATCGAATTTTAAGATACCCGTCTCTAATTGATAAGTTCGTTCTCCAGTCGAAAGCCCTCTAGGTGCCGTTCAGACACAAGTCTCGACCCGGAATGATTTACCTTGAACCGCTTAGCCCTAGGGCAGGGAGGATCCATAAACCTAACTGTTTTCCTTCCTTGGTGAGAGCATTTTATCCCAAATTAAATCGTTTATAGTTTTCCCATTGTCCAGTCCAGAGCAATTAGCGATGGCAAATAATTCATCGCGTGGTTCTAATTATCACTTAAGCAGACGGCAAGCAAACCAAGAAAGAAGGCTTGAAATTGATGGACAATTACTCAAATAAACGACAAAATGCGATCACATGCATTGAGTTGTTTCTCTATATGCTATAGGTTTTGTATAGCTTTGTAGTCCAATTTTTTAATCAACTAGGTTGAAAATTACTAATTTCACGAAAAAGGCTTTCAACTTTTTGCCTCTCAGTACTAAATTCCTTTCCCACCCACCAAGCACGTAAAACGGACAAAAAAAAACAATTAAAAAACTAGACAAACAGTGAAATCTCGTCATCTATAAAGCCGGAATTTGTAACAGCGATGACTGCCGCTGTACTCAATATTCGCTGACACTTCATTTTATTCACTGCTGTACTGGAAAGACTAGAAAGTACTACACCACTATGAAGCTAAGAGAATTGCGCCTCTTTGATAGTTATGTAATTTTTGCCCGTGGCATCTAGTTTTTCCGAGTATTGGTCTTTCCTCCGGTTTTTTTTTTTAATTAGAAAAAGCAAGAGATCATCTTTAGGAAAAAGCCATTATTGACGGTTTATTTAATATCTTTTCTATATCGGAAAGGTGGAATCATTCGGCGGTTTTGAGAAAACGGACCATGTAAAACGGCGGCGGGAAATTTAACTCTTTGATTCCTTTCTGGCTTTTGTAATCATTATAGGCGATTCCTTTTAGTCCTGAAGCTAGCATTTAAACTAGCTCTTAGTACCTTAAGCTGCTGTTACACGTTGAAACTCTTAGCTGAAACTTGTGTGCAACGGCGCTGTGAAACAAGTTTCAGTAGGCGTTGCACCGTGTAACGGGGTCGGTTTCGTGAAACTTTTTGAACTTCCGTACGTTGCGAGACAAGTTTCACGAAAACTAGAACCGCTTTCTACTTCTGCAACGGTCGCAACGATCGCAGTGGTGATAAAAACGAGAGTTTCACCGTGTAACACCACTTCGTGAAACTTGTCGGTTTCGCACATAAGTTTCAGCTAAAACTTTCAACGTGCATGTAACAGCGACTTTAGTCCGGCAAAGCATTAACATTTAAAGAATGATAATGGTGTTGGGGAGCGGGGTAAAAACGTTTTTATTATAAATTTTATATAACTAAAATAAAAAGATACAATGATTTCTGTATCGAAGTTCGCTGAGGACATGTGCATATTCACGTCGCTGAATAAAGGTCTTAAATCTCCTGACAAAACTATAACACGTAAGCCGGTCGCTTCCAGACTGAAAGCAGGCGATGTCCTTCAAAAGATTTTGGCAATCTTTAAAGTCTGGTTTTCACTAGCGACGCACAGTAACACAAGCCCAAGCATAAGCGCAAGCAAAAGAGCGCCTATTTCCCCGTGAAAAGCGCAAGCACGGCACATGTGCAAGGATCAAATTTTTTCCTTTTCCTTGTGGTTGCGTTTATGCATGCGTTCTTGTTTGTGCTTGGCGTTACTGTTGGACGGTTTTCACTTGACATGAATGTTAAATTCTTGCGCTTATGCTTACGCTTGTGCCTGCGTCGCTAGTGAAATCCAGGCTCAACCTTTTATTTTGTGGAATACTATTCTAACATTTGCTGCCTCCGTAGTGTATGTTCATTTTTCGCGGAGATGATCTAGATCTGCACTTGCCTTCCACTGACACATCTTCGCATTTTACATCTCAGTGACATCTCTTGAGATTCTGGAATGAAGAGAGCGGGCGATGTTCCTCTTCGTCCTTCGATCAGCCTTCAGCGCTAGCGACTATGTCACTGATTAGGAAGGAAACGTTTCTTTGATCTGATCATGAAGTGATGCTTATGAAGTGCCAACAAGTGCTCTATTTTTTCGTATACGGTGAGGGGCGTTTCCGCAACTCTCTTGAACCCTGCATGTGGGAGAGCCTCTGAGAGCGCTCCTGACATCCTTTCACCGTGGGCCACAAGACTTGCCTTGCTACGTGGTAGAGCGCCAGCTCATAAGTGGAGCGGCATTTTAACCGAACACCGTTTGAGCGTTAATAACGGCAATTTAAAATATCCTTCCTGTGTTAAAAATGTTCACAATTATCAATTAAAATTGACAACAGGAACTTAGCTTAATCCTCCAACTAGTTCAGGTGCTCGATCTCCAGCGATCTCGACTTATAGTTGTTTTCAAGAGATTTCTTAACATGATTCTGATTCTCAAATGTTCACGTCGGTCAAATCAGTCAAGACCAAATTTTTGCTTTGCATGTTTTAAACAGTGGTGTATCTGTAAATTTTATTGGTTGACATGTTGTGATGAGCGACACTAATAAATAGTAGAAGAATTATAGAGCAAAACGAATTACAACGTAACTGTTAGCCCATTAAATCTCCACTGCTTTACTTGGGCAATTTTTATCTCACTTGAATAAAGAGAGGCAAAGCTGCAGTGGTAGTTTTGGTGTTTTCTAGTCGATACCGCACAAACGCGGATAATTCAGGTTCTAACCTTTAACAACTCATTGGTGGAATATACCCTTGTTAATGCCGGTGAAACATCAAATGTCTGTCCTTCGGGAAGATCCCGCCATAGTAAATTGTTATAGCCAGACGCGGAAAATCTGAAAACTAGAAATAATTGCCCATTTTCAGTTTTCAACTTTCAACGGCTTTTTATCCATGCCATCCGAAGTTCACGTGTTCAGTCTGATGCGGAAACTGCGATGGTTGGTCAGTTGCCCCTGTTCTTGACGCGAGCCTATAGCAGCGCGTGAAAAAAGCTGAAAGAAGCTATACACTTCAAAACTATGCGCTGAAAGGTCAGTTGTTATTTCACCAAAAGGGATGTAAAATCTGAGTTTCCTTATTGCTTCCGCGATTAGTTAAGTTTTATTAGAGGAAGTTTTGTTCTGTAATGATTTATGCCCCATGATCTGAAAATTCTATGCGGTGTAGCACCGGATTTTCGAAAGAAAATAAATAAAATTAAAGCAACTAAACTGTTGTTCAGATACCATCGTTAAGCGCTAATGGAACAAGATGCCCGAGCAATTTATTTATTTCCACTAAAAGTGTATGATGTTCATGGTCGTTTATTGGAGAAGTTCGACAACAAGCAAGGTAATTTGCATGGTTTCATTAGCAGCAGCCTGCCGTTTCCCTTCGGCTCTAAATCTCTCCCGTGAAAAAATTTCATTTGATCATGAGGAGTTTACATGATCACTTGTCACAGTTTTGTTCTTAGGGTAGTAAAGAGGGGTCTAGATCACGTTTCACGGAAAATAAACGGTCCTTTCACAATTCACGAAAACGAAAACATAATGAAAATCACAGTTCACGGCGAATTAAACATGTATTTCTCGTTTCACCGAAAATAATGGTTTTGCAAAATCACTGCCCTCACGGCTGCTATGGAAATCACGATTCACGAGGAAAAAAGTAGCCATTTCAGATTTCATGAGAAAAATAAGAGCCGATCACGAGCCACGAAAATGCCCTTTACCACCCTCTATGATGTCGCTCGAGATATTTAGTCAAGCGCTGGTGCTTTCAAACGTTCTTTCATGGGTCATTTATTTCTTCCGTAATTTCGGCATTTTTTATCATGATTGTTTATTGATTATTGTTTTATTTTTTTGGTGGCTTTTGACACTCCAGGACGTTCTTCACTTATCGTGCACCGTTGCTTTTCGTTTGTAGCGTTTGTTGACAAAGTTGCTGTTGCCAGCCTGAGGTGCCAGCCTGTCGATTAAAACAAGAGAAACAAGTACAGTTGAACCTCTCTAATGTGGACTCTAAAGGGACCGAGACCAAAGTGTCCGCGTTAGAGAGGTGTCTGTATTATAGAGGTCACCGAGATTGCATCATTTTTAAGACTCCACTGACAGTTAAGTTTTCAGTAACGAAAATAGGCCCAGTGTATCTAAACTGACCAATATACGGTATTCAGACACACTGATTTGTACATCTCAGTTACAGTACATACTTTATACGAATCGGTTATTTGAAACTAAAGGAACTACGTACAACGCAATTCTTGCATGCCAATACACTTTTGCTGGACCGGACAAACTACTTGAACGTCTGGATTAATGTTTAGAGCTAACAGAGAATCCAGCTGTCCGTAAAGTACATACTTTATACGAATCAGTTATTTGAAACCAACGGAACTACGTACAACGCAATGCTTCACCTAAAAAGGTACTAATAAAAGTACAATTTTCAAAACTCCAGTTGAAGATCAGTGAATAAAACGCCTTGACGCTTGCATAATCACAAACTCGTGCACAAAACTATATGCCAACACCGGATCACCAGAGTGAGTTTCTGGCGTGGGCAGTTGAGCGCGTTCCGTAAATTGGACATCGCAGAATATTATGGTATTTGTCTGTCGGTTAAAAGGCCTCTCCACCCGAAAGGACCCATACACTCATTCCCGAGCTCAAGAAACAAGATTTTTTGAGCAGTAGAAACGTTCTATTTGCTGCTTACAGAAGGATGCGCGCAGACGGGGGCAAAAACTCCCAACATTGTAGGTCCAAGAATTTTGGTTCGATCAAATGTATGTTTAACACGAGCAAACATGTGAGTGCGACAGTTATATGGATAGTCAGCATACCAAAAATTATAGACATAATCCAACTGAAAAATAATTTAATTTAAGTGTTCAATTCACGAGTTTGCTCACAGAGCAAGTTTGAACACCGTTCATTCCAATTCAGTTACTAGATAGTTCGGGTAGTTTGTATCAGTTTAGCAAACTGGATTAATCACGAAAATATTTGGAAACCGTAACTAGCAGTTTTAACTGACGTTTCCGTGGACGTCGCCGTAGTAGATGCTAAGGTCCCTAAAGTCCCCGCCTAACATTGCGGCTCAAACAGCAATAATTATAACATAGCAAGTAAATTCTAAATGATGCACGCTGATGACGTCAGCAAACAAATGCCTCGCGGAAAAAAAAACCCCGCGAGTGACTTCAGCAGTTTGTATTTGTATAAAACTGGGGAGAACTTCCGCAGAAAGTTAAACTAAACAAGGCAACAAACGAACCAGCTGATGAGGGAGATCTGTGTACTTTTTCTTTGGGATTGGAGTTTTAAATTCCGCGACTAGATCTCAGCTCTTGTCGAAAGCGTTCGACGCCGTACATCACAGTCTTTTATTGTCTAAACTTGCAGCGGTCATGGCTGTTAATTGGTTCAAATCTTACCTCTTCAGCAGGAAACAAAGAACTGCGTAGCCAATTCTTCGGGGTTACACAATGATACGACGAACGAACGAACGAACAGAAACAAAATGCGAACTTGTTATGTTGTCAAAAACTATCACTACTAACTGGAATATTAACTACTTGTGGTCCTCCCAACGGAGAGACCCTAATTACGACTTATTCTTCTGCTCTTTCTTCTTTTCAACAATAGATCTATCACGGAATGGAAGTAATCTTGATTTGAAGGCAAATATTAATTTACTCCCACGTGGCATATTGGTACAAAAGGGCAGTTGCGCATGCGCATACTAAACACCTAAAGAAAAACATGCAGAAGCGGTAGCGGTACCTCTGGACATTTAAGCCTGAGCGACGTACCATAACGAGTCTCCCCGAGATTTCGGCCCGCGGATTTTACTTGCCACTTTCTGATACCTATCCCCGATAGGCAGTGAGGGAGAGAAATGTCGGCCCCTAGACCATATGTGACAGATCCCTTACGTACTCGCAGCTCAGCTCCATCTGCTTTATGCTATGATTTGGAGCGGTATATATTTGCGACTATAATTGTCATGTCTTCCATATGGTAAGGATATTTTTTGGTACTAATTTGCAATACACGGAGTTGGCGCATGCGCATTTGCTAAGCATGACAAAACAACAAAAGGAACCACGCATTTTCCGGTAAAACTTTAAAACGCTGTCGCTTTTTCAGACATATTTTGTTTTGTTTTATTGTTTGAATTCCGCGCGAACAAAACGAGGACAATAATTTAGCGTATACAATGACATTAACGTGTCTGGTTGGATAGGGGATGGACAAAAGAACTAACAAGTTATTCAAAAAGAGCAATAGCTCCTAATGAACCAGTGTTAAAAGTTAGAAAATGTTTGGTGCCTTCAGGCACTCTCCCGGACATTGATTGGTTAAAACTGTTTCTTTTTAGCTGTTATATTCCCATAAGCATCTGTTCAAGAAGGTTTTTGTGAAAGAACAGCAACATGTAAAATCGCTATGGAGATGTAGAACGTCCACATTTCGTTTCGTTTTGTTTTCCTTTAGTTTTGTTTATTCCGGTGTTAAAAATGCAGTTTTATAGTCGATTGAGAATGAAGAATGTTTAGACCTAACAGAGAATCCAGCTGTCCGTAAAGTACATACTTTACACGATTCAGTTATTTGAAACCAAAGGAACTACGTACAACCCAATGCTTCACCTAAAAAGGTACTAATAAAAGTACAATTTTCAAAACTCCAGTTGAAGATCAGTGAATAAAACGTTGGTGCTTGCGTAATCACAAACTCGTGCACACCATATGTTAACTATATGTCAACACCGGATCACCAGAGTGTCCGTAATAAAGAGGTTAAGTTTATATGACTTCGCTCTCTGG
Source organism: Astreopora myriophthalma (assembly GCA_014634185.1). Lineage (NCBI taxonomy): Eukaryota > Metazoa > Cnidaria > Anthozoa > Scleractinia > Acroporidae > Astreopora > Astreopora myriophthalma. The sequence continues at coordinate 2,116,606 of BLFK01000704.1, read as the reverse complement.
GGCCGAGATTTAGTGTCCGTTGTCCTTATTAGAGAGGGTCTGTATTACAGAGGTTTTTTGTTTAGAAAACGGGTGAGAATTTTTTCGGGACAAAGGGGAATGTCCGTTATAGAGAGGTGTCCGTAAGGAGAGGTTCGACTGAACGCAGACCGATTACCCGAGATGCCTTGAGAATATCGTACATCCGGGATTTTCAGTAAACGAAAATGCAAGACAAAATGGCGGCCCCAAATAAAGTGACAGATACGAGAACAGAGTTGGCCGAACTCATCAAGAAAAGAGCAGAGATCGCAGTAAGTTCAATTGAAATTGTATATTCTTTGCTAGTGATAAATCTTAGTTGCTCTTCGATGATCTGTTGGGTCGTTTTTAGCGTGGATTTCTCGAAATCACGTTGAGCTTGAGTGGATCGATGACGTCAGCGCAAAATTACACGTTTCCGGGGACAAAACCGATTGGATGTGTTTTCTGAGGGTTTCTTTTACCCCCTGCGAAATTCAGCCTCGTATAAATATCGGGCCTTTCACGCGTTTACGAGTAATACAGGAAATGCTTTTTATTTACGTTGACTAGCACGTATATTTCGCCAGTTCCCTTCCAGTCTTCCCCACTGCCTTGTTATGTACTTCGATTTGTTAATGTGATTATTATTATCGTTATATTATTATCATTATTATTAGTATTATTATTATTATTTCATTATTATCATTATTGTGTTTATAATATTGTATAAACCCTTTTTTTTTTCTTTTTTGTTTTGTTTTGTTTTGTCATGTAATTGCAGTGAAAATGGAATAAATAAATAAAATAAAATAAAAGAGAACACAAGGCCAGAAAGGATTTTCTTAATCACGGCCCATTCCATTTAATGTCCACTTCCCCTCCCCCCCCCCCCCTCCCCCAATGGATGACACGTGAGGAGGGTCACCAAGGTCATTTCTGAGGGGGTAAGCCAGTCGGCATCCTTTGATCTTGCCGTTTTTTCTGAAGTGTACAGTGCAAATGGGCTTTTTTCTCAGGGGGAGTAGAAAACTTGGCTTATTTCAGAGGGTGTTTTGTGTCAGCACTTTGATCTTCTTTTCTTAGGGGTTAATTTCTCAGGGACCTCATCCATGGAGAGGTGTGGACATTATATGGAATGGCCCCACATATTTAAGGAAGTAGTTCAGTATTTGAGAGATTACTTACATTTTGACATCTTTGTGAAGGGGAAAGGGCTGTATTGACCACTCAGTGGAGGTCAGTTATTTTGGCTGTGATATTGCATGCTTGGGCTATGACTAAGCATGATGTGACTGCACACACTACAGTGAGTGATGCCACTCAGGACAAAATGGTTCAGTTAATTGTTGTGGTTTGATACCACAGAACCGGGAGTTTCATGACTTTTAATGGATTTCCCCTAAAAGATGAAGTTCTTCTTAAACAATGGGTGTCCTGTATTGTGTGAAAAAAATCAAGCAGTCCAAAGCACTGTCATACCTTCTGCAAGCATTAAAAACACACCAGTATGTAGTCTGCAGGATTTTCAAGATCCAACTTTTGCTGGGGAAAAAGTAAACTTCATTCGAACATATTACTAAGCCAACTTAAATCTTGGTATTGTTTAGGATTAAGGATTCTGGTTAAAAAACTAAGATGTACATTAACTGTAAGGAGTATAGTTGTTGTGGCTCAAATTTTTTTCTGGCTTCCAAATTTTTAAACCAGTTGAACTTTTATTTTCCAATGTCTTAGGTGCATCACCACAATCTGAAACAATGGAACATAAAAACGAAACTAAAAAAAAAAGGAAGAAACTGGTTCGGAAAAAAATTCTTAACCAAGGGTGACTTTAAACCACAAAATACTCATCTCTCAAATGATCTTGGTCTGGAATTTCGGATCCTACCTATATGTAATCATAGGCATAAAATCTGTTTCATTCCAAGGGGTTTCAATAACTTTTGATATAGCTGTCCATGGTAGCTAGCCCATTGTAGGTGGCAGTTTGACAAGTTTATGATAGGATGTTTAGTGAAAATCAAGACAAACTAGCCGGCGGTTAGAGTCAAAGTGGATGGTGGAATAACACGGGTAACTGGCTTCCATTGAAACCCCTGCATTCCATGCTTGTCACTTAAACCAGCTGTAAGAATTGCACTAACAGACAAAAATTTGTCCCTCTTCATTTGGAAGGAAAGTCTGGCAAACCTCGAACGCCAGATTTATGCTTTTGAGGGAAGCTATTTAGAGGACACACAGCTCTATGGAAATATCATTAGAGGATGGGACAGACTTCTAACAAACAAGTAAGTCAACTGAAGTAATTTCAAACATGACCACTTTACAAATTACTGTTGGTTGCAGCTAGGCGTAAGAGCTGATCTAACTGGCTGTCAAACATTGTACGTTTGGTCATCAAAATTCAAAGTTTGACAGCCTGCTAAGCCAAGTTTAGCATAATATAAATTACTGTAACAAGGTGGGGTCAAGTTGATCAAAGAAGTCTTCAATATCCAAATCTCACTGCTATTTTTAAAAACTCTCTCTCACAGTCCTTCAAACATGAAATGTTTGATTGCGACACGTGCCATGTTTGATAGCCAATTGGATTGTGTTTTTAGGTTATGAGTTTACGGCTAGCTGCAACTGACAGTAAAAATAAGTTTGGGAAATGAAAAGTGACAAATGTTGACAGGTATTAATGAGCTGCTGTAGAGTTGCAGCATTACGAGTGCATTATGTTGCAGGTAGAGATTATTTCAACCTAGTTTGAGTTGAAACTTGCTTTGTTTTGTATTCATCATTCTAATTAAGCAACAAAGAAATTACATATCAAACTTGGTTAAAATCACTTTTTCCTGGGATTAATATTTACCTACAACATATGTAATGAATTTTACTTTGCAAGATCCAAATTAACATGCAAATCTAAAGTATACATGAAGCACTGTCCAGCTGTGCAATATAATGTTACTGGTTCTTTGAATACTTCAGCTTGCTAGTCATTCAACTTATAACTTGTGTTTGGCTACACGATTACATGGACAGAAGTAGAATATAGTCCGAAATTCACCCTCACATTTACTTTCATTGCAAAGATGAAATATGTTTTCATCACTGTTTGCTGTAACTTTTATGTGCAGAACTACCAACACAAAAGTTGAAAGAAGAAACAGAAAATTTAAAGATGCTGAGAGGTTGTTCTCAAAATCATCCATCACATCACATGCTGTAAGTGCAATGACCATTTTACTTGGTATTTATGGCATCAAGAGTTACTCTAAAACTCAGTAAACCGGGAACACTTGAAGGAAGATTAATTAACAATTAGACCCTTAACCCTTGAGGGCGAAAGGTCTAATTGTTTTAGTATCACCCAACTAGTCGGACAGAAAAGGCAATAATAAAGTTAGCAAATGCAAGTTGAAGAAATATTTATTTGGGTATAAAATTAAAGAAAGCGTCAAAAAGACTCAAGATTCTGCTGACAAGTGTTCAACCTATTGCTACTGTGTAATTTTGGTGTGCCAGTTAACAATAGGAAACCTGTTACGGTGATTCCTTTAACTAACTGGTTTCTGGTAAAAGCATTAGGCCATATGACCATTAGGTGTTATGTACACTCCCAGAGGGTGACTTTGTTGCTGTTCTTTGTAGGCAATAGCAGCTGGAGGTGGGCTTACGGAACCTCTTCCTGAAAAGAGTAAGTTTCTTATGAAATTTATGGAGGTACAACTTTGTTTTGTGGTTTAGGGAACATGGTTTAGGGAACATCCTATGGCATGT
>BLFK01000704.1:2100335-2110335 GCA_014634185.1 Astreopora myriophthalma | reverse complement strand
ATATTATTGCTGTTGTGTTCTTCATTTGGAAACCTTGCACTGAAATTGTAATTCTGTCTCTCAGGATTGAATTGCGAGTGAAGAAAGCTGGTCACAGGTCTAGGGAACCCAGTTTTGGAGAGGTAATGTGAAAGGTATTCCAAAGAATCTATCGCTGCTAAGATCAAGTCTTGTAGAAGTAGTATATCAAGTATTTGCTTCATACTTGGAACAACATGTGACTCCAGCTCTAGGACTAGCCTGCGAACAGGCTTCCTGGGCACGCTTGCAGTCTAAGGGAAGGGAGGCCTGCTTGGAGGTGTGAGAATCGCCAGTGCCGCCTCTTTGAACTCCCCTGACGAATTTGCTTGTCGGCTTTCAGATTTGAACCAGTCAGCATGCACTAGTAGTAAAGCTAAATGTCAACAAATAATACACCTGAATTTGGGCGTGCTTGCAGCCTGCGAATGCATGTCTCGCAGAGAAACTCCTAAAATATTTCACATCTGAATTTTGGACGCATAGATTCACGATTCTCGGACCTCTGTGCAGGCTTCCCTTCCCTTAGCCTTAGCCTTCGAGTGCACCCGGGAAGCCTGTTGGCAGGCTACTCTACGACTTACTAGGGGGCCTAGACAAACGCGTCTTTGAGCAACAGAAGGCAACCAGATGTGGACTTTTTGTATTCATGGGAAGTTGTCTCACTCAAATTTTGGAGCATAATAAAAGACTATATAAGAGTAAAGACACTGTCTTAAAATTAGAAATACGGTTGGGTCAAGGCTTGTTAAAAGGGATGACACCACACTTCTGGCTACCATTGATTGCTCAAAAATGCCTGTGCTTAGTCCCATATAAAGAGGGAGGACCAAGATGGAGGTTGGATTAAGGCATGACTTGATTTTCTTTATTTTTCAGGATGAGCATGAAGATTAAAAGAATTGCAGACAATAAAGTTATCAAGGAGGTGTTGAAAGGGAAAGGAGTGAATTTATAAGTTGCTGGGTTTCTTTCAAACTCTTGAAACTTAGTATTGGAACTAATCTGTTGGGAAAAGTGTTCTTGAAGAGTTCTTGCAAAGTGAACCTTTCAATATCATACCCGTGTTTTTGTATTATACATGATCAAGTGACTTATCAATCAATCAATCAACCAGTTAGTCAGTCTGTTAGTCATTCAGTTCACAATATTTCCTGTTTTTGTTTGTTTGTTTTTTTAGTCCTGATTATTCTGGCTTAAGATTAACTGGGCTGTTTACATTGTTCCATTTGTTCCGTATTTGAAGGCACCATTCAGTGCAAATTATTACAGTTAAATGTTGATTTGTACATAAGAAATACCACCAATAATTTTGTGAATTAGTAGCAGTTAAGTGAGTTGTAAAAGGTTTCTCTCCAAACCTGTATTTTCCAAGACAACAGTTTCGTTTAATGTATACATGTTAATATCTTACACATCACCAGCCATTTCTGATTTCAGCTCACCTGTGCATCTAACTGAGCATTTTGTTTTCATTTAGTGTGTATAGAGCGGTTTTCAAATGACTGTCGAAGGTAATTACGCGATTGCGATTGCTACGCTTTGTGATTGGCTTAAAAATCTCCCGCCAGTTTATCAACCAATGAGAAGGAAAACCAAAACCAATCGCGACTTGCAGGCGCGATTTTTCCCGCGCTTTGAGCAAGTTACGTGGAATTGCTACGAATTTTGATTGGCTCATTGCACTGCTTGCTCCCACTGTGATTGGTCGGAGTGATTACTTTGGTATTGGTTTTACGACACTCAATTGCAACTCCCTCTATTATTGTATGTATTAAGTACAAAATATAAGTGGGCAAGTTCTATATGTGACTTGGAATACTGGTCTGCAGGCTGTTTTACGTGTTGGATTTTGTTTTTACCGTCGTGTTAAAAAACAAAAGCCAAGAAGTCTTTCCTTTTTCGCAGTGTCTTTGTTCACTTGTCTAAGTGAATGAGTTGTAAATCGTGGCTCCAACGAAAATTGAAAGATGGGACCATGTCCACAGACTGGTTTTTTTACGTCACTAAGCTGAACAAAAATGAAGGTGGGTTGGGATAGCGAAGGGACAATGGGAAGCATCGCTGAGAGGGAAGAAGGGGGAGTGGGGAGAGGGCCGTGTTACCTGGCCAAATTTCACACGCAGCTCTTTTTGAAGATCCGAACATTGCTCCTGAATATCTATATTAGTGTTCTTGTCCTCTCCTTTGATTGGGTCCCAAAATGGGGTGGGGAGTAAAGAAATTTTGGCTGGAAACGTCCTGTAACGTCCTGATTGCACCTCAACGCGACTGAAGATGAGTTATAAGTACCACTATAAGTTCAAACCATGTGTTTACGATGATATACTGTAACATTGGGCTTGAAATAGGTCAGCGCTGTGAATACAGTGACTGCATTTTACTCTTTGTGTTTCCAATAATATTATTAGAAGACATTTCGTACACCCGACTCAATCGGCGTAATAATTATCGAGATGAAGCAAGACTGTCTAGGACAACCCTTGGGAAATTTTCTGTCCATATGATCTTTATATGGAATCCACCAAGTGGCGTAGACACTATTACTTTGTTTCGATCACGCTATTTTGAGTAATTTAAGTTTTATTTATGTTGAATTCCCAATAAAGATGACTGAATTCGGATCGTTATGCGGTTTCATTCCTCTGTTCACTTTTTCGCCATCGTCAGTTTCATACTAATAGCCTACGGTTCTGCTTCAAGTTGCGTGCATTTTATTCGTCGCTGACCACACTCGAACGGAAATTTTACGATAACTGCAGAAATTCACGCGCGCTCATTGGCTAATTTTTATGGTCAATATGCGGACAGACACATGAATTTATAATGGTCTCGCGTTTCGTCTTAATTTCGTCTCTCCTACCTTTTTGTTATCGTAAAAAACAAATTGACGTCAGTTTTTTATGCGTCTGTCCTGTTATTGACAATGAATTTCGTCATCACATTGTCAAAGTAGTTTGCGGATCCACTCGGCTATCGCCTCGTGGATCCACAGCTACTTTGACAATGTGATGACGAAATTTATGATCAATAACAGGACAGACGCATAAAAAACTGACGTCAATTTGTTAAACGACGCCTAAATAGAATTGCGCCTAGACCCGAATACCAACACAAGCGCGCCTACGTCTTCAGTTACGCGGGGGCCACTATTGCTTATGATTACTTGCCAAAAATGTTGAGATAATTCTTCCTCTCAGTGGTAAATCTTTTCCCATCTGTTCCGCACATGCAGGGTGGTTTCGTGGAACGAAGGGTAACAAGTTTGTCCTTGGTTGGCATATATGAAGTGCCAGACGATTTTGAGGGACGGTGAAGGAGATAAAGGCATTACCTCGCTTTGAGAAGCACTGATGAAGTTATACCCAGGGCACAAGTCCAAAATAGACCGTCCCATTACACAATATTTTCGGTGAATGTCGATTGAGTCGCGAATATTCCTTTTTGCAGTACTTACGTGCAAGGTAGAGTTAAGAGAGGGGTAAAAATTAAAAATAGAGCGTGTCCATGGCAAAGTGAAAGAGGGTGCGAATATCATGTCACTGCCTCTTTGTAACTGAATGAACTGGGTGACACTAGGTCGGGTGACACGCTCTCTCCACAATTTTAAGAAAATAGCTCGCGCTGTCAAACGTGAATTTCGTGTTCTCTTCTTCAGAAGAGTGAAGAAGGTGGTCGATTCTTTAGGGAATGTAAGCTTACTCCTGGCTTACGCACTGTTTTGTGAGGGTGGTGACTGAAAAGGGTATTTTCGTGACTCGTGGTCGACCTTTTTTTTTCCCGTGAAATGTGAAATGACTACTTTTTTCCTCGTGAATCGTGATTTCCATAGCAGCCGTGAGGGGTGATTTTGCAAATTATTTTCCGTGAAACGAGAAATACATTTTTAATTCTCCGTGAACTGTGATTTTCATGATGTCTTCGTTTTCGTTAATTGTGAAAGGACCGTTTTATTTTCCGTGAAATGAGATCTAGACGCTCCCTTTACCACCCTCTTTTGTGACTGTGACATGCAAGTGCTGGTTGAAAAAAGGGAAAAAGCACGTTGTTTGCAGCTCTTCACCCTACCTAGGAAGGAAGACTTATAAAATATATATTTGGGGTGGTCGCCTGTGATCAGGCATTCTGGGGTGGTGCAGGAAAAACCAAGAGCTGTACGACCACGTACGATATAATTTGTTTCTCAGTAAAGTTTAGAAAGCTGTGTAACAAGATTTGTTTTTCAAGCGTAACAAGACGGTCCGTAGAGTGTATTTTCTTTTCAAAATTAAAGCAAAATCATGAGCACATTTGCTTCGAGAGGTGTGAAAAAATCGTGACAAAGGAGGGAAACTTGTCGGCGAGCCGCCGTGCACAGCACAAATGCCCGCCACACAGCTGCAATCTGATTGGTGGAAAGTTGCCTGGCGCGGAACTCAAACTTGTTTCGCTGCACGTCGGTCTGCAGTTCACTTCGATCCTTTGTACGAACGACAGCTCAGCTGGAATCATGGCCTCTTTTTTCGGAAAACAGCTGACTTATCCATCCAACGGCGTCCCCAAAACCATGGCTGATCTTCGAAGATACGAAGGATTTTTCCCCAACATGAGCGGGGCAACGTATGATCCCATTTCGCTTATGAACGAGGAGAAGAATCTTGGCCAAGAGGCGAACCGTAGTTTTTCTTCAGATTCCACGACTGCTTCCAACGATGATGACATCTTTTCGAACACTGCATTTGCGTTCTCAAGGTATTAACCTTTTTAACTGCCACGATATGAAATTACCGGAAAGCATTGTTAAAACTGCTTTTATATCTTGCACTGTGCAACTAACAGTGTTGTGAAGAAAACATGTACATGTGTATTTCAGCTGACATGTTTTGACATTGATTTTCTTTCTAGTTGCTTAGCTTGTCGGAAAGAAATAGGAAAGGGAGATCAATTCGTGGCCGCTCATTTCATCGGAGAGAAGAAAACAAAAACATTCAGTGAAACATTGCGAAACAAGCAGCATGGTTTTGCGATTTTTTTAAAATTTGTCTTCTAGACCAAATTGGAAGCCGATTGTGATGATTAGCATTTGAAAGCACAGAGCATCGGAGCGAAACGTATTCTTTTCTTCTCGTGATAATAAGACGTGATTGGAAAAGTTGCTAAGATTCCTGATTATTTTTCGCTACACCTGTGGGGGGAAGGACAACAATCCAACTTTATTTTGTTGTCAATATCACAGCTTAATTATTGTTGTCAATCATAACGAAATTACCCTCTTACATCTCCCATGCCAGGAGACTCTTCGAATGTTAAGAAAAGGTTTATTCCTTAGATTTTTGTACAAATGTACTTGTTTTGTACCCCCGGCAGTGGTGATGACAGCACAGGATCAAGCCAAACTTCTAATGATGCTTTTGATGAAAGCAAAGAAACGTCCCTGAAGACGCCGAAGAAGAATTATCCAGCAAAGCGAGTGAGTCCTAGGAAACCTCTAAAGCCAGTGAAGAGTGTAAATCCCTGCGATCCCAGCTTCAAAGGCGTAACTTTGCACATGAAAACAACTCTAAAGAAAGGAAAGCGTGGGCAGAAAACCCGCTCCGAAGCGCAACTGGTCATCGACTGTTGCTTCACATCTAGAAAGAAACGTCGATGTTCCAACCCGGAGTTCGATTGCGGCAAGACGTCAAGACAGAGGCCCGCTCCGTCGGGGCTCAATCCTTCCATTTTTAAGCTCCAAGGCTCTCCAGATTCGTTTCACGAGAGAAGTTCTTCGGATGTGGATCTGGGTATGATAACCCCGATTCAAGTGGAGAAGGAGTGCGCGTCGTGCGGAACTTTCAAAACCCCTTTGTGGCGTGATGCTGAAGATGGCACGCATCTGTGCAATGCCTGCGGAATCAGATACAAAAAGTACAGAATCCGGTGCTTGAGATGTTGGTATATCCCGAAGAAAGAAGAGAAAGCCTTACCCTGTTGTACGAGCTGTGGCCATACCTACAAAATCACCCTGGGTCGCAAGGCAAACCCTTTGAGCAACAGTGAGTAAAATCAAATTGTAAATGGGACAATTGGGTTTTGTTCAGTTCCATTTACTTTTATTCAGATCACTGCATTAGTTTTGAGGGTTTTATAACACTTAAGTGGTGTATGGGGGGATATGTAAGGTAAAAATATATATATATATTTATTTATATATATTGTTCGCTCGATTTCAGTAATAAGTTTAATTGCTGATTCTGCCAAATTCAACGCCGGTCAATTTGAAACATTGATGTAAATGTACTTTGTTAGGTTTCTTGAAGTGGGTTACCGAAACCGTTGTTAATGTATTTGCGGCTATATTAAACACCCTAGCTCTATGGAGCCGGGTGGTACTCGACTGAATATTTCGCTAAATTTTATAGTAAATAACCCTTTAGTCTTTGTAATGCGATAGCTTATTCTAACTTCCTGTCCAAGTTATATATACATTAATTTCGCGTAACATCATAAATTGGTAAGTTTGTGTCCACATGGTGCTTTATTTTTACCATTTCTAGTTTTTACATGACCGCGTTTACCATTTTATTTACATTAATCGATGTCGTTAGAATTTCGTAGAACTAACCAAGTAATCTGTTTCACCAATCATGGTTACACAGTTTAAAAGGTTTTAGCACCTGTACAGGGGTTAATTTCAACCAGGAACAAGTTTCAGTTGACAGCTAAAATTGTCATTTGCGGTAACTTGCGAATCAAGACAATCGGGATATGTACATGGGGTCATGTGCGTTGCTAACTGTTTTTTCCAATAGAAGAATCGGGGGAACCAAGCTTGCCCTGTATAAGCAGTGTCGAATAATATGTAATGTGGTCATTTGAAATACTGTTTGTCGCAAGTGTCAAAGGCATAAAAAAGATCATTATAAACAGATCAATCCAACAGTTATCTGCCCACACTGGTATAGAGCTTCTACAGGCCGGTCAACTCTACTATCACCCCTGAAACCTTATCAACGACACTGAACAACAGTTAACAACGCGGTAATACGTCTACTCGTTTCTCTCGACCTCTTGTAATTTTCAGTCGATAGTTTTTCAATAGTTAACCCAAGGCAGTTGTGTGGATTAGCTTTGTAGTTATGAACGTCATCTTGTTAGTTGAGAAACTGTTTGCGTTTCAGTTTGTGTCGATCGGTTCGGTACATGCATGTAATGGTATTGCTCTCTAAAATCGATTGCCATCTCTATTTATCGTCCGTTTATTTATTTTTGTTGTATATATATATATAGACCTGTGATTAAGCCAGTCTTCTCGGCCGCTTTCTATCCTCAAAAGATAGTATTTAATACTGACACAGTTACATCAGTTACAGAAAGTAACATTGATTAAAAACAAAGAACACAAAATAACTTTCTACGATACACTTGTAAATATTATTGAATGAATGTATTAAAACATCACTTAAAGGTATCAGTTGTCTCGAGATTTATTTAGCTTCAGACAGAGCCGTCGTAATATTCAGTAGCTACCTATCTATTGGCCGGCATCAAAAAGGAAGGGTATTTTATGGTGCGCGTTTAATTTCTCAAAAGTCTCGAAAAGTGATCATTCGCGTCCCCAGAGGCCTCGATTCTTTCGGTCAGCACCAAGAATGGCCTCCTGACGGTTTCCGATGTACGCGCAGTCGCAGTGGGGGTCTATTTTAAGAACTGTCGACCGTCGTCGACAGCAACAAATTAGGGAGCTTTAGCAACGAGGACGGCAACGGCAGCGAGAACATCGCTTCAAAATCGGAATTCAATTCATTGTAATCACGTCGCGGTTATTTTTGAATTTTTCAATATGTAGAATGTGTGTCTGTTATCCAAAAATGAAACTGGTATGACCGGCGTTTAAATTAGGAGAGAGAAACAAAATTCAACGTCGAGTGCTGACGCACTCGCAGCTCAGTTCCGTTCAACTAAAGATTTTGAGTGATATATATTTGACAAATGCAGTCAGTGTGTCCTTCATATGGTACGTAAACATTTTTGGTATGCATTAAATTACACGGAGTTGGCACATGCACATTTGCTAAAATGATAAAATGACGATCACGAACTCCTGTTAAACTTTAAAAAGCTGTAATTTCAAAATTGCTCAAATGATTTTTCAGGCGGATTAATAATATAAAGTGTTTTGTTTAGTTTGTTTTTTCTTTCCCTTTTTGGCCTTATGCATCAGTCAATTGAAACCCCGGCCCCCCGACCCCCGGGACATTAACGGGGATTTAACGCTTCCATAGCCGGGCTTTAACGCACTTTTAACGGCTCGTTGGCCCCGTTGGACGGTGGATTTCACAAAATGCCATTGAAACCGGGGCAGTGATTTAACAGCATGCGATCACCTAAAGCGGGGGCGACAGCGGGGACTTAACATGGAGGACTAAACAGCAAAGCCTTCAAATCTCTTGAAACAATCTAATACGGTAAATCTGTCATCTCAGGGCTGAAATGAGTGAAATTCACCTCTGTTTTCATGTGTATAGATAAAGATCATACTAACCAAGATAGTAACCACCAATTCTCTCCAAACTATAGGTTATTGCATGGAGGTAGCTTTGGTGTCAAGTCATCTTTCGTTAGGAACAACACCAATTGATACACATTTGGTGAGGGAAAGTTGCCTACCCACTTTGTTTTTATAGGTTTTAACAGATTTAATCGTAATGGAAATATTTTTGAAGGAGTGTTAACAGATTGAATCGTAATGGAAATATTTTTGAAGCAGTGTATTCACATTTTGAGGGAAAGTTGCCTAGAATCATAATCAGAATATTTTTGATGGAGGAGGTACAGTCGAACCTCTCCTTACGGACGCCTTTCTAATACGGACACCCCTTTATAACGCACATTCCCCTTTGTCCCGAAAAATTTTTCACTCGTTTTCTAAAAAAAAAAACCTCTATAATACGGACCATCTCTAATACGGACAACGGACAGTAAATCTCGGCCCCAGAGAGCGAAGTCATATAGACTTAACCTCTTTATTACGGACACTCTGGTGATCCGGTGTTGACATATAGTTGACATATGGTGTGCACGAGTTTGTGATTACGCAAGCATCAACGTTTTATTCACTGATCTTCAACTGGAGTTTTGAAAATTGTACTTTTATTAGTACCTTTTTAGGTGAAGCATTGCGTTGTACGTAGTTCCGTTGGTTTCAAATAACTGATTCGTATAAAGTATGTACTTTACGGACAGCTGGATTCTCTGTTAGGTCTAAACATTCTTCCTTCTCAATCGACGAAACTGCATTTTTAACACCGGAATAAACTCAACTAAAGGAAAACAAAACGAAACGAAATGTGGACGTTCTACATCTCCATAGCGATTTTATATGTTGCTGTTCTTTCACAACAACCTTTTTGAACAGATGCTTATGGGAATATAATAGTTTTAACCAATGTCCGGGAGAGTCCCTGAAGGCACCAAACATTTTTTAACTTTTAACACTAGTTCATTAGGAGCTATTGCTCTTTTTGAATAACTTGTTAGCTCTTTTGTCCATCCCCTGTCCAACCAGACACGTTAATGTCATTGTATACGCTAAATTATTGTCCTGGTTTGTTCACGCGGAATTCAAACAATAAAACAAAACAAAATATGTCTGAAAAAGCGACAGCGTTTTAAAGTTTTACCGGAAAATGCGTGGTTCCTTTTGTTTTGTCATGCTTAGCAAATGCGCATGCGCCAACTCCATGTATTGCAAATTAGTACCAAAAAATATCCTTACCATATGGAAGACATGACAATTATAGTCGCAAATATATATCGCTGCAAATCATAGTATAAAGCAGAAGGAGCTGAGCTGCGAGTACGTAAGGGATCTGTCACGTATGGTCTAGGGGCCGACATTTCTCTCCCTCACTGCCTATCGGGGATAGGTATCAGAAAGTGGCAAGTAAAAGCGATCCGCGGGCCGAAATCTCGGGGAGACTCGTGATGGTACGTCGCTCAGGCTTAAATGTCCAGAGGTACC
>BLFK01000704.1:2077555-2098625 GCA_014634185.1 Astreopora myriophthalma | reverse complement strand
CTAAATCTCGGCCCCAGAGAGCGAAGTCATATAAACTTAACCTCTTTATTACGGACACTCTGGTGATCCGGTGTTGACATATAGTTGACATATGGTATGCACGAGTTTGTGATTACGCAAGCATCAACGTTTTATTCACTGATCTTCAACTGGAGTTTTGAAAATTGTACTTTTATTAGTACCTTTTTAGGTGAAGCATTGCGTTGTACGTAGTTCCTTTCGTTTCAAATAACTGATTCGTATCAAGAGACTACCTCATAGTCTCTTGTTCGTATAAAGTATGTACTTTACGGACAGCTGGATTCTCTGTTAGGTCTAAACATTCTTCATTCTCAATCGACGAAACTACATTTTTAACACCGGAATAAACACAACTAAAGGAAAACAAAACGAAACGAAATGTGGACGTTCTACATCTCCATAGCGATTTTATATGTTGCTGTTCTTTCACAACAACCTTTTTGAACAGATGCTTATGGGAATATAACAGTTTTAACCAATCAATGTCCGGGAGAGTCCCTGAAGGCACCGAACTTTTTTTAACTTTTAACACTAGTTCATTAGGAGCTATTGCTCTTTTTGAATAACTTGTTAGTTCTTTTGTCCATCCCCTGTCCAACCAGACACGTTAATGTCATTGTATACGCTAAATTATTGTCCTCGTTTGTTCGCGCGGAATTCAAACAATAAAACAAAACAATATGTTTTTTCCTTTTGTTTTTGTCGTGCTTAGCAAATGCGCATGCGCGAACTCCGTGTATTACAAATTAGTACCAAAAAATATCCTTACCATATGGAAGACATGACAACTATAGTCGCAAATATATATCGATCCAAATCATAGTATAAAGTAGAAGGAGCTGAGCTGCGAGTACGTAAGGGATCTGTCACATATGGTCTAGGGGCCGACATTTCTCTCCCTCACTGCCTATCGGGGATAGGTATCAGAAAGTGGCAAGTAAAAGCGATCCGCGGGCCGAAATCTCGGGGAGACTCGTGATGGTACGTCGCTCAGGCTTAAATGTCCAGAGGTACCGCTACCGCTTCTGAATGTTTTTCTTTAGGTATTGAGTATGCGCATGCGCAACTGCCCTTGTGTACCAATTGCCACGTGGGAGTAAATTAATATGTGCCTTCAAATCAAGATTATTTCCAGTCTGTGATAGATCTATTGTTGAAAAAAATAAAGAGCAGAAGAATAAGTCGTAATTAGGGTCTCTCCGTTGGGAGGACCACAAGTAGTTAATATTCCAGTTAGCAGTGATAGTTTTTGACAACATAACAAGTTCGCATTTTGTTCAACAACAGCAACAACAACAACATTTTATTGAAAATAAGAAATATAACTAATTACATTACTTTTCCCCCGCAAATAGCTTATGATGTAATCGAGGCGTAAACTAGAAGACGTTTTTCAGAACTGTACTTTTATTATTACCTTTTTAGGTGAAGCATTCCTTTAGTTTCAAATAGTACTGTAACTGAGATGTACAAATCAATGTGTCTGAATACCGTATATTAGTCAGTTTAGATACACTGGGCCTATTTTTTGTTACTGAACATTTAAAACTGTCAGTGGAGTCATAAAAATGATGCAATCTTGGTGACCTCTGTAATACGGACACCTCTCTAACGCGGACACTTTGGTCTGTCCCTTTAGTGTCCGCATTAGAGAGGTTCAACTGTATATAGTTTTACGGGAAGTTGCCTATCTACTTTTGTTTAAGTTTTAAGTGATTGAATCATGATAAGAATACCTTTGAAGGACAATATATATTTTTATAATTAAGTTTAAGTTGATGAAAGTTTATACGGGGTGAATTATTGTTGAAATAAAAAAGCATAAATAAAAGCATTTAGATTTTCATCACTACCAATTTGGAATTTATTTAAAATAAATAGCTTATAATATTTTAAATCCACCTTATTGTACGAAGCGTTTGAGATATCGGCTCAGGCATCTATAGAGTATCCTATAAAAGGTGGGTCGTTAGCGACGTTTTGATGTCGTTTTCCGGCGGAAGACAGGTCTTTTTATGTGCTGAACCTGTTGTGTTTGACGTTAAAAACACACGCCCGTTTGCATTCATATAATACCAAGATCCATATAATTCTGCAGTAGTTTTGGGGATGACCCATTCGCTATATCCGACACAATGCCGATTTTACTTGAACTCAGGCTTATCAAAATGAAAGTGGATTTCTGCATCGCAAATTCGGCATATTGAAGTCCAGCTTTCGGCGCAAATGGAGATTGCAGTCCCGGGCGTCGGGGGGCCGGGGTTTCAATTGACTGGAGCATTAGGGTCTTGCATGTTTATTTTGCGCATAGAACGGACATGAACTGGTACGCTGTACGGGATGTTTGAAATATGTGAAATATGTGTGTGTAAAATGTCGAACATAACTGTGAAGCAGTCGTTGTTCGCTGAGGGCGTATTCTTTGAGGACTGCTCCTTCTCGGAATACTTGCTGACCGTATTCTGGTGGATGCTGCTGCTCTTGCCGAGAGCGGAGACTTAACTTTGGTAAAGCAGAGCTATTCACGACGCTACAAGGTGCACAGCTTTAATAAATTATCGTGCGAAAATAAAGGCTGACTGTCTGTCAGCAGAATTTGGCAAGTTTTACTCGTCACCAGGTGCAGGTTTTCCGAGTGAGTTTCCAAGTTTTAACTCTACTTTACCTGGAAACTCCACCAAGGCAGTTTAAACCGGAAATCGGCCAGAGTATAGGCTGCCCGTACCCTCTTGTATAAATAGTAGAATGGTCATTGTAAGGGCCACCAGGCCTTCAGGCAAAGCTGTGAATGGAAAGGAACAAGACGATGTGGAAGCCTTTACATCGATGTAGTGAAATCAGTTTCAGGAATGGCGAGAACTGTGCAGTACATTCACAAGGTGTAAAACAAAGAAGAGACAAGACAAATCGTAAGTCAAACGAAATGATCTGTGCTTCCTGTCATATTTATCTTAGTTCCTTCGCTACCAGATGTGCACTTGTGGTTAACTGAGTGAAGCGAGTCTTACGTTGTCTTCTAAATCAGCAAATTTCGTGTTCCTTCAGCTGTTTAGCTTGTCTCTGTTCACAGGTTTCGTAGAATTCCGCGCTGCGTTGTCAGATAGTTTCGGAACGTGTTGATTTTTACTTCCCTTATCCGCATTTAGGATGTCAAAAACCCTTACACCAACGAAACACAAAATGGACTTTTCTCAAACGCTCTCTAGTTTAATTTGAGGCGAAAAGGGTATCTTTGAGAGCGTTAGAATAAATATTGTGGCCATAAACGCAAAGGCAGTGACATAGACTATTTTCGGCCATTTTGCTTAAATTCTCTTTTCTCAAATGTTTAAGGTCTCTAGTTTAAGTTACACCAAGAAAAGAACCTCTGGGAGCGTTGGAGGGAAAGTTTTGGCCATAAACACAAAGGCAGTGAAACAGGCTATTTTCGGCCATTTTCCTAAAATGTTAGTTAACCTTACCATTTAGCCCAAAAGGATAAAAAAGGTAACCAAATTTAAAGAGTCTACAATTCCATGAAAACGAGGTCTAATATCCTCATATTGGACTTTTCTTAAACGTTTAAGGTCTCTAGTTTAATTTGAGGCGAAAAGAGCATATTCAAGAGCGTTAGAGGAAACGTTCTGGCCATAAAACGTCTCCCAAGTGGTACGTCCATGTATTAGACCACCAGCGAATTCACGCATGCGCAGACGTCAATCCAAGTAAGTAAAACAAACAAAAAATCTGGACCAGTAGCGGTACCTCTGGACGTGTTGCCTGAGCGGTGTACCATAACGACTCTCCCCGAGATTTCGGCCCGCGGATCGCTTATACGCTGCTTTCAGATACCCGTCCACGACAGCCTGTCTGCCCCCGACAAGGCAGTGAGGGAGAGAAATGTCGGCCCTTAGACCATACGTGACAGATCCCTTTCGTACTCACAGCTCAGTTCCAGTTAACTTAATGTAAGATTTCGAGCGATTTATATTTGAGATTGTAGTAATTTTCTCTTTCATGTGATATGCATTAGAGTAGACTGAAGTCCGGTGTCAGTAGACGGTCTGAAAAATTAGCGCATGCGTATTTGCCAAAATTGATCAACTGCTACCGATATGAGGTGAAAGCTAAGTTGGCATCTCTCAGTAATCCTTGACACGCTCCGCACCTCGCGAAGCATCAACCCTGCGACAGGAGATTATCAATAAGGGTTGCAAGCGACATTAAACTGGAGGCCTTAATTAAACGTTTGAGGAGTCCATTATAGGGCTATTAGACCTTGTTTTCATAAAATCTTACACTTTTTAATCGCCGTCATCTTTTTGCTCATTTGGGGCTCAACGTAAGGTTAACCCCAAAATAGCCAATTTCACTGCTTTTGCCTTTCGTCGCGTTTATCTCCAGGTTTACTCTACTTTTATGTGCATGCCCCGTCTTGTCTGGTCTACGTGAATTAGACCCCAATTGCAAATTTGAGGCCAACCATATATGGTCATAGCCCTGTCAGAACCATAACTTGGGCTCCGTCCTCCGCCCAAGTAACAATAACTGAATTTCAGCCGCCTCCCTCCGCTCTCTAAGTCACCCGAGTGACTTACGAGCGGAAGAAGCGGCTGGAATCCAGGCTACATTTTTGGAAACCTGTTTTTTTTTTACTGTGCCCTTTTACCCAAGGAAAAAAAAAAGAAGCGGACAAGAGCTATAGACTTTGCTTTTCGCCTGCCGCTGTCCTTCCCATTGCTTTCTTGCTGGCTTACTTTTTTAACTTTTATTTAATTTTGTTGTAGTAACTTCTAATTAAAAGAAATACAAATTATTGCACTTGTTTCTAACATTACAAAGGATAAAATCGGTAAAAGCAAGTAATTAAATATATGTACAAAGTCTATCAATCCCAAATTTCTAAAAACGAAACAAATTCAAAATTGCCATGGAAGAATTTCGTATCGTGACATTAAAATCATTTGACACATATGGACTTCAATAAAACATCGCAATTTGGAGTGACCGAGAAGGCGGAACGTGAAACTGGTGCGCGAGGGTCGCACGCCAGACCACTCACTGTTTGGGTGCCTCATTTTTTACTTCTGAAGTTTGAAGTTTGAGCGTTCATCTCCACCACTGGGTTCGTATACCAACACAGGAGAAGAGAGACCTATTTTTGGCGTGCTAAAAAACAGACAGGCACGTTCACTCAATCAAACGGCTTAACAAGGCAGCGATTGAGCGCTCATTTTTTATGCCACGTATTTTTTGCGCAGAGGAGAGCGCTCAATGGCAACCACTTTTCACGGGAATTTCAGAAAACTAAAAACAACCTCATCTACTCCTGTGCTGGTGCCCCCGGGACTATGACATATGGACGCTGCTACTAATTAGCTCCTGCTGTATATGAAGAGAACAAAAAACTACTGTTTTCTGAAATGTCTATCGAGTACCCTGGCGGCCGGAGGCCGGGTATCTTTCTAGTAACCGGCGTCGTGAATTTGTCAGAGCGGTTTTCAGCTGAGTGTTGAAAGTACTTCTGTTGTAGCTTTAGTTTTGTGTTGTTACGCTGAGAGAATATCAGGGAGCTTAAGCAACGAGAACGCCGACGACAACGAGAACGCCACAACAGGTTCAACGAGCAAAAACAATGGCTCCGCACGCTCTGCGCGTGCGCTTTACGTCTTGGTACATTTCTTTGCCGTTCTCGACTAAACAATGACGTGAAACTCCCAACAATGTTGGCCCAAGAATGTTGGCTAGTGTTGGAAGTGGTGTGCAAACGGATGCAACAGCTCCCAACAATGTAGGGACTTGCATGTGCATTACAATGATGTGTAGTAAATGTTACCATTTCTATGGAGACCATGTGTAATGCCCGAGGGTTCCACCAACCTTGTTGGAAAAGCTGTGCAAATGGATTCAACATCGTTGCGCTACGCTTCGACGATCACGGAACAAAAGAAATGTTGGGAGTTGTTGCATCAAAAGTAGACGTGAGTGCACGACGATCAATTTTCCATTATTTCTCTTAACTTTAATGGCGTTCAGACCAGTTATGTTCCTGCGCAGTTGGTAATTGTTTTACACGCGGAATGAGTTGGAATAAGCGCGAAGTGATTACAATAACGCGAATTTATGTTTTCGGATGACCTTATCGTAGCCGTCGTCGTCGTCCTTGCTTAAGCTCCCTAATGGCGTGAGATGGCATTAAAATCTCATACCCTTCTCTCAACCAATCAAACCCAATTCGTGACTTGATCGCACGCGTTTTCCAGCGCTTGCATGTATTTGCTTCGAGTTTTGACTGGCTCATCTAATTGCCAGCACCTGTTGAATAGGCCATTTCCGAGTTGCTGTTTGCCTCTGGTTCAAAGCGAGTCTTGGTGCTAAACCATTTAAATGATAATGAGTTTGATTTGCATGAAAATGAAAACTCATTTCCATTTGAATGGTTGTGCACCAGGACTCGCTTTGAAACCGAAGCAAACAGCAATTCGGAAATGGTCTATTGTTCAAAGTAATTTCTTTGTTTTTGGTTTCACAACACTCAACTGTAAAGCACTCTATTGTATGGCCAATGCTTGGAGCATGTTGTTGGTAATGGGCCAATTTCTTGGGCTCGTGTAGTGATCTGGTCTTGAAGCGTCCTCTACTGGAATGAGGGCGTTTTCTTCGTGATGGGACTCAGATGGGTGAGGAAGGATTGGTTTCTTTGTTCCCATAACGGACAGAAGCTGCAGTTCCATTGGACCGAGACGAGGAGAGTCCTGAAGAAAATAAACAAAACCCTCAAAACGTGTTTGTGCCCAAGGGGAACGGAGAACTTCGATACTCCAAAACAACACGTTTAATCCACAACAGTGCCCAAAAACGGTAGCTCTAAAATGCAACTCTGGCACACGCGAAAATCACACACGTAATGGCGCTCGCGCTAATCGCACGTCACGCTGCAAGTCACACATAACAGCATTATTCAAAGCGAATATAATTTCTACCGCATCAACTGCTCTAAAATTACGGGATGAACTTCCCCACGCCGTATGGGATCCAGGTGCCCCCAATTTTTCTGATCTTTTTCTTGGCTATTTTCTTCACAACACTTAGGATAGGTAATTCCATGACTTAATCACCATTTATTGCACCAAATTTGGCCACAATTTCGCAAAATGACCAAATGTCCCCAAAAGGTCACTTAAATGTTTTTGCTCTGAGCCCTTCAATTATTATAATGGCAATCGAATTAAAATTACGGGTACTCTATTGGGGGGGAAGGGGTGGGTGATCATTTGTTGCCCAGAAAGATGGTACACGACCTGTATGCAGCTAGTAGCAGATCATTAAGGAACTTGAGCATCATTTCTTTCCCTCAGAACTTGGCTTGAAATTAACATTAAAATATTACAAGACTCAACCAAAATGTCTGTGAATGTTGGTTATCTTTGCAATCATCCATTGCAGATGAGACACAAACCTCGAAGTCATCCTCTCCTGGCAGGAAGTAGTTATCCAGCAAATCATCAGGTTTTTCACGTTGTTCAGCTAGCACTCCGTGGGATGCAATCACCTCCTCATCATCCACATGGCCATCTTCTTCCTCCGAGCTCTCTTCATCGTCGATACAGCTTAGATAAAACTTTCTGAAGATGCATTTCCATGATAAAGACAGCAAGTACAAAACACAGGTCACAAGTCATTGTTTTACTAAATACTAAAACAATCCTAAACATTTTATCAAAAGCTAACCTTTGGCCTAAAGAAAGTTTTTAAGCCAAAGCTTAGCATTTTGTAACGTTTTGGGTTGTTTCATTATTGGTAAAACAATGACCTGTGGCTGGTGTTTTGTACCTGTCATACTAAAGAGCATAATAAAAAAAGAAGCTGCATAAAGAAGTCTTCATTATAGTGATTTACAATTTCCACCTAAACGAGCCCAAGGGCTTCTCCAAGACCTTCAAAGAAACGATGTTAATTCACTGTTGACAGTCCTTTGAGTAAAATTCTCATTCAACAACAGAGTACCCGATGCAAAAAGATTCTTTTGAGACAAGGGGAAAATAATTGGACTAACCTCGTGAATTTGAGGTCCTCGACTTTACAGTCAAACATCTCACTCATGATTTCTAAGTTCTTTCCTTCAAGATCCTCAACCATCTCCGATAAATGGGCATGACCTTCATGGTGAATAGAAACCTGAGATCAAATGTCAAAGTTACTGTAAGTAATGTGAAGTTGACATTTGGGTTTATGAAATAAACCGACTTACAAAATGCTTCCCAATGTTTGCTCACAACTGCTCTAAATCAACCAACTCCTGTTAATCCCTTACCTCCTTTCTTAGCCACCTGTTGTCTAGAATTTCCCCACAGCTATCTTTATCCAGTTCATTTGTTGCTTTCTGGGTAGAAATGAAAATAGAGGTATCTGTAGTAATAATAATACAATAATTATTATTGTATATTATAATTTATAATAGTTGAAATCTAAGATAAATAGCATTAACCAGTACTTAAGAATAAAATGAATTGGGTTTCACACAGTTCATACCTAAATGCAACCATTTTCTCTTTTGCCATCAGATCTGAATGATGAGGATTTGGGAATTGTCTTAAACATAACTTGCATGTTCTGCATTCTCTCTTAATATCACACAAGATACCAACAGAAAACAACCAGAATTATCTTTTAATTATTATACCATAAGTATGTATGTTCAAATGTCATACTTCATTTGCAATATCCTTCTGTTTTGAAATTGTTGATTCTGTGTAAGTTTCAATTTCATCTCTTGCAATCTTCAAGCTCCTTTCCAGATGAGCTGTCAACAGAAAGGTGATTGAGTATCAGTAAATGACTGTTCTGACTCACAATCTACATGGAAATACTTGCTGATGGTTGTCTGAAGTGACAAATTATGGATTGGAAATTTGATAATTTAGGGCTAAATTCCTTGCCTGCGATGTCATCATGTGCATCTTGCATTTCTTTTAGATCTTGTTTCAGTATCACTATTTGTTTTGCATGTTCCTCAGCACCGATGTCCTGAAAGGTGATAAATTAGACTTAATGAGTGCAAAGGTTGGCTTTTCCCAAGCAAGTCGTCTGATCCTGACTGATTTTGTCATTGAAGGGCTCTGACCAAAAATGATGTAACTGACTTTTGCAGTGATTTTAGATCATTTCACCAAATTACTGCCAATGTCGACCGAATCAACTGCACTAAAAACAAGGTGAACTTCCCTGTGTCATATGCCAAAAATAAGGGAAGAATAAAAGAAGCCAAAAAAGATTTCTTTCCCTGTATTTTCATATTTTCTTCTTCTTGGACCCCCATCTTCCTCCCCAAGTGCGTTGTGCCTCCCTCCCTCCTCCCTCCCAAAACACCCCCAAGTGCCCAGATTTTTTTCATTTCAGGGGGGGGAGAGTTGAAGGGCTGTGGGTGTAAAAAGCCTGTGTTGCATACTTCTAGGAAAAAAAAAACAACAACAAAATTGCTTAATGGGGTGTCACCCTTTTCTGCCCAACGGGTACCCCATTGACGAGTACAATTGTCTGGCATTAGCCAGAGTAAAATCTATATTAGTCACTGTTGGGCATTAGGGACATAGTTTTCAGGCAAGGGGTTAACCCCATTGAAAAGTAAAATTGTCTGGTGTTAGCTGTAAAGTCACTGTCAGGTGTTAAAGGGTTAAAAGTAGCTCAGATTTTGCACAGACTTAAATTCACATTAGAAATTGTTGCTGTGTTGTATTTTCATTCCGTTTATCCCTTGTTTTCCAGAAATTAGCCATGCACACAAAAAAAAAAATCCCCCTATATTCCCTAGAGGTGTGCTGATCTCATTTTTCACAGGTACAAAAGGTTTCTTTTTGTGACAAAGGTTCCCTTTTTATGACAACTCTACACTGCAAGAATAGAAATCATTGAATATAACATACCCTGTAATCTTCAAGCTTTTTTATGTTCTTCCTCACTACTGCTATCTCTTCTTCTATCTTTTCAATTTGGCCATTGAGATCTAGAGAGATAGTAAATAAAGAAATAAACAAAAAATAAACGAACTTATTTCAAATATGAAAGAGTTTAATTATAACACAAAATCAATCTGGATAACCATTCATGACAAGTTTTGCTTGCAATTATTTCTTTCAATCTTTATCTTTCTTTTTTTTTTTTAGTTGATGACGGCACATAGCACTTTCTCTGAAAATCTAAGACATTCCCACCCTTGAAAACGTTATTCAGACTTTGAACCAACTTTGTGAAAAAAAAAATATATACCTGATAAAATAAAAATTGCCCTCCTCATGTACATGCTAATAATGTATCTATCTCTCTATCTGTCTGTCTGACTGTCTGTCTGTCTATCAATCTAATGTCCAACTCTTAGCACCAAAGGTTAGTACGCTTTTGCCGGCAGCTCCAAAGAAACCTATTCTGGTCTTAGTTTCGTGAAACACATGCAATCTCAACAAATCACAAATACCTTGAACATCTGCTTCTTCAGCCTTCATTGATTCAAATTTCATCAAAAGTGCAACCTCCACTTGATCATGCCCAACCTCAACAGCTTTCTCCACTTCCTTGTCCTTTTCTTTGACTTGTTTTAACAGAGTCTTAATGTGAAGGAGCTGCTCTTCTTTTAGTCTCTGGTTCTACCAATCAAAGATTGACACAAGTGAGAAGACTAATGTTAATGCCTATGCGAAATTGCCGACAAGAATACAAACAAAACTAAATCTCCTACTCGATCTTTAAGTCTGCCATTCTTCTCCTGCAAGGATTGCAGGTCATACACAAGATCTTCATAGTTTCTTTGTTTCACCTCTATCCTACAGTTGCAAATATTCAGGAAAAAAAAAAACAAAAACAAAAAACAGATCATCAAGTTCTTCTTCATAGTCCTCTCCATCTAGTTTGTGCTAGATTCCTTGTTGTGAAACAAATATGATTACAAAAGTTTTAAATTAAAATTTTCTTAGCTAAATTTTATCGAAACACTTTAATTAAACAGGTCAATCGCGCAAGAATTTTTTTAACTTGTACATGTACGCTGTTGCCTAGCAATGAGATCTATTTAATTTATCCACGGGTCATCAATTTAAAATCGATTATTTCTGACAATGAACTGATTCATCAATCTCTCGTAGAAAATACGCACAGTCAACATTTCACACAAAGTAAAAAGCACGCTACAGTAAACCATTGCGAGGAGAAAGAAGAAAAAACACTTACTGAAATGCCACAATCGCCTCTTCCTCTGTCAACTTTGGCTCCTTGGAAGTGCCGCTCTTCTTACCTTTCTTCTTCTTTCCAGAAGATTTTTTCTTTCCAGATTTCTTCTTAGGAGGCATGAATTATGTTTGAGAAAGTTACAAAAGAAAGAAATTTCTTATTGCTAACACTACATTTTGCATTTTTCGCTGCAAAACCAGAACATCGCTAATGCCTCGTTTTCAATAGTCTTGGTAACGAGGCTACTGTGTGACTGATCGAGTAGAGACTGGATCTAGATAGAACGAAAAGACCACTGGGACACATTCGATCGGGCGCAGCGTCGGACATACTTGCATACTTGGTCGGGAAGAGGCAGGAATTAGGGATGGCCTCAGTGGGCGAAACGGGGGACAGAGCGGATACAAAACGACTCGAACCAAAGAAGCAAACACTCGACGATGCTTATGCAGCTCCGGCTAATTTTCTGGAGATCGATGTTGTCAATCCCGAGACGCACGGCATTGGTAAAAAGCGGTATACGGACTACGAAGTCCGCATGAGGGTTGGTAGAGTACTATGAATTTGTGTAAGCTATGATTAGGCAAAGGATTGGGTTTGATGGATGAGACTTTAAGCATCACAGGCTGAGGCTAATGGTGGCACAACATATAGTTTCCTTATCTTTTTGGCTGACCAAATTTCGCTTTTCAGTAGAGATTAGTTTGTTATAAAGCTAGCTGGACAATCAAATTAAAATTTGCGACTTCCATGAGCGTGTGCAATCACATAATATAAGCTTAAGTCAAAGTTCATTATGAGAGACAGTCTCCAACATCTACAATCCACCCCATAAAGAAAATACTAATCATGTAATGCAAGTTTCTTGGTAATCGCTTTAAATTGTTTTTTAAATTGTTTTTGATGTCTTTGTTGTTGTTGTTAGACAAACCTTCCGGTGTTTAAGGTAAAAGAGTCAACTGTAAGGAGACGGTACAGTGACTTCAAGTGGCTAAGAACGGAATTAGAGAGAGACAGCAAGGTAACGTTTTTGCCTGGTTTGGCAAAACTGTGTCGGCAGGGGCTATTGTCGGTGTTAATGATTTTTCACAGCTGCTAGCCTGTATCAGGCATTCAGTTATTAGAAGGGGCTTGCGGTAAAAATAAATTGCTGAAAAATGGAGGGGGCTTGGGATGGGCGGTGGTAGGGAACAGCTGCTATTTAAAATTAGTCGTCTTGTATTCCAGATTCTGGTATGCCCTCGGGTTGGTCAATTTTGACAGATGCTGTCAACACAAAGATTGATGAGAAGCCGACAGTTATAATTGTTCAGCCTTTGTAATTTGCAAACTAGAATGTTGAGTGTCTCAAATCATGTAGAAATGAAGACTGTGATAATTCTAAGTGCTTATAGAAAATGACAAAGTTAAGCATATTTTTTTCCTCGTGATGACCATGTAAATGATGATTTAAATCACACATAAGTTTTGAATATTATTTGAAGGAGCTAAACACAACGTAGCTTAGCACAATCAAAGTGGTACATTTTGTTTGATTGACAATCCAAAAGCACAAACCACATCAGGTGGCCAAGGTGGGGAAAGAACAATTTATGAACATGTTTTGCAGGTATTCCTTACTGGTGCCTGTCCCAAGCCCCCCCAATTTTGAATGAACAAACATTGGCACATGTCCGTCACACTACTATTTGTAAAAGGAATGGATTTTTTTCTCCTCTGAGAAAACGACATCACCAACAAAAGTCAACCTGAAATGCACTGTAGGAAATGTAGAATATATTCATTGATCAAATAAATATATTATTATAATATATTATTGATAAAAAAAATTGCAAAAATATCTTGTGGGTGCAGTGCATTAATAGACCTTCCCCGCATTCTTCCCAGACCCCCACTGTAAGTTAAACAAGGCTGGGGTGGATACAATTTGAAATAGTGGAGTATTTCCCCAATGAGAAATGTTTTGGATAAATTAATAAAGGGCCACCTTTTGAGGTGGATTAAATTCTTCAGTTGGATCAGTGTGACCAAAAAGTTACCGTTCCATTTGATCACCTCCTCGGAAATTCTGACAGTCTTCTCTTTCATTGGGCATTTCCTGTTTGTTCAGGTGCTGATGGTGTTGTCCATCAAAAATTCCAGGAAATTCTTCCAGGGTGGGCATAATACGAGAGCAGCCTATTCAAACATAAAATGCTGTTCCACTTGACAAACAAAAGTTTCAGACAGTTTTTCTTATCGAAATGCTGGCTGAATAGATCATGCCCTGTGCTTGTGGAAACTTTTGAATACAAGCCTGCATTGAACACACAAGTCACAGTCGTTTGAAAAGAATGTTGTCTGTTAAAATATACTGAGATGTTTTTCTTGGTTGAGTAGTTTGATAAGAACTCTGATATGACACTTTAAAGGCAATTGTATAATTTTGTAACTTTGTGGCAATCTTGTAGATTGTGGTCCCTCCACTTCCTGGTGATGCTTTAAAGAAACAGTTACCCTTCAGGGGAGATGATGGTAAGTGAAATGCCCTTTCGATAGATCACAGGAAAGGGTCAAGAGATTACTATAAACATTTATCATCCCACTGAACTGCATTTTAGGTATTTTTGAAGATGATTTTATTGAGGAAAGAAGGCAAGGCTTAGAAGCATTCATCAATAGGTAGGTTGTAAAAATTGGCTTTCAAAGTACAGGTCAGACGTTTGCATGCAAATTTATTGATAACCCAAGAGTGTTTTTGTGTTAAAACTGGCAGCCTTTTGGTCCCACAACAGAGCTAGTGAGAGGCATGGATCTATTCATCACTTGATATCGCAAACTGCTTTGCAATGTGCAAATTCTTTCAAAACTGGAATGCAAAGAAGTTTGTGATATCAAATGAAGAATGGACCCATGCCTCTATCTAGCTCGGTCATGTGTGGGCCTGTGCTTGCGTTGCTAGGGACAACCATGCTTCAGCCTACAGTTGAGGTTTATAAGAGAACGACCATAAAAGTGGCTCCACAAAATGTCCACAATTTGGCTCTCCTACCGCTCGTGCTGTTCCAGTGTTGAACATTTTAAGATTTCATTTGTATGGTCTATAGCAGCACAAACAGAGAAAAATTGTTGGTGATTTGTTTATTAGGTACTTGGAGGGTATTCAAAAAGATCCATTGAAAGCAGCTTCCTTACTGTTTCTCTTATTTATTTTTTCATGATTAAAATTAATGATAAACAATTTAATTCTGAAAGGTACGAATTGTCTTTTGATCTGATCATGTTTTAAATTAATAGTTATAAATTTGTCTTTTTTTTCCCCAGAGTATCTGGACATCCTCTTGCTCAGAATGAGCGTTGCCTGCACATGTTTCTTACAGATCCAATGATAGATAAGAATTATGTTCCTGGAAAAGTTAGATCTACATAAAATAACATCTGGTCTAATGGGAAGTCTCTCTGAACAAAATGAATCCTGGATCCTATTTTGTACAAAATGTTGTTTAGAGATTCAAGCTTTTAACCAAATCTTTCATCAGATGTGAAAGTTAGAAATGCACCATCAACCCTTTCCTGCCCAAGGGGTACCGCAGTGAAGAGTAAAATTGTCTGGTGTTAGCCAGAGTAAAATCTATAAGTGGCACTCTTGGGCATTAAAGGGTTTAAGTTACCCTTTCTAAAGATCTGGGCCAGATTGTTTGAAGCAGGGTTAGCGCTAACTCCAGGTTAAGTCTATAGGTTGTCATGGTATTTAACCCGGGTTAGCGCTAACCATGCTTTGAGCAATATGGCCTGGGAGAGAACAAAAATACAACACATTTTAGACAAGATTTTCCATTGAGGTAACAATGATATTGTATTCTTGTGATGAGTGTTACATGATATTCAGTATGAAGCGAGCAGTATTTGTCTGTAGGCACAGTGATTTAAAAGGTCAAGAGATCTAATTTTATACAAAAAAAAAGGTGAAGAAAAGTCTGAGTGGATAAATTTAGGTTCCCAAGGTGTGTCGTGTGTTGTTTGTTCAATTACAGGATGGAAAAAAAAATGGGTTGCATGTCAATTAATTGGTTTCTGGTTAACTAAAACTAGCAGAAAACCACTAGCAACTTCAAACCTGCCAACCCAGAGATCTAATTTAATCAGAATCGTCCCAATTTAGAGCTTCCAAACATAAAACATTGAACCTTCCCAGTAACTATGAAAAAAAAAAAAAACATTGGAAGTATTTGAAATTTGGCTCTTGTGTACCAAGTGGGCAAGGGGTGTTTTGGAGAACCTTGCAATTTCACTGACTTGGATGTGATACATTTTATTGATACTTATCAAGGTGAATTAATGATTGAGAACTACAAGTGGATGTATGAGTCATGTCAACCTTTTCATGGCAGATTACTGCAAAAACCTATGAACATTAGAAACATGGAATATTATTGTGTTGCAAAGGAAAAAGCCAATTAGGTATGAGAAAACTAAACCACAATCATCTGTAATCAGTTTGCGCTTTGAGGTTTACTCGCATAACCTGAACTTGACTGTGATTCATCACAACGCAACCAACATTCCTGAAAATATTTTCAAGTATTTCTGGTTTTCTGAGTTTTGAAAGTGAGAGTATGCATGAGATTGTTAGTTTTAGAGCAATGGCGCGAGATGGTATGAGGTTTAAATGAAGAGCAGATTCAAGAGTTTTGTGCAGAAAAGGGCATGCACTGAAAGTTCACGACACCTGCTGCCTCACATCAAAATGGCTGCGCTGAAGCGCTGGTCAAGACTTGCAAGAACCCTTTAAAGATAGCTATCAGCAATCAAGTGCTAACTCCATTCGAGTTATACGGTACTTCTGGGGGTGGCAAATCTCGTTAACCAATAGCCAATCGGCAGGATTCCAAATGACCCTGATGACGGCATGTACGTATGCCCTAATGACATACTCCTTGGACGGGCGTCATCTGAAGTTCCACAAGGGCCATTTAAAGAATCTCAAAATCCGCGCCGTAGAGTTGAATTCGTTCAGAGAATCGTGGATTCGTTTTGGAAGTGTTGGAGTAGAGTAGAAATCTTTTTCTTTTACTAGGAGCCGGGCGGTGAATGACTTTTTAAGGCTGAAAGATGTTATTTCCTTATATTGAAACCAAGTGTTTTACTACATGCTGAAGTACACAGCTGATTATGAAAACTAGGCATCAGTGTTCTTCTGATTATGAAAAAGGTGCCACCTAAAATGATCAAAGTTTAGCCTGAGAATTTTGCAAATTTGCTGTAGAATTCTCCAGTCCCAATGCTGAACCCCTGTATGCTGCTTTTGTCTCCCAAAAATGAGTTTTGGATGGAATTTAGCAAAATAATTGGATAATACATGTAGTGAAGAGTTGATTTGCGAGTCTGAAAAATTGGTATGTATCCGATCCGACTGCAAAAGAGTTCAACTTCCTAGACGAGGGAAGATTTGCAAAAAATATGTAATTTTGGGCAGACATGTGAATAGAGATTGACAGAAATGGACTACAAGTGAATTTAAAAGCTTTGCTTCTTAAACAAGTTGATGCATTTCCAAAGTTGTGTCCCAATTCGGCCAGCTTTGAAGGGGGTTTGCTTTGGTGGGAACTTTGAATGGTGATGTTGGTTGCACAAGCACTGAATTACAATTAAGTGATGTCATAACAAACTTACGGCAAGTAACTTTTCAATAAACTGATATGGCATGTACTTTTACTGGCCACAATATCATCTTAGTTATTTGTTTCCTTTATAAATCCCTTATATCCTTATATAATCCTTTGCTTGAGGAAACCAAACTGCATCCAAATTCGATGCAATAAATGATGCGAGAGTTCTTCCATGAGCTGTAGCAAGCATTGTGTGTATGAGAATGAGGATACTAAGATGGAAACAAAGGGAGAAAATCTTTTGGGCCTGTATTCTGTTGTCCTGTAATTACCAACAATAGACACGGAAACTGGGAAAGACTAAATCAAGTTTTTCAAAGTCAGTTACAAATTTATCTTCAAACTTCCAAATTGCTTTAAAAATTTTCATCTAAAACGATTTCCTCAAATGGCAACTCAAGCCTTTTGTATTCAAGCTTGATTCTGCGTTTGTCTCTTGGGTCCCCAATGGACACTATGGTGGTAGCAGTTCCTGGTCTCCCCTGGCGACCAACTCTTCCAGCAATGTGCAGATACTCGTCAATATTCTTAGGAACTTCCATCAAATAAACATGATCCAATTCCTTGAAGTCCAGACCCCTCACAGTTTCCTCATTGCCAACCACAACATCTATTTCTCCCATCCGAAACTGCTCAAGAAAGTCCTTAAATTCATCTGGATCTTGGTCTGCAACTTTCTTGTAGAGAGCTACCGCTTTTAGGCCAAGCTCCCTCAACTCCCACACAAAGCTGTCCACAGAGTGAAGTCGGTGAATAAACACCAGAGCTGACTTCTGATTTGATTCCCTGAATATTCTAAAAAGCAGAATGATTGAAAGTTATTGTTGAGTTCTTTATCAGGATCCTCAAATATTTTGAACATCCTTAAAAGATTATGGAAGGTAATACATCAATTGAACAACTCATCAACTATAAATGAGCATGGGGGAGGTGCCTGGCAGGTTGGTGGAGCCTGGAGCTGCATGAGAGCAGTGGGTAACCATGAAAATCCTGTGACTGGCATCCTCCAGGCACGTCACACTGCTAGCCAGTAGAAAGGTACCAACAATACTTCCAAAATACTTACCTGAAGGTGGGCTGGGGAAGGAGAAAAGCAAGTTACATGCAAGTGTAAGGCAATGTAACACAAGTGAAATGACCCAAAGACCACACCTGTGGAGCGTTAAATTCAAACAGCCCTTGCATCAGTCAGGGGCCACCCCAGACACTTTAAACCATAAACTGCTGACCAGCCATTGCCTCAAGCTTAACTTGGCCTATATATATTTCATTTAATTTAGCCACATTAACCATTCTTTTACCTTGCAAGAACCTCGGCTTTGGTCCGCCCAAAAGAATCATCAAAAACCACATACTGGTGTTTAATACAAGAAGGAATGCTTCTGTGCTTTCCTTCATATGAAGGTGACTGGCTGACTGTCACATGATCTCCCCAGCCCAGTTCACTTAAATCGTCCTTCAGCTCATCACTGATTGTTGCTGAAGCTCCTATTAACTGGACTGGTCTAACCTGTGATTTAACAGAAAAAAATTTATCAACTAGAATGCAAGTGTCTTGAAAAAAATTACCCTCAAACAACAACAAGAACCACAACTTAATTTCAACAACCAACTCACCATTTTTATTTTGCCCAGGTCTATTGCACAAGCCTTTACATGGCACCAGTCACAAACCGACTGAATCCAGTGCTACAGGCTGTACTACACTGCATGTGAAGTGGTACAGCAGTAAAATGTAGATAGCCTGGGTCCACCTCGCTTTCTCCAAAGACACAAATTACCACACACACATCAACTGTTTTGCAGTCTTAGATGAATCACGTACTAACCCTTGAATGCCTTTTGACCTTTTCCACCAAGAGGGTGGCAGGTCTAGGGTGATTCTCCCTCAGAGTAACTTTCTTTATGGATGCTCGCTTTTTAAGAGGAAGGAGAGTCTTGTCAACCTCGTCCATGATGATTCTCTTTGTTCGATGTACAATCAAAGGATCCTCTTCAACAATTTCCAGAAGCCTCTTTGGAGTGCCAATGGCAATCAAAGGTCTGCTCTCACTGTCTTTTAATCTTGCTTCTTGTTTTGCCATATCCACTCCGCTAACCTAGTAAATTTATATAAATAAATTTGTATTATCATAGACTGTATAATTATTATGTGACTAAATGAAATTTAGGCGAGGTTAAAATTGAGACACTGGTGGTCAGCGGTCACCCTTCGGCCTGGCTTGGGGGTGACCCTGAGTTTTGAGGGGAGTTCCTCGTGGTCACATTGCACTCGCTTGCCTGCTGGCTATTGCACGGCCATTTTGCTCAGTGTTTTCAAAGCTTTTTCCTCTCTCCACCCACCCCATTTTGGTAAGTATTGGGTTGGTAAGTATTCCACTGATTGTTTCAGTGTGACAGTGCCTTTGGTGGTGGCTGCTCGCAGGGTTGCCATGGATACCTCCTTACCCCTGACAGATCACTTCCCGGCTCCACTAACCTTCAGGCATCAGCTCCCAAGTTCATCTATTGTTGATCAGCTTAAATAATAAATTATCACTAACCAGCAGATATCATGAGGATTTGGCTTAATTTTGATGAAAACGTCAGTTTAAAAAAATTAATGATGAATTAACCCTTGCACACCTGGAGATTTTGCAGAAAAACGTGTTTTGAAGCGAGTCGAGCAGTTTTCTGGTCAAAGACGTGCTATACAGAGCTAAAACTTACCACAAACCCGTTTACGGGTCGTACACTGGACGGTCTTCTCATCCAGATGCAAAATATTTGCTTACGAAGTTCGGGCATGCGCAGAAAGCAAAATTTCGAGATAGTTTTTGGGTTTAAAAGTGACACAGCAGTCTCGGCTTTTACTTTTCGCTTTCTCTCCTGCCCTCTTTTTTCGCTTTCCCGGCCTCATTTTTTTTGTCCCTTGCTGGGCATTTAGTAGGCTTCATTTTGATGTCAGAGTTTTTAGAAAACCTTTCGGGATCCTACGATTAGGTACTCAGAAAGGTAGGTGGGTAATTGAACAAGATTTTCTTGAGGATTTTCACTTCAATGTTACGTGGTTTTTGGCCTTTTTCTCCAGTTTCCTTGAGTGAATTGTGCTCATTCTGGTATGGTTTGAAAGACCTCTTTACTCTTCACAAGTTAGTGGGCAAGTTTTTTCTTAATGGCCAAAACTGATGACGTCACAAGGGGTACAAAGGACATGGATCCGCTCGGGCGGTTACAGGCGGTTCAGGGGCGAATGTGTTAACAAAAAACCCTAAAAATCAACTTTTATCAACTTTTTCACCTGATTTAATTCACATGAAATAGACCGATTTGGTTGTTTTACGGTGAAAAGTGAATTTTTCACAAAAACCTTGTCGCTTTTCTTAACAAAAAACCCTAAAAATCAACTTTTATCAACTTTTTCACCTGATTTCACATGAAATAGACCGATTTGGTTGTTTTACGCTGAAAAGTGAATTTTTCACAAAAACCTTGTCGCTTTTCTTAAGCAAGGGTTTCCAAGCATTCCAATTATCATTTTGTCAACTTAAATGCACTAGATCCGGAGGAAAAAGAATGTTGCCTGAGTTCTCTGAACCTCTGTTACTATATGTTTACAACCTTATCACATGTCGACATTTAGTACATTTAGTACTACTACATGTAGTAGTACAAGCAGGATAACTGCCACATGTAAATCTAATATTACGAGAACTCAAATTTTCTTTTCTGAGAATGCCTGTCTAGAAAAACATCATTCTCAGGAAGAATGTAATACTTTTCCAAAAGAGGAAACCCAATTTATGTCATTAATGCAGTAACAACTAGCTTTGCCATTCCCTTCTTGCAGATTTTTGTGGTCAACTTGAGTATCATCATCATGCAGAACTACTGGTACTCAGATTGTCCAACGATCCTGACCAATGTGTGATCAAAAAAGGAAACTTCTGTTCTGATGGTTTCATCCAATTCTTATAATGCTTATATGAGAACACCAAATAGGGTACTCAACTGACACTCTGATAACCAGAACTGCACAAATAAAATAAAATCAAGTACAATAAAAATAAAATCAAGGCCACCCAAAGCAGCGAAAGGGTCAAAAAAGACAATCGATTTATGGAAATTGCTGTCTCAAAACACTAGAAATTGTGTTTCAAAGCATCAAGATTTCAAAAATTTTCTTGGGGAGCATGCCTCCAGATGCCTGCCCCCCCCCCCCC
>BLFK01000704.1:2060527-2077545 GCA_014634185.1 Astreopora myriophthalma | reverse complement strand
CCCCCCCCCCCCCTTCCCACCACTAGACACTCCTTAGCTGCTTGCTTGATCTACTCCAGCAGTGAAATATATCCCAATTTTTCAGAGCCAAAAGGTTGGACAGTCTGGATACTTCATCACTGTTTTTTGACACCAAAGGTGCAGTGAATGGGTTGAAAAAGGCAGTGCTTCAAAAAAAAGAACATCTGTGATCAATACTGCTCCAACAAGCCAGGATACTTACAAAAGATTCTACTGCATTCTTGTTTCCCAGAAGCCGGCGTGCCTCAAACAGCATTTGACTCGCCAGTTCTCGAGTGGGTACAACAATCACTGTACCAAAACCTTTGCCAGGATCCTGGATGGCTGGTAACAAAAACACCATAGTTTTACCAGATCCCGTCTCGGAGTGGATCAAAATGCTTTTGTTTTTCATGATTAAGGGTATTGCTTGCTTTTGTATTGGTGTCGGCATCTCAATTCCATATTGTGTTAGCTTTTCTATAAGTTTTGGATGAAGATTTAAGTCTTGGAATGTCACTACAATTGAATCTGACTCCACCGTTCTTTGACTTTTGTCCTTGTCCATTTCTTCCTCTTTGCTTTCCATATTGTCAACCATTTCATCACTGTTCAGAGATTTGTAAACTGGGAATAAACTGGCAAAATCCCCAGCCTTGGGGATTCTAAACTCCACAGACATGTCATCATCTAATAATTCCCTGCTTTCCTCCATTGTCAGCTCGCTAGCTAATGGTAGTGTACTAACATTTGGTGCCCAAACTTTCACATATTGTGATCTAGATTTCTTATCTCCTGTTGTCGCCTGTTTAATTTGATCTTGAATATATCCTTCTGTGGTGCTCCACATCTGCATGAATTCTTCGTCTGGATCTACAAAGTGGTTCTTTGATTTCTTCTTCGGCTTCTTAATCTTTTTCCCTGTAATTCCAATGTCGTCACTCCAATGATTCACTTGTTTCGAAGCGAACGTTCGAGCGCAGTTTACAAGGCTTATCGTCATATTTTTTGAAAGAAACCATGGAGGGTAATACTGCCTTAAAGTTACACCTAGCATCCAGAAATTTGACAGTTTTTCGGTGATTTGAAAGTTTTTGCTCCACTCCAGCAAACGTAGATTTTCTCCCAGGCGTTGTCTTACCCGAGTGTGAACTGGTGCTAAATGTTCAATCTTCCCCTGGGGAGGGGAAGGGGGCAGTGACAGCAACCAGGGAAGAAGTCAGGGTTGAGACAAGGATTTTAATTTTACAGTCTTGAAGAAAATGGAAAAAAAAAAAACCAAGGGTAAAGTAATGTGCGAGATATAATTGGTTCGAAACATTTTTGAAGATTTACCTGCCTATACCTATCCCGGCACCGAGCTAGAAAATTTAGGGTGCGTTCGATTCCGAATAAGAAAACGAAGGCTTTTAGAGGTAATACCTGTAACACATCACTCCTCGGAGAATTTTGATGTTATCTGCCAAAGGAGGTTTTCAGCATCGTTTTCCGACAAAATGTAAACAGAGATATCTTCTTAAATTTACGCCAAAGAGAATTTACTCCTTTATTCCGTTTATTCTTATTCCGGAATAGGGTCAAACAATATGTACATTCCTAAAGTGAAGTAAAGAATGGTTTTCCCGCTAGACGCAGCCAAGCAGAGAGCATTAAGCTTATGTGGGCGGAAAATTATTCAGCAAAGAGCTAATATCAAGGAAAGTGTTGCAGCAATAGAACATTTTCGCTAAGATCACGCCGATTCGCGGCCGCAAACGGAAAGTTGTGGTTGCCGTGGAAGCTGAAGGTGGAAAGGTGTTTATCTGGACTATCTGCGCGGTAAGCACATTTTCTTCTCTGACAAACTCCAGATAGCTTGTGAAGCCGCAAGTAACCTTACCGCTTTTAGGACATAAGTGAACTTGTAATTGTTTAAGCCACTCTATTAACTATGTTAAAGCAAAAAAGAGACAGGTTTCTTTGTCTTTTATTGCATCCCTTTTTATTTCGTTCTCCCTTTATCTCACTTTACTTTATGTCTTGGGCAGGGACAGAGTCAAACGAACTGACCAAGAGAATCGGCGGGTATGACTTTCTCGCGTAGCGACATCCCAAGATATGTCTTTGTGGTAAGTCTGCAAGCTAAGCTCAAGGATAATCTACTATATTTCAATATCTTGCAGATAAAATGGAGTTCACGTAAACGTTATTTCAACCTTTTTTTTCCTTTACGATAAGGTACTTAATTATTATCATGAACCGCGCAAGTCGTAAAATTAAGACACAAGCGAACCACGAAGCAAAGCTTAATTTTTACCAGAACTTATAAGCTTACAATCGAATGTTGACTGTTGTCTTTCTGTCAGTCTGGCAAAACTTTATCAGAGGCATCGACGTACTTGTAAATATTGTTTTGTTGTGTGTATGACACGCACTCACGTAAAGCTTACTTGTTTGTTCATCATTGAATTCGAGAATAAGTCAATAAACCTTCAACAACCGAGCTAGCAGTTGTGTCAAAGTTCGAAAGGAAACCTTGAATAAGCCGGACATAGGATTACGACGAAAGAAAGTTTGTAAAACTCTTAGGAATTTGCATGTTATTAGAAAACAAATACGCTATAAACCTAAGGCTACGTTTTGTTTATTATGGTAATGAACATGAAACACAACGTGAAATGAACATGAAAACACAGCGAATAACCATAATGTGGGGCTTATGAGTATCATCTTTCATGCTTTTTATGGAAATTTTGTAGAAGACAAGAACGGGAAATTGTTTTTCAAAAGGATTTTGTGTTGTACGGGGCATTGACGTAAAAAGTAATTAAGCGGAAGTGGTTTTGCTGCTTCCAGATTTTTTGCTAATGACAACACGTTATTGCTTGGACGTCAATATTTTGTCTTGAGTGAAACTGTTAGTTACTTAACTTATAGCTTTTAACTCATGGCTTGAAATCAAAGTAGGAAACTGAGAAGATGATTGAAACTGTATTTTTTAATGCACCTATGAACGAGGAGCAACCCCAGAGGGATTGGGAATTTTTAGAAGTGGGACAAACTTCTCACTACCTGGATATCATATTGTGCAAGCATTGCATTTCCTACTCTACAAGCAATAGATTATCATCTCTTATCCACTTTGGTGGCAAACCCAGAGAGAAACCACTGAGAGGAAGTGAGTTAAGTTCTTTGTCGTAGAACATGCATGGCTGACGACACCCATCACGTCACATTATTATTATTATTAGACATTTATGGTCACATGCACTCATGCTCACATGTGCCCTTGCACAGAAAAAAAAAACTAGTTTGCAAACTATTTTTTTTCTAGTTATATTTTAATGTAATTCCATGCATTCCTATGGTAAGAGTATCTTTTTTTAAAGGAGCAATGTTGGATAGTCAAATTCCCATCCATGGTTCAACGTTTTTTAGAGGGCTCCTGTCAAAAAGCATGTGGAAAATGGAAGTTATTCATGAGCGATCAATGTCCACTCCAGAAAACCCTCGCAGGTCAACATGTCAAATTAAATCTGTTACAAGACTTTGGCCCCTGGATCTTGTCATGCATTACCGTTTCTGCTCAGCAGTTTTCATTGTGTTGAACAACTTATTTGCAAGATTCAGCATGGCTTGATGTACTTGGCTGAGCAGTAGTTCCAACATCTTTTATAGCTTCCACTTCAAAATAACAGTCATTACCTTGAGCAGTTTATAGAAAACGTGCGGAAAATATTGATCTTATTTATCGGAAGATGGAGGCACAAGCTCTTCACGTGTTAACTGACGTCTTATAAGTAACATCAAATTGACACAAAAAGCTTTGAGTCTGTGTTGTATGGTCCAGTGATCAATGAAATTATTGAGAAGTTTCAGGGATGCAAAAGCCATATTATTTAAAGCAAATCACAGTGAAATTACCTTCTCTAGTGACTAATACATGATGTTGCACATTGTATTACTTCAATATTAATATTTATAGTAGTCTTAGAAGGGAAAATTTTATCTGTTTCTAAAGATCTAGAGGCCAGGGTCCAATATATTT
The DNA here is from genome assembly GCA_014634185.1 of Astreopora myriophthalma. Classification (NCBI taxonomy): domain Eukaryota; kingdom Metazoa; phylum Cnidaria; class Anthozoa; order Scleractinia; family Acroporidae; genus Astreopora; species Astreopora myriophthalma. The sequence continues at coordinate 2,073,518 of BLFK01000704.1, read as the reverse complement.
TTGCTTGGAAGCAGTCATGCATGCTGCTCAGGCATAATGTTATAGTGTAATGTTTAAAACACTGCTGCGAGTTTTTTGAACAGCTTCAAAAACTTCTGTTGCAGATCTATTCATTTTTTAATAATCCTTGGGTTTTCTAATTATTTTCCCAGGTAAACCTAGAGGTAAAAATTTAGCCGTGTTTTATCAGATATAAAGACACTCATTAAAAATTAATTTTCTTTGTATTTTCTTCATGAATTATTAATGCATTTTGAAAACTAATTTATGTTGAATAAGAAATAATGACGTGATCCAATATCATTTGAACTTCCTCATGAATTTTAATAAAGGCTAGATGTTTGTCGCAAAATATTTTGGTGGTTTAGCTTGAACAATGTACAGCTGAAATTCATTCATGACTTTAGAAATGCATGGAACCAATATTTGTCACTTAAATTCTATAAGTCAATCATAATCGGTGTTATAAGATATTACTAACAGTTATCATCATTTGAATTCATTTAGTTCCTTTTACAATTAAGCAATGTTTTGGTCTCTACTTCATTTTAAAATTGAATGGTTTGACACTGGAGCTGGGGATTTTAACGTTTTGCTTTACTTTCCATCATTTTCTAACAAAAAGCAAAACAGATACAATTTAGCAGTATAAAACTGATTAACAAGACAGCACTGCCTGATCAGAAAAACTAATGGCATTGGTATTCTTTTGGGTACTCGATCTTTTAAAGAGTTGAAAATGAAAGAGTGAAACAAAAGCAAACTAGGGAATGGCCCAGAGAACTTAGAGAATATGTAATTCATCAACTTAAGTCCCAAATAGTTTAACTGGCAGCCTAATATTAGCTAGCCAAGAGTCCCTGCTCATTTTTATCAACAACTTGAAACATATTAAGACAACACTCAATCCCTTGCTTCTTAATAGTAACTTTTATAAAACTTTAGACTCTCAATTCATGTAAATGCAATCTCTAGAATTGGAACAAACTATAATTTCAATTGTTTGATTGATTGATATGATTGGTTTATTTGCACCTCTAGTCGGGGTTCTTATTAAGAGCCGGTAACCGGTTATCTTTACCGGCTTTTCAAGTACATTTTACCGGCTATGTTGATGGACGTCAAGTAATGATGAAGTGTGATGTGTACCAGACTTCGTTACTTTGTTACCTGGTATTGTTGTCTTTCATCCTCCTATTCCAAATCTTAACAAGAACCCTGCTCTTGTAGAAAAAATGTAAATTACAGGTGAGCAGTCAGATGAGTATGGCACAGCTAAACTATGCTATAATATATTGCTCTCCAGTAATTAGGTTGTACAATTATCTGGGAGGTAGAAATCAATCAATTAATCAATCAATCAATCAATCAAATAATATTTTTGTTCCAATTCAAGACAACAAGTTTACTTGAATTGAGAGTTTAGAGTTGTAAAAGGTAAGTCGGAGGCTGAGAGTCGAATACTATTTTGACCTGCCTAAGCTAGCACCAGCTACCTGCAGGCATGCCAAAATTGTAAATCTATTTTTCAAGGAAGAAAAGAAGATTGCATGGCCAGAATCCTTGCAAGCATGATGGCTTCAAAAGTTGTCCAAAAGGCACTTAGCATTCATTATTGATGAGTGATTAACGAAGTAATTTAATTAGGATGTGAAGTCATAAGTTTTTCAAAGCCCAAGGCAAGGAGATTGTCCAACAACTGAGTAAGCTTCAAGATCTTGTGATGGTGATGATATGAGACTGGCCAATATTTATTGACTGTGCCTATTAATTACAAGCATAAATTAACATAAATTATTCCTACCCATCTTTCAGTTCATATGGATGGCTATAAATGTGGTACTCTTTGTGACCACCTACCTGAATTGGGGAACAACAAAGAAGTACACTTATTTGAGGGAGATAATCAAGGTATTCAGTGTATAACTCTCTTTTTATGTCACATCTTGTTCTTTTTGTTTTGTTTTGTTTTTTTTAACAACAAAATCGTGCATCAATCATTTGAGATTGCTACTTTATTGTTCTGTTTGTTTTCAGGGTGGTTTACCCTTTGCTCGTGGTGCTGCAATGGTGTTGAACTTCAACTGTACATTAGTGCTGCTTTCCATGTGCCGTAATATCATCTCTCTTATCAGAAGCAACCTCAGTGTAAGTGTTGCAGTTTGCAAAATGAAATTCAGGTTAAATTATTTCAACCTAGTTTGATTCTCAATTTCCATAATGGCTTCTCATCCTATTTAAGTATTTGCATCTGAAAGCAATCATCATTTTTTCCTCCCTTGGTAGTCAGTGTGAAGTATTGAGAGAATGAATCGAGGATTAAAAAAAAAAACCTTGTCTCAGTTCCTTATAAAAGGTTGTTTAGTAGGGGCATGTCAAAAAGGGAAATTTATTTTGTGAAGGGAAACTTGGGTCTAAATTAATAATTTTTCTCTAAAAGGATGAGGGCCGCTATTGTCCAGAGCTCTCTAGTTCTGAAAGGGTAATAATTAGCGTTCTGTGCCAAAAGCTAGCTAGTATAATTCAAGTCATGGATTGAATAAATTTCATCAACATCTGTTTGGTACATTTTTTCTCCTTCAAGTGTAGTTGGTGTGGAGGTTTTGTAAGATTACTGGACAAGAACATAACTTTCCACAAATACTGTGCTTACACAATTTGCTTCTTTACTGGTGAGTAAGTAACAGAAACAAAAGAGTGCAATACAGTGTATAATCATTATGTTAAGGAGTATTCTAACCACTGGTGTGCCTTTTCAGATATCTATTGGTTCAAAAGAATTATGTCTAGGTATCAATATTATTTCTTTAAGTCTGATGTAGAAGTACTTTTTGTAAACCTTCAACAACTCGTTAGTAATTCATCAGCATATTATACTTATAAGTCTATCAGATGGCCGAAAGCAGTCACATACTTGCATCTTTATACCATAGGGGCTACGCTTAAATTTTATTAGAAAAAAAAGTCCGCCAACTGTTTATTGACATGGCAGGTGGACTTTGTGCATCATTCTCTGACAGTGCCGTGGTTTCCTTAGCCAGCAGAATTCTCATTTGGAAGCCACGTGTTTCTCGCATACAAGCTGGTCTTTGAATGAAGTCTAAATTCCACAAGGCATGCTTATTCCCAGAAGAAGTTTGTGTTTTCTCAAGCCCATATAACAATGAAAAATGACAATCAAGGTTGTCCCTAGAGAGCATAATATTTTTGGAGCTGTTCAAAAAACACACAGCACGTGTTTTATCGGGTCTAAAAACTGTGCTGTGCCTTGTGTTTTTATACCCGATAAAACACTGCTGCGTGTTTTGGGTGGGCATACAGATGTGGGCTGAAAAGCAGTCTGACAAGTGAGTGTTGAATGAACATTCAAGACAATTAAAAGGTCAGCCTCAAGCACAAAACAGCATGTGGAAAAATGGTTTGCTGGTAACAATCACAGTTTTTACGTTTTGGTTTTAGTTGTTCACATTTGTGGTCATTGCTTTAACCTGACAAACCTAACTCAGAGCTATTCAGGTGATGCGACCAAGCTGGAGCAACACCTGAGTCAGCTGGAGGATCCTTGGGTCAATCCTGTACGAGAATCTGGAGTTGTAAGTTTGATTTTATGAACAATGCATTTTCGTGATTTAACATATATTGAAGCGCTTTTCACGAGTAAAATATCTGTCATAAAACCTGAAATTTGACGTTGCATGGTGTTTTGTGGGCTGCTGGTTTATAGCATAAGTGATCCGTTGACAATGACTATTTCATGTATTTTTCAGCATCCTGTAATAGGCCTCTTTAAGACAGGTAAGGTCTCTGTTCATCTCATGCATTTATGTGCCAGGATTAATACTATGTTAACTTTTTTTTTTCTGAATGATAATGATGATGATAATAATGTTAATATTTAAATATTTTATACGGTGGAACCTCCCATAAGTGAGCACTCAAAATATCAAGCCTAGGTGGTTGCTTAGGGAAGGTGGTCGCTTGTTAGAGCTTAGACCACATATATTGGGTCACAATTTTGCCTCATTAGCCTTTGGTAACCACAGAGACTTTTTTTTATACTCCATGTACTAATGCCCATCTAAACTCGTGTAATAACTTTAGTAGCCACAAAAATATTTAAGCTTTCCAAAGTATTTACAGTACCTAATAACGTGAACAGAACAAGGCTCATGGTAGTTACAAATGATTTTACAGTCGTAGCTAAGTTACCTGGCCTAAGAATGGAAGCGAGGCTGCCGGTGACCCTGTTTTAATGCAAACGTTTGTGCTTTTCTGATGTCAATGTAGACTAATTAGAATTACAAAAAGACAATTTACACGATAAATGCAGTGTGGTCTGTATCAATACAAGGTCACTGGCAGCTTCACAGCCATTCATAGGGCAGGTCATTGAGCACACAACTGTAAAATGGCCTAATCAATCTACACCTAGACCTCAGAAGAGTCCGTACTTTTTGTGTTGGTTGGTCGTACGAACGCACTAGGTGTTCAAGTGAACAGTCTGGATAGACCATGTGTGAAAATCAAAAATCAAAAACCTTGGATGTGATTTGAACTGAACAGGGAGTGTGTTGGTCACCTGCATTTCTTCCTTAACATTTTAAATGTTTTATTCATGCAAAAGGTCGATTTTGAGAAACAAATCAGGTACTAATTTGTCTCTTGTACTACCCAGGAATGCGATAATGTTACAACACCTTATCCAATTTCTGCTCTATTATCTGTCAAGTGGTTGCTTAGGGGAGGTTAAAAAAAAAGAAAATTTCTTACTCTTAGCTCTAAAGGTGTGGTCACGGCTGCTTATGAGAGGTGGTTGCTTACAAGAAATATAGTTCCAAATATGTGATTTGACTTGGAAACTTTTGTTATTCTGGAAAACTGGTCGCTGAGGAGGGGTAGTCACAACTGGAGGTTCCACTGTATTACATTTAGTCATTTAAATTACACTAGTGTGTCTAGGCTAAATGGTGAGGAAGCAGGGCTGTCACTAAGGGCCAGGGGGTGGGCATTTTCCATGCCTACCCAGAGTTTCATCCCTGCCTACTTTAAGAGAGAAACAATAGAGTTAACACTGCAAAATCGCTTTTTTCCCCACCAACTTCTCTAATTTCCCCATCTACTTAAAAAGTTAGCAAAATCCCGTCAGGAGAATGAATGAGTGTAGTACTTATTGATTGTTTAATAACTCAGACATGCTCAGAAAGAAAACCTGAATGCTCCTAACAGGAGTCAAAGCTGTGACCTTCTGATTAATTACTTTAGTTTGGATGCACTACCACCGAGCTATGGAAGACTATTGGGGGTAGACCATTAAACTAGCTTCAGGTTTCAAATGTCCTGCATATTGCTAGCACTGAAATGTTTTAATAATAATGCAAGTATGGCCCAGTCACCTTCGATAAACACATCACTTTAATTATAACTTTATTCTCAATAATCTTTTTATTTTTCAGTGGCTGGAATAACAGGCGTGATCATGACTTTGGCTTTAATTCTTATGGTCTCATCAGCAACTGAACTTATAAGGTAGTGGTGCAGTTATTATCATTATTTTTTCAATGTCAAGCTTTGTATCAGTGAGCTTCTCTCAAACTTGGGTCTGCATAAGCACCACAATTTGAATGTCAGCTGTCAGTCCAAGATAACTTAGGCTAGAGTGTGAGTGTAAAATTGCAAACGTCAAGGCATCTCGTATCAAAAAATGAAGTTTTCTGGCAGAACTAAGAGGGTGACATGTGACAGTTGTAACAACTGATAAACTTGTGGCCCTCTAATTAAGTGTGTCCATTAAGTCCTTGGGGACCCTCTCCAGACTGAATTGGAATTTTGAAATGTTGGTTTTTGAGAAGGGGGGAAACCTGGACTACTCAGAGAAAAACCTTGTAGGGCAGAGGAGAAAACCAACAACAAACTAAACCCACATAATTATACACCTTTATTAGAAAAACAATGGCTCTGCTCGTGCATTTTGAAGTTTGCTACATTTCTTTCTCGTTCTCTGCCAATCTATATTGTCAAATGACCAAGTCTCAAGTTTTAAGGAAAATGCAAGTGCACAAAGGAGAAGTTTGATTTCTTGACATTGTAGAATAAAATACAAGTTAATGACGGAAAGCAAATACTGGTTGGAGTCTGGGGATGACTCTCGCTTCTTCCACATGATTTCCTTATTAGGCTCCTTCTAACTCTTCGCCATGTGACTCTTAACCGTTTTACTTTCTTAGCGGCTGGTCTTCGTTGTGTCCTGCAGTTTTTTAATCCCTCCCTTCCATTTTGCTTTCTGGCTTTTACCATCCTACTCAGTTCTAATTAATAAATATAGGCGGGGAATGGCTGCCTGCAGCACCCCTCCAGCCTTGTGCTGAAGCCACGTCAGGGTGGGGGCATATTGTTCTCCGCTGGACTGGGTTAACTTGCCCCCAGGACATTATGCCAGCAGCTATGCCCGCCTTGCAATACAGGCATGAGGCACCCCCTCTGCATGGTGCCATGTGCCGAGGCCCCTTATACTGTGTTCATACGGTCGGTGGTTGTATCCGAGCCTTGCCAGTCCATTCCCTGCCCCAAATTCGTTTTGCTTTCTGGCTTTTAACCATTGGTACCTCCTACTGCTTGTAACCTACTTAGTTCTAATTAATAAAATATGGGCAGGGAATGGCTGCGTGCGGCCCCCCTTCAGCCCTGTGCTGAAGCCCCATCAGGGAGGGGGCATATTGTTCTCCGCTGGACTGGGTTAACTTGCCCCCAGGACATTATGCCAGCAACTATGCCTGCCTTGCAATACAGGCATGAGGCTCCCCCTCGGCATGGTGCCACGTGCTGAGGCCCCTCATCCGGTGGTTCATATGGTCGCTGGTTGTATCTGAGCCTTGCAGGTACATACCCTGCTCCAAATTAATTACACCCAACTTGTGTTTGTTGTCATTTATTGCGCATCCAGTCATTAATTTCTTAGTTTGACCAGGGATTAACAAATGGATTCCATGTTGCCATGTGTCTGTTCAGTAATAGATCACAGAAGATGTCAAAATGTGGTAAGAACATTAGTGACACACTTGGCTATCACCTCGTGTACCACTTTTTTGTTCTTACACATTTTGACATCTTCTGTGATCTATTACTGAACAGATGCACGGCAACATGGAATCTATTTGTTTTATATAATAAAGAGAAAAAAGCAAAACAAAAACATGCCTAGATGATGTCATCTATGCAGAGTCTGTCCTCTAATAATAAGTGACAACCAATCTGTTAAGTAGTTAACTCGCAGATGATAAAACTATCTGCTATTATTTCTTACAGGAGGTCATACTTTGAGACTTTCTGGTTCACACATCATTTGTTTGTTGTGTTCTTCATTGGCCTGGTGATACATGGCACTGGGTAAGATCTCAACTGAAGGATATTTCAATTGTGATTTATGAAAGCACTGTATGTTATACGAGGGTGGCATATAGTTCATCTTGCAATGGGCATTCAATAATAAGTAGTGCTTATTTTCTAACTTCTGTATCAATAAAATGGATAGCCTTCAGTTTCTGTAACTGCGAGGATCATAGCTTCATGTGATTTCATATCTACAGTTCAATATATGATTCATTTCATAATATATCATTTCAACCGTTAATTCATTCGTCACGGGAACATTTGAACCCACAGATGACCAGCTCCCAACATCAGTGGCTTCATAGCTCAGTTGGTTAGAGCATCACACCGGCATCGCGAGGTCACGGGTTCAAACCCCGTTGAAGACCTGAATTTTTTCAGGCTTTTCTATGCAATTGCTTAAATTGCGTTCATAACTGTGAGGATCATAGCTTCACTTGATTTCATATCCACAGTTCAATGTATGATTCATTTCATATATCATTTCATCTGTAACTATTACTGTCATTAATTTTGACTTACGCTGAATGATGTTACGCAGGGAAATATTACGTTTCCAAACCAACATGGATGAGCATGATCCAGAAAAGTGCAGGCATGTAGAGCTTTGGATAAATAAGACTTCTCCCTGTCTCGTTAAACCACTATTCAGAGCTCCGGGAACAATGGTGGGTACTGATTCAAGTGTGCATCATTCTATTATTTTTTCAAGTCTGATTTTTCTTAACTAGGTTATGGTCTTAATCAACTGTTTAAAAGCAGATTTTTCTAACTTTTTTTTTTTTACCATTTTCCTGTCTGTTCTGTTATCTCTATCTTGTACCATTACTATGAACCAAGATGTGAGAAAGAACTTACCTTTCAGCCACTGTGGTTTGAACAAGCTATCTTCAGATTAAGAGTCTGCCTTCATATCCAGTAGACCACACAGCGCAACTTGCCAATTCCCTCACTTTTAATTAGTTGAGTTTCTTCCTATTTCAGTCCCAGACTCACCTCAACCAAAGCTTAATTTGTGCCAAATGGGAACATACATGCTGTGTACTGGTAGTATCCATTAACCCTAACTTGAAATCTAACCATTTCAAATCAGTGCTTAGGCCTAAGCAATAATCCCTGCCACAGAATGATATAAAACTAACTATAGTGAGAAGAAATACCTGGTTAAATATAAAACTACCGAGTTAATGACAAATTAACTGGCCAAAATTAAAGTGAACCAAAATTATAAATTACCTGCAACATATATACATCATGATGTTAATTAAAATGCAATGAATCTGCAAAATGCACCTGGAGCATAACTCTGACTCATATCCCTTAGTTGCCTAAAAATAACCTCTATTATTTGATTCTATATTTCAGTCATGGAAGTTTGTCTTGGTTCCAATGATTCTGTATTTTTTTGAGCGCCTTCTAAGAATGTACAGATTTTATCAGCCAGTCAAGATACTGAAAGTGAGTTATTTTAAATACCAGTGCATACAATATAGCAGGTATTCTTACAGTATTTAATTTATTGAGAATAATATTAGAATCTGTTGAAGTTCAGCATGTGGGTGGAATGAATATTAAGTAATTTAATTAAGAACTTTGTTATGCTATGCCTTTATAGGAAAAGTCATTATCTGATGAGGGGATTCCACATTAAATTTCATGCAAATACTGATATTGCACAAATTGTGAAGTGATGAGTGTAATATCAGCTTTCAAGTGAAATTTAATGCGACATTCACAAGTCGGGAAATTAATTTTTCTTGAATCACATAGTTTTGCTTCTAAATGAAAGAAACCCCCTTCTAATTTACAGCTGTATAAATTCTGCAATATTCAGCACACCCTCTAGAAAATCCATTCCAGTTCAATCAAAGCCTCGCTTTCAAGAGTAACAATTCCATGCTAAATACCTTGCTTAGGTAACCAATTAAAATGCGAGAACTCTTTGAGCTATATGCGATTCTCTTTTAAATTCCTTATTCTGTACTACCTTGCAAGGTCATAAAACATCCCTCGAAAGTGCTTGAGATTCAAATGAAGAAAGAAGGTTTCAGATGTGAGGCTGGTCAGGTGAGAATAAGCTTTTTAAGCCATAGAACCATTGTAGTGATTATATTTAATTATATCGAAGGCATCAGCAGTTGTGAGGATTTAGGTCAAAGACTAAACAATCGATCATTTTTGTCCAACACTGTGTGCAGGCTGGGTTTTCCACGGCGGGTAGATGATCAAACATTTTCTTGCCAACACCAAATGTCGATGAAAATGTTTTGTCTTGATCACAAACATGAGTACTTGCAACAGGCAGCTAAACAGTCAAACATGTTCATCCGATATAATGTTGAATGAAAATGTTTGATTGTTTAGCCCCGGCAAACATCAAGAGACTGTCAACATCTTGCTCTAGTTTTATTAAACACTATGGATTGTCTAGTGTGTGTGTTTATTGTTTAGACATGATGGCTATAGATTATTAGAGAGTTGTCATAGCAAAAGGGATTTGTTTTTTTTACTGCATTGAAGCATTGCCGGATGCCATGGTAACATCCTTCCTGTCATATTATTTTATGGCACAATGTTGCCATTGTATGTCAACTTAAGTATTCATTATTTCCTTTTTTCAGTACATTTTCTTGAAGTGTCCAAAAATTGCCAATCTGGAGTGGCACCCCTTCACTTTAACATCTGTAAGTTTGCAACTTAATGGTATATGAAATTACATCAAAACGTCAGTAATAATTGTTAATATGAAAAGGTGCTCTATGAAAGGTGAAACTTCATATTTATTACTTGTAATGACCACTATGAATACTAAACATTAATTAATAATGAAGTGTCCAAAAAATTCAAATCTGGAGTGGCACTCCTTCACTTTAACATCTGTAACTTTGCAGCTTAATGAATTACACAAATTGTATTAAAATGGTATTAATTATTAATACAGGGTGTTCATTAGGCATCGGAGATCGGAGAATTCTCTGCCTACTATGCAGAATTCTCCGGCTAAATTTTGATGGCATGGCCCCCTGGAGGGGACCGAGCTTCGCTCGCTCTCTCACCATCTCCTGTTACTTTACACTATTCTCCTGCTACTACGTTTCTTAATGAAAACCCTGTTAATATGAAAAGGAGTTCTATGAAAGTTGGAACTTCACATTTATTACTCATAATGACTGCATCATTCAAAAATATTTTGATACTTTGGACTATGAAAGTCAAGAAGGATTTTAAGAGGTTTTTTTTTTTTTTTTACCTTTTTCTGCCCTTTAGGCTTTTCCCCTTGTTTGCCATTTGTGCCGTTTAGGTCTCTGTAAGTGTAGTGGACATAACTTTGACCACTCGCAGTTTTCACGTGAACTTTTTAGGCTGGTGAAAGATAGCATGGTGGAAGCCTGCAGAGAGAGTGGTGAAAAATAATTCAAATTAAAGGGCCAGATAGTTGTGTTGACCGTGGACCAACATTTTACTGCTTCCAAACATTTTAAAACACTAACTAAAGTTAATTCCCTTCTTCATAATTGTTTCATTTTCCTCCTTTATTTCCGTCTTTATTCCAGGCCCCAGAGGAGTTTTATTTCAGCGTTCACATCAGAGATGCAGGAGACTGGACAAGTATGCAAGTCATGTGATTCCTTGTAGTTCTATCAGATCCCTGCTGTTTGCTCTTTTTGAACTGGCATTTAATTGATCTAGTAGTCGTCGTAGTCGTACTAGTGGTGGTGGTAGCCTATTATTTACCCTTGGGTTGAAATGAGGCTGGTTAGACCTCTAGAAACAAATTATGCTAATTTGCCTAGAAATAAAGGGACCAGTTAAAAAAAATTTACAGGAAACTTATTAACAAGACTTACAAAAAATGATATGACTAATTACAAGTTATAGCTTAACTGTAGGTAACTCACAGCTTTATAGTCAATGTGATAATTGTGTTTATAACAGATGCCCTGCACAAGGAGTTTGGACTCAGTGACAGTGGAATGAAAGAAATTGCAGATTGTCCCAGGTGAATTGATCAGTGAGATTGTGGCTTGAATCTGTGCCCTTCTTATTTGTCTAGAGGTACTGGTCTCAGTTGTTCAAAACATCGATAATGCTATCCACCAGATAAATTTCTATCCAGCGGATAAGCCCTAGCAAAACCAATTGAGTTGTCCTGTAGGTAGTGATTTATCTAGCGTGGATAGCGCTATCCACCCTTCAAACAACTGGGCCCTGGTGTACAGGGTTTACACATGCCCTCTCAAACTCTTTAATGATTCATAATCCCCAAACAAAAGAAATCACTACCGTGAAGGAAGTTTGGATATGTGATATTAATTAGCATAAAATTTCAGCAACTTTAAACTCAAATTTCTCTTGAAATACTGATTCCTTTGAGAAGCAATATCAGACACTCAAAAGAGTGTTTCATCCTCTATCCAAAGTCCTTGAATTTCAAAACTAACAATTCAATATTAATATTAGCTTTAACTCTTTCTGATTTTTGTTTATGTTTGTGCAAATCAAGTACAGAATGTGAGTAGTTTGATCTAAAGTACTTAAATATTTTTCAGATTGGCTGTGGATGGACCGTTTGGTACATCAAGCTCAGTGAGTAACTTTTAACTGCAATATTGGCTTGTGATTGCTTAACAGTTAAACGGCAAATTAAAGGGTTGTACAGTGTATATGGCAATATGGAGAATATATTTCTTTTTATACTTGGGCCTTTCTATCAGATCACAACCAAATTCTCTGTAATAAGTGCAACAGCAGGGCAGTGCGGTCCATTTTGTTTAGTTTTCCAATTACTTACTCTTACTCACCATGCATTACTTTTGAACAACAAAATTAAAGCAATTAAAGTTACAAACAACAGAGATTAACTTTCAAAAACTGTTAGGCTGAACAATTGCCATCCCTTTTAATCATCTTCAATTTTGCCCATCCCTGCCTCCTTTTGTATTTTCCCTTTTATTCAAAACTTCCTTCATTGTTCCTTCAGTTTTAGTTTTGATTTGGTTCCCAGTTCCTAGTCACTTAATTTCGCTAAATTTCATCATACAGGCTCTTGAAGTTGTGGCAAGTTCCAAGGCATTATTGAGACAAAAATAGGCCCAGATATTTTTTCTCCCCCTGTTTTCATCCCGTTTCTCTCTTCACTATCTCTGTGTGACTTTGTGATGACTCACTGCAAAACCATAGCACCATTTATTTCTCAGAATTTGGCCACAATCATTTGAGAACATAAATTATGGAAATGTGAGTAAAATTAGTCATGCTTATGCCTGATGGTCTTTCAATTTATAGATGCCTGAATGGTTAAACAACAAATTAAAGTTAAGTTGAAACTGTCAGCTTTGTGTGTACACTGTGTCTTACGGTGTGTGATCTGTTGCAGGATGTGTTTAAATATGATGTTATTATGTGCATTGGTGCTGGCATTGGAGTCACTCCCTTTGCTTCGATCTTGAAATCAGTTTGGTAAGAACAAAACAAGTCTTCTGAAATATTTTTACATTATAATTTTATATTGTATTTATATTTGTTTTTTGATCTGAGGTAGGTTTTGATTCATGTAAAATTTTCACAGGTATCGGCACAACCAAGGCTTTGATGACCTCAGAAT
>BLFK01000704.1:2038027-2055527 GCA_014634185.1 Astreopora myriophthalma | reverse complement strand
GTTCTGCAGTGAATTGTTGCAAGTCAAAGGCAAAAATGAGATGCAAACAACAGGATGAAAACAACTGAGTGATGATAGCTTGCAACAGTTCATTGCAAAAAGTAATTCAGCACCATTTATTGCCCAAAATGTGGCCACGATTTGACGGTGACCAAAATACAAAAAAGTTGGAAACTGTTTTTATGTCTGGCCCTTCATTTAATGTATGCCAATATTGTCAGTAGTTAAGCAATAATTTTTTCATGAACAACACAAAAACAGAATATTGTATTTAAGCAATCCTCCTTTACAGCTCAATATTTTCTAGGTAGGAGTTTTAGTATAGGACTGGACGCCTAAAAATTCTCACAGCACATGTATGTAGCTTACTGTACTTACCTAAAGAGAGTAGATTACCATAGATGAGAGACAACATTTGTATGTATGCCACTCGGTTGGATGTAACCTTTTTTTTTGAAATTGCATGTGAGCATTTTGCAATACAGGGCTTGTGCTTAATAGGTCAATTTTGAAGTAAAATTGAATAAAATAACATTTCAAACTTGTAAAATGTCAGATGAGTGCTTTGTGCTGAGCTTTAGAGTCATGATTTTTCATTTTGAGTTGTATGATGTTGGGGTTCATTTGGAGCAGCTGTCAACCCTAATGTACCATTGTCATGCGCTGTCTGATGAGACATGGCAGTGGTGGTACTTTGCATCATTGCCAGTCTAATCACTCTTCAAATTGATATCTGCCACATCTCATGGAGCCATGGAGAAGGAAATTTTATTTTATTTTTTTTACATCAAAGAATCTCAACCAAGTCAGACAGAACCTTAATTCTGCCTCAATCTCCATATAAAGGCAGATAATTTCATTTTTACATGCTGCTAGGTTTGATGGAGATTTAAATTGCTTACAGAACTTTTCTTGTGGCTATTCACGGTATATTTTCTGTTAAAACTGAATTGTCACTGAGACGTTTGCAGTTATACCTTCATATGCAGCAGTCATGAAAATCTCAAAAGATCAGCAGGTGTGACCAGTCTTCTGAGGTGGTCAGGCAAGTTCAAGCCCTTTGCATTAGGGTTCATGCAGTTTAGCATCACTCATCACTTGTCTCTTTAGTTTACTGTGGCCAACTTTATAACTTTCCTCACTCAGTCAAGACATAATTTTAATGAATAACTCCCCAATCTCATCCTTGGTTTCGTTTAGTTTTCTTGCTATGTTGCATAAGCATTCCTCTAAATGCATCATTGCTAGAAAGTGTTTGTGAGACTGGTGACCCCATGAACTCTCATCCTTGCTTAGGGAGATAAAGGGATGGAGTTTTCAAAACATCGGCTGCCAAATTTTAAGCCTTAATTTTGAGAAGACGACTGTTTATTTTAATTGGAATTTTGCTATTTAATGGTTTGCCATTACTAATTTTAAAATGCTAAGGGCCAATTTTATTGCATGCAACAATAATATGACAGGCCTATGACACGAATTGTTTCATTTAACTCAACCTACAACTTGTGTGTATCACAAGAAATGTTTTAAAACCCAACAACTAACATAGGCACAGTCTTTGTCCAATGGCAAAGATGTATGCAATTTTTTGTATAGCACACAACTGTTGTAATCAAAAATTGTTAAATTGGCCTCCACTAGTGAGAGTACTTGACATATCCTTGATCCAGCTCTCTGTAGCCCGATTCTCAGACAGTCAAGGTTTTTGACAGCCACACTCTCCCTCCCTCCCTTAAGGATTACGTGTGTAGATGCAAGCAACCTGGATTGTGAGAATCTGGCTAAGCTCTCTTAGGCCTAATGGTCAGTTTTGGAACAGGAGTAATGGTAGTCCATTGGATCAACTTTTCTCATAACATACAGTCCTTTGATTACTTTAGTCAGCTTTGAGACAGACTTTAAATTTGAAGAGGGAAAATTTGTTTATCACAGCAGCAGTTTAAAGTTTCAAGTGATTAGTGTTTGCTAAAGAAAGGTTTAAATTCTGAATAACAAGAAAAAAAATTGTTTGGATGATGGTGGTACTTCAAGATCCTTATGTGCCAAACAAATGATGGACTTCAGGTTCATAAAAAATTCAGGTAGTTTTCAAGGATACAATTCACATTTTTCAAGTACTCTATGAAGTGCAAATTGAAGCGGTGGAATAGTTGTCTTTTGTGTTTTTTTAACAAATTTGTCATTACTACTCTTCCACTAGCATTTGTCATATTAGCCCCTAAATAACCTGGGCTGGATTCCACGAGCAACAAATTTCAAGGAATTCAAGGTCTTGAATTCTTAGATTTGCAATTCAAGTACTTTCAAGAACTTTCCAAGCTGCATGCCACTTTGAAAACCAAGTTCCTTCATACCCACCCCGGCAACAGAAGGCCATCGAAACACTACAAGACTTCGCAGATCAACTTTTAATGAAGCTACTTAGTAATCCATAGTGTTACAATCCTTAGCTTACTAGGGAGCAAACAAAAACAATAGTGGTGAAAATAAAAATTAGACAACCATTAAGGTTCCTGGATCCTGACTCAGTGCATTAAAACGTTATGAGAAAAAGTTAAAGTTCAGTTTACTGTCCACCACGCAGACGCAACACCAAGTGGAGAGTGGACTCTTTCTGGATGTTGTAGTCACTCAGGGTTCGGCCATCTTCCAACTGCTTGCCTGCGAAGATCAACCTCTGTTGGTCGGGTGGAATGCCTTCCTTGTCCTGAATCTTGGTTTTCACGTTCTCAATGGAATCGCTGGGTTCCACCTCCAGGGTGATGGTCTTTCCGGTCAGGGTCTTGACGAAGATCTGCATTCCACCTCTCAGGCGAAGAACTAGGTGAAGGGTAGATTCTTTCTGAATGTTGTAATCACTCAGGGTTCTGCCATCTTCCAACTGCTTACCGGCAAAAATCAACCTCTGCTGATCTGGAGGGATTCCTTCCTTGTCTTGAATTTTGGTTTTCACGTTTTCGATGGAATCGCTGGGTTCCACCTCGAGGGTAATCGTTTTGCCGGTCAGGGTTTTCACGAAGATCTGCATTCCTCCTCTCAAACGCAACACGAGGTGAAGAGTGGACTCTTTCTGGATATTGTAGTCGCTGAGGGTTCGGCCGTCTTCAAGTTGCTTGCCGGCGAAAATCAGCCGCTGCTGATCGGGTGGGATGCCTTCTTTATCTTGAATTTTTGTCTTCACATTTTCAATTGAGTCGCTCGGCTCGACCTCAAGCGTGATAGTCTTTCCGGTCAGAGTTTTCACGAAAATCTGCATGCCACCTCTCAAACGCAACACGAGGTGAAGAGTGGACTCTTTCTGGATGTTGTAGTCGCTCAGCGTACGGCCATCTTCCAACTGCTTGCCAGCGAAAATCAGCCGCTGCTGGTCGGGCGGGATGCCTTCTTTGTCCTGAATCTTTGTTTTCACATTCTCGATGGAGTCGCTTGGTTCGACTTCGAGAGTGATAGTCTTTCCCGTCAAGGTTTTGACAAAAATTTGCATTCCACCTCTCAGGCGAAGCACGAGATGAAGGGTAGACTCTTTCTGGATGTTATAGTCGCTCAGAGTGCGGCCGTCTTCCAACTGCTTGCCAGCGAAGATAAGTCGCTGTTGATCGGGCGGGATGCCTTCTTTGTCTTGAATCTTTGTCTTCACATTCTCGATGCTATCGCTTGGTTCAACTTCAAGAGTGATGGTTTTGCCAGTAAGGGTCTTCACGAATATCTGCATGGTGACGTTTTTTGCTCAAAATCTTTGCTTTCAGTTGAATAAACAACGTAAGCCTCGATAACCTTTCGGGAGTAAAATGGCGTCGAAGGCAAAGAGTGCTTTCTTTATTCCTGAATACTCGGATCTGATTGGCTAGAAAATCTGCGCGATCATGCTCATTACGCCACTTTATTTGTGATGTCATAATGACTCAGATAAGAAAATAGGAAATGATCACAGACAACTTTACAGTTCTAGCGCAATTTTGCCACTATTTTGGATTCAAATCTAATATTTATAGCGTTATTCAGTTTAAAGAGTTACAATTTACATTTCTCTTATGAATAATTGGTATTTTCTTTCTTCGTTCACAATCTTATGGGCTCGTTCCCATTGTACTATTTTTAGCATCTTGATTCATTCTCCACTTCTCGAAACATCTGGGCGTCTCAGCGTTTCCTGCGCACGTTTATAAAATATGCTAACCTGTCATGCGCTACGTAAGGGCTTGGTTGAGCTCTGTCACGAGTTTTATTTAATATTGAGAAGTACTCTTACGTTACCCTAAGAGCTCACGTACCAAATACCATTATTTCCCTTTACATATGGCCTATATCGTTTTCATAATAAAACGTGGTCATACAATACTTTCGAAAGATCTCTATCTGAATATCTCAAAGAATAAAAGCTATGAAAAGATGTATCGATGTAATTTCTGTTTACTCCGATCCAGAAAATGTTGAAACGTTGCCTTCAAAATTTTGCTTTCACATTAGTAGCGTCAGTATGAGTCATAAAATTTTTGCATCTAAATGAGTTTCAGTTTCGCATGCTTTTTTGGTCTTCTGTGAATTTAAATCATCCTTGAAATTATTGCTTTTCGCCTCGCTTCTATCTCTTCCGCGATAAATGGTAATGACAATTGTTATGCAAACACATCAAACTTTATTGCGTGCAGTCTGGGGAAAGTAAATTTAACCCAATGGGGACCCAATGGGTATTGTGGGTAATTTTGAAACAAAGATGGCGGCGGCTCTGGCCGGTTTACCTCAAGCACAGAATCAAGGAAAACAGCCAGGCAACGTTGCTTCGGATCGTTCCCTGCGGTCTGTTTTTGGTACGTATAATACCTAAAAGTCATACCTTTATAAAACTGTTGAACTGTTGCGTTACAAATATCGGCTACTTGGCTATATAAATTATATGGACCGCTTACAGGTCTGGCAAAAAATGCTCTTACAATAATTTGCTTTTGTGGGCAACTGAACACCACATCCTTTTTGTTTGCATTCTTGGCATCGAAAGAAGGCCTTGGGCTAAACTTCAGAATACCCGGCCACTTAAATGTGCGTCGTCAAATACTGCTTCCGGCATTATTTTGTAATGATATAACTGATTTTTTTTTTAAAGCTATACTCTATGAATCTGAGTTATATTCTTATGTGAGACACATACGCATGTTGACTAAGGTCTTTTTAGATATTCAGAGCTTGACTGAGATCTGAGGCAAGTGATAATTTACCCCCTTTATATGTGTGTGTTTGTTGCATGTAGTGGGAAATATTCCTTATGAAGCATCTGAGGAGCAACTCAAGGAGATCTTCTCTGAAGTTGGACCTGTTGTTAGCTTTCGGTAAGTTTGACTTGGTGACCACATAAGATTTTAATTAATTTCACAGTTCCAGTGGGTATTTAGATTATAAGAGACTGCAAAAACAAATGACAAAGAAAATGCTTGCCAGAATGTAGTAGGGAACACCGGCCACTCCATGGCATAGCAAACAAGTACAGTAGCAGGATATGACTAAAAGTGTAAATCTCCCCAGTGCTCTTGAAGACCTGCACTGGATCAGACAAGTTGTAGACCAAGTTGTGAAGAGCCATTTTTAAAAGGCGATCTAAAAGCATAGCTCTCCATGGCACTTTGAGCTAAACCTCCTGACAACATCGTGCTAAAACAGGAAAAGAGTGGGCAGTTCAAGCTAGTGCAAGGCTTCCTTATCTCTCCATCAGTCAGAGCCTACTCTGATGTTACTTGAGGGATCAGACAAGAGTACAGGCAAATAAAGAACCTAACATGATGTAGGATGAATAAAAAAAGCTGGGGAAGTCACTGCAAGACTTAGCCACCATTTATGCGTAGAGGGCATGTTTCCTGACTTTTGGCTGACTACATAAGATATTAAGACTTCCCTGGCCTTTAATTAAATCTTGCACTTGTTCAGCATCTTGGTTACATTACTTGTTAATTTACATGTCATTTTAGCTATACTGTACCTTCCTTTGCAAGCTATAGTAAGTAAACAGACGAAGATAGATAAAGTTGTCAGTCATTTGTTTGTTTGTTTATTTTTTATAATCCTTCTTCAGACTTGTGTTCGATCGCGAGACAGGAAAACCGAAGGGATATGGCTTCTGTGAGTACAAAGATCAGGAAACAGCTTTGAGTGCCATGAGAAACTTAAATGGCTACGAGCTGAATGGAAGAGCCTTACGAGTGGACAGTGCCGCTTCAGAGAAAAACAGGGAAGAAATGAAAGGTAATTTTAGTTAGGGTGACATGCAAGGCATGTACATATACATGTAACTTTGCAGGAACTCATATTTTACCCGTAAATTGTAGGTCAGGCCTTAATTAGGTGGTCAATGAACAACTGAACATTTTCCCCCAGGCAATGAAAAGTTTTTGGGCCTTATGCGCCTACTAGTGTGGGGAGACTTGATGATGATGATTGAAAAGTTCAGTTTGGCTCGTGTTTTGTTGGAGTCTTTAGTCTTAGAATGGTTATTCACTGGAAGACAGTAAGAGGCTGGGTGGATTAACAGGTGTGTAAAAAACAATATAATGACTAGTATATTAGTGATCTTTTTTCCTTACGATCTCCTACCATGAATTTAAGAGGTCATGATTCCCTTCTCATCCCTCGTGTCAGGGTTCCTCTTAACAGCCGGTAACAGGTTATTTTTAACAGCTTTTCAAGTACATTTTACCAGCTATGTTGATGGAAGTCAAGTAATGATGAACTTCATTATCATTTGTTACTTCTTTTATCCTCCTATTCAAAATCTTAACAAGAACCCTGCATGTTAACACCACCAAATATGGTCTGCATTCTCTTATATATAGAGCTAGTAAGCTTTGGAAGTCATTAACCCTTTAAGCACCATGAGTGATCAGCATGAAATTTCTCCTTGTAATATTAATGCTTTGTAAAACATAGTGGTTATGAGAATTATGGACATGATCACACAAGATGAATTTGCTGGATATTTAAACAACTTCTCCCCACCACTTCTGTATGAAATGAATCGGGGCAACAAGTGAGAATACAAATCTTGACCATAGGGTTTAAAGGGTTAACTGATTCCATCAGGGCTTCACCCACAATTCAAAGCTTTAAACTTGCCATCAGTGGTCTGGACTTCTCCACTGGCTGTTGCTCCTATTGTAATTAGAATTGTAAATTAACATTCTTAGTTATTTTATTATTAGGATCTTAGTAATAATCGGTACTCTTAACAAATATTGTATTACGGTAGTTTTATCTATCATAATTAGTCTCAGAGATATTGGCATGTATTTGCTATCTTAAACTTGAGGTTAAATACAGTTTATTGTTATTGTTTGCTGACTAACCAACTTGACTCTGAAGATGACTTCCTCTCAGTTTGTCGAAACGTCAGTCACTACCATCAGCGACAGTCCTTCTCAGGACTACACTCACCTGGACGATCGTACTTCATTAAGTTTTGATATGACTTTTGGGTTTAAACTATTTACTATTCTAACCAATAATTATTGCCTGGGTGTCCAAAAAAATTGGTCAAAATAGTCAGTTTTCAATTATACAAAGTATTTGTGTCATTACATTGGTTTTGGTTTGCTGTTGTTTGCTCTTTAATTGGAACAACAAAATGTAAAAATGAAAAATTCAAGTGACTTCAATGGGATTCAAACCCACATCGTCTGCCATGCCGGTGAAGTGCTCTCACCAACTGAGCTATATATGAAGCCACACAGTTGAGAGCAGGTCAATTTTTGAATTTTTCAAGTGCATATATGAGACAGTTGCTTAAATTGTCCAGAAAGTGTGAGGATCACTTCTTCAATTCAAAATGTACAAACTTCCCAACCAATCAGATGCAAAACTCAAACCAATAACTATTGAACAGTTAATAATTTATTGAACAGTTAAAAACATTGTAGGTGATTTTTTTTAGTGTGTTTGGTCATTTTGCAAAATTGTGGCCTAATTTGCACAATACAACATGCACACGGCAAATCAGTTATAGAATTACCTATCCCAAGTAGTGTAAAGAAAATAACGACGGAAAAGGAAAAGAATTAAATTTCTGGTCACTTGGGTGGGTGTGCAAGTTGAAGAAAATGTGAAAATACAGGGAAAAATATTTTTCTGGCTTGTTTTCATCGCATCTGCATAATGATTAGCATTATAACATTTGGAAGTTTCACTCTGTAATTTTGGTGCAGTTGGTTCGGTGGAAATTGGTCCTGATTTTGCAAAATAACCTATAAACCACACAAATGCCAAATATGACATTTTTACCTGGAGTCCTTCAATTTCAAGTTAGTCAATCTCATTTTCCCACACTCTTTTGTTAGTAAATTAAAGTGCCCATATCGTCAAAATTTTTATTTTCTTATCTGATTCTATATATCACCCAATGAACTTCTGCGAAAGAAAAATTCGATTTGGACAAAATGCAATCTTTTTTAGAAGTTTTAAAAACGTTCAAATTTGCCGCCATTTTGGTCCACCATTCGCACCAGTCTTCCCTTCGTTTTGAATGAGTTGTGACGTAGATTAAGGAACACGTGACTTCAGGCTTGACTTATCTCGTTTGTTTTACCTCTGTAAATTTAACTTTGTAGCTCATACAAAATGCTGGAAAGGAGCATTTTGCATGGACTACGAAGCTAAATTTACAGAATTAAAACGAGCGAGATAAGTCAAGCCTAAAGTCACACGTTCCTTAATCTACGTCACAACTCTGAGTATGTCGATGCTGTGATCAGCGGCACGGGTTGACCGCAAGAAAATAGGATTTTCAGGTTTTCAAAAGTTCATAAAAAGATCGCTTTTTCTCCAAATCGAAAATTTTTTTCGCAGAAGTTCATTGCATGAAATATATAATCAGATGGGAAAATAAAAATTTTGACGATATGGGCACTTTAAGTCCAGAAGTACTTTGATTAGTGATTGGCTGAAGAGCATATTTCCTTCAAAACATGATGCATTAGGGGGCTGCCGACCTATAAATATTGATTTTCTCTATAAAAAGAAAGCCTTCCTCTCTTTTCTCCAGGTATAGAAGGGTCGTCTCGTCCAGAGGTCAACCCTTATGGCCCCCCTGTCCCACCCGATGAAGCACCTGAAGCTATCACTCAAGCAGTAGCTAGTTTACCTCCAGAGCAAATGTTTGAGCTCATGAAGCAAATGAAGGTAAAATCTACCCTATGGCTTAGCGATAGCATGTAAGAAAAGTAAGGAACCTTTATTCATTTATACCTGATGGGTGGTAGTATTTGATGCTTGAAGCTTGTGGGGCCTTGTACGTGTCTTATGTAAAGAAACAATCCAAACGAACCAAAGAGTGTTCAGAAAAAAACTGGAAGGAGGCCAGAAGTTTGCTAGAATTAATATGGCACTGGCATGTAAGCCGTAGTATTTTTGCTCATTGAATCGGAGAACACTTGAACTTTTCTTCTGCAAAGTTAGTGCAAACACATTTTTTTATTGAGAAAACTTTTTTCCCTACTTTTGAGCTCTCAAAGTGGAGGTCCTGCTAATATCTGCGTGTGCGGCTCATATGCCAGTGTTTACGATAATTTACTATTTGGTGAGGTTAGTACCCTACAGTGAGCTACACCAGAAATCGCAGTCTTGTAAATACAGTGTATCAGACATGACATGGGTTTGGATTTAAAGGAGCAGTTCCAGATAGATAATGCAAAGTTGTCTTAGACAGTGAGTGGAGTTTGTGAGTCTATTGGCAAGTCCACGGCTCGAGAGGGAAAGGGTGAACAGCTCAACTGGTCCTGCTTTCCTCTTGTATCCATCCTTTCTCAATTCCACTTTCTCACCCTCCAGTGGATCGCTAAGATGTTTTTGGCTTGTCCTTTTTTCCCCTCTTCTCAATCTCCCTCCTCCTCTTTGGCGAATCATGTTTTGCTTTAAGTTTGTCATTGTCTTGTGACCTCCTGCCCAGGCTAAATGTTGCCTCCCATATCTCAATTCCACTCAGACAGTGACTGGTTGTCTACTATTTTCTTTGCTGGTCGTCTTCTTCAAATATGAGCCACTAGACTCTGCTGGTTATTGTAAGATTTTCACACAGTGTCTTCTTGTTTTTTTTTGTTTTTGTTTTTTTTTCCAGATTTGCATCCAGAATAACCCTGAAGAAGCTCGGCAGATGTTGCTTCAAAACCCTCAGCTTGCCTATGCTCTACTGCAGGCTCAAGTTGTTATGAAAATTGTTGATCCTGTTATAGCTCAGGTTGGTCTGTGAAATAAAAAAACAAGTGGGCAACCCATTCTTTATTGAAATGTGTGAGACTTTTTAAAAATGTGACTTAAGTCCTTCTGATCTTCTGTCTGAAGAACAAAATAATCAGCTAAATTATGGGAAAAAGTGGTTCTAAATGTTATAATTTTATGCAAACATGTCATAGATTTTGGTATGAGTACCCTTTCTTTCTACCCATTTTAACTCAGAAAATAAATTATACTTACAAAAGGTGTTTAGGTATCCAGAAAAGTGCATACATGTTGTGGGTGTAAATTTGGTTTTCCTTTGAAAATGTTCAAGCCACTTTGATTGTTACATCCTCTATAATTAATCTGAGACAAAGGAAATACAAAAATCAATCCATCTGGTTTGAAAATTTTTGAACCAAAACCAAATTTATACTCACAATATGTGTGAATTTGCCCCTGGGTATCCCATAGTATTTTTTCGGAACAACCTGTAAAAAGGTCTATAATTTTTGTTAATAAGAAGGGAACATTTCCTGTAATACCTTATCACTCGTCATCAACTACAAATCTTGGTGCATTGTGAAAATCTGAGCCTGCAATTCCCATCTTTGTACTTTTCCAAGACCCACAGTTTGTAGAATTCTTTCATTCATTTCTTATACATTTTGAGGATGACCATATATGGCAGCAAAAGATCAGACTAGAGTATAATAGACCACTTTCAAAATGTGCAAGAACAAAAAAACAGAGTAAAGGTTGAGAGCACAAATTTGCATTTTCCTTTGTTTTTACCAGGGAAAATTTTCCTCTCAACCTGGACTCTGTTCTTAAACAATTCGAAGTAGTCTTTTGGTGGCCTATAGTTGAAGTTCGCTTCAAAAGCAATGTGTTTAAATCCATGTTGCAGGGTATATTGCACCGCTCCAGTGAACCAGCTGCACCAATACAGCCAGTAGGAGGTCAACAGCCAAAGCCTTTGATGCATTCGGGACCCTTCGGTGGAGGTCCCAGTAATGATGGACCTCCGGGACACTTTGACGTGGTACAGCCTGGATCAGGACCTTTGACGAGGGGCCCTCCTGATATGAGGGATCCTGATATGAGGGGACCTCCTGGGAGAGGTCCACCAGATGGGAGAGGTCCACCAGATGGGAGAGGTCCACCAGATGGGAGAGGTCCGCCAGACATGAGAGGTCCGCCAGACATGAGAGGTCCGCCAGACATGAGAGGTCCGCCAGACATGAGAGGTCCGCCAGACATGAGAGGTCCACCAGACATGAGAGGTCCACCAGATAGGAGAGGTCCGCCAGACATGAGGGGTCCACCAGACATGAGAGGACCAGGTAGGATTGTCATGTGGGCAGGAAGTCATTGCTCAGTGTTAGTTGTGTAGCATGAACAGGATAGGTCATTCCCGAGTTCAACAAAAGGTTCAAAAGACACACCGTTGTGGATAAAGTCAGTTTTTGCATGCCTAATATCATGAAAAGGAAGAGCAAATGGACTAAATAAACAACTGAACAATGTGTTCTAGGTGAATTGAAGGCTGCATACAAAATCTGAGGTGCTTAAAGCGTTTTTTTTTTTTTTTTGACATTGCTTTCTATGCCCCCAACCCTTCAATTGTCAATCTGAAAATATACAGTTCACACAGATTTTCATTTCTTGCTTAAGAAGGTTTGAAGGGAAGCCATGCTTAAAGTATAGAACAGGATCTTGACAGAAAACTATTTTGTCATTCATTTTTCCTTTTATCCAGGCCCTCGACCAGACATGAGAGGAATGCCCCCAGACATGCGAGGCCCTCCTGATAGAGGTCCTGACATGAGGGGACCACCAAACAGAGGTCCAGGAGACATGAGAGGCCCTCCTGACAGGGGTCCTGGTGATATGAGAGGAGGCCCAGGAGATATGAGGGGTCCACCTGAGAGAGAGATGAGAGGTCCACCTGAGAGAGAGATGAGAGGTCCACCTGATCGAGATATGAGGGGTCCTCCTGATAGAGGCCCTGGGGATATGCGAGGCCCCCATGATAGGGGTCCTGGAGATATGAGGGGTCCCCCAGACCGAGGTCCAGGTGAAATAAGAAGCCTTCTTGACATGCGAGGACCTGGGCCTGGACCAGAGAGGGACTTCAGAGGCCCTCCTGATATGAGAGGACCCGAGGGAAGAGGTACAGCTGTAGGTCATCAATATCTTACTGTGAAACGTACTAAACCATGAACACTAGAAATAATTTTATGAAATGTTATTGTATTGCAAGGAAAAGGCCAATCAAGGGTGAGAGAGCTAAACTGCAAACACCATTGGTAATTAATAGTATTTGTGGTTTTAAGGTTTTTTGACATGTCATAAGTTTCTGTGATTGGTCACATGATCCATATTCTTAAATACTTCCGGTTTTCATTTTACTATAAAAGTTAATGTTAAAAAACAATGTTTTAACCAGTCGACGGTTGAAAGATAAAATTTAGCATGTTCTTAAATATATACAGTGCTAGTGAGATACCGACTAAAACTCTAAAATATTTACATAGAAACAATACTAGAAAATTGCGGCAAGAATGATAACATTATTACATCATGTCACATCATCGCCCACATGCACCCTTGCAAAGAAAAAAACTGGTTTGCAAACTAGTTTTTCCAGTTCTATTTTAATTAATTTATTTGTTCTTGAATCAGCATGGAACGGATCACTTTCTCACATTGGTTTCTCTCTCATTTTGCTACCAAAGTGCGTAACAGATGAGAATCCACTGCTTGAAGGGTAACCAAGGATCAACTTGCATTTGCATTTTTGAATTGTTAGGTCCACCAGGTCCTGAGTTCAGAGGCCCACCACAAGACCAGTTTGGAGACCCAAGGGATCGCCGCATGCCGTTTGATCCCAGAGACCCAAGGAACAGGGAACCACCTAGAGGTAGTGTCCTCTTAAACAAGTATTTTTAGTCCTCAATAAAAAGTGCAACGCAGGGGTCCATTTTGTAGAACCTTTTTCACTTGTATTTTTCAAGTGTAGCTATTGTTTTCATGTAGTTAAATGCAATTTAACCTAGTTAACAACGAGGAGCAAGCGTTATACCTGTGGGCATTGTTTTTTAGCGTTGCGGTGCATTGTAGCATTGTGGTGCGTTTTAGTGTTGCGGTGCGTTTTAGCGTTGCGGTGCGTTGTAGCGTTGCAGTGCATTTTAGCGTTGCGGAGCATTTTAGCGCTGCGGTGCGTTTTTAGCATTGTGGTGCGTTTTAGCATTGCGGTGCGTTTTAGCATTGCGGTGTGTTTTAGCGTTGCGGTGTGTTTTAGCGTTGCGGTGCATTTTTAGCATTGGTGCATCGTTAGTGTTGCTAAGGTCGTGCCTTTAGCAAGGGTCAGGGGTCTGCCCATTACGTGTCCAGCTCGGCTGTAGTTTTTACTGTGTGGTTAGCGGAGCGTTGAGTGTTCTTGTTGGTGTGGGATTGTGTTCCCCCTCCCACCCCTCCCTTTATATATCTGGGTAGTTTGAGGTTGTTATAGTCTTGCATGTAGGCAGTCTTGTTGATTCATTTTATTTGCCAGTTGTTTTCTTTCATTCCTTTGTTTTAATGGTTTTCATTATTATTATTATTATTATTATTATTATTATTATTATTATTATTGTTATTGCTATTTTTATTTTACTTTAGTCTACTTTGATCAGGCTTCCACTGAATGTTTTCAGTGTGAATGGTGCCCATGTTTTGTGTTGTCTTAATTTATTGGTTTATCCCTTAGTTGGGGCGGGGGCTCGTGGCTGGGTTGTGGATACTGCTGGCCACGGGGGTGGTTCCATCCGGCAGGGGTTGGGTTGCTGGCCAACCGCAGGGTTGTTTTGGGCACCTGACCTCCACTTGCGACGAATGTTGTTAAAGCCAGGGAAACAAAAGCTGCTGTTGTGAAATACAAGTGTGAAATTTTTATAAAATTTACCCCAGTTGTTATAAGTCACAAGGCAGTTCTTCAGTTAATTTCTATCCCGCACTTATTAATCATTTCATTCAAAAGATAGCTCACCTGCCTGACTTGCCTGGGCAAAAGTCTGCCAAGCCATCCAGGTAGTCAGGTTATGTTTTAATCCATGTAAACATTCTGTGGCCTAGAGCAATTGGTGATAGAAAGGTCTAGTTGTGACTTGTCAATGAGGATTTTTGTGTGTAGTCTTGAACATGGCAAATCTGCTCCTTCACCAAAGGTGAAAATCAATGACTTTCTCATGATATTACATGATACACATTATTGAAATTTCTTTGCATGCAACTGCCATTTGCACAGATGATAGGCGAGGCCCCTCGATGGACCCAAGAGATCAACCCAGAGATCCCAGAGGTCCTCCTCCCCCAGAACAAAGATTTGGCCCTCCCAGTGGTCCAAGGGATCCACGTGGTGATCGTGGCCCTCCTGGTCCCCCATCTGACGGTCGCTTTTCGGGGCCTTCTCATTCTCCACAGCAGCAGTGGGGACCTAACCAAGGAGGACCTCCTCCCAGGGGTCCCCAAGGTAAGAAATACTGAATGAATATCATCATCATTCTCGTATATTGTATTGATTCCTGCCATCAAATTAGACTTTTTGGTGTTCTTACATGCAGTTTCTTTTTTGTCAGGTTTCAATCCTCCCCAAGGGGGTCCAGGACAGGGAGGTGATGTCACAGCCCAGGATCAAGAAAAGGTGGCAGTGTCTTTTCCAGTTTTTCTGGCAAAAAGTTCCTTCTTTGTGTTAGTAGGGAGCTTTAGCAAAGAATTTATGAGTGACACTATCGGGCACTGAACTTCAAGACTAATCAAGTAACTTACACTACCATCAATTTTGCAAACTGAGATCTCACGAAAAATCTCATTCACCAGGGTGAACCTCCTCTAACTTCATTATTATTTTTTTTTTTGAGCAACAGACATCAACTGGAAAATTCCACTAATTGCAGTTCCCATCTGTCAATAAAAGAAACACCTGTGCTCTCTTAGGTCTTTACTGAGTCACACCCAACTAAAACTGAAGCTTTCCTGTCTACTGGTTAATTAAACAGGAATATCTTAGAAACACTGACAGATTTCTGAGCTCGGAGCTTCCACACGTAGTTGTGCAATTCGTAAGCATTGTTGGCCAGCTGGAGTGTGTTTCTTTCAGACCTTTTCTAGAGTAAGTCTTTTGAAAAATGGATACTGTGCCCTGCAAGCAGGCTCTCGGAGGGGCTGGGAAGGGACTCAGGTGGGGTGGTAGAGCACCTCCGAGAGCCTGCTTGCACGCTACAGATACTGTTAACAATCTTTGTTGTATCTGTATCCTGGTAATGACAAATGAGGGAGCGGCTTAAGTAGAGTCATGTCATTCGTCAAAGTAACATTTTGTCCCAACTTCAAGACAGACCACTTTATGATTTTCTTTTTTTTTTTTGCATGACACTTTTTCATCAAAATGGGTGTTTTCTCCAATGAGAGAAGATAAAATTGAGTTTGAAGTAGGGTTCGTGCTACTCCTTAAACTCCTTGAAAACTACTTGAATATATTTTGCAAATTTAAGAGCACTTGAAAACTCCTTAAAAATGAGAAATTTAAAAAAACTCCTTAAAAACTCCTTGAATTTTTTACTTAAATACGCATTGAATGTGAAAAATATTTTGGAAACAATAAAAGAGAAAAAAATATAGAAAGTGATCTGGTTCAAGAGTGCCTTGGCAAAAAATGTGCTGCCATTATTGGAAACAAACACTTAGAGAAGCTTTATTCTTCTTCGTTTCTTCTCCTTGAAAGTCAAATTTAAGTCCTTAAATTCTCCTTAAAAAGTCCTTAAATTTAACTCTGAAATTCCTGCACGAACCCTGTTGAAGGGTTAAAGAGTGTGTAGGTCATTACATTCCAGTCAGCCAACTACATTTGCACAGGTTAACTGCATAGCACTCTTCGGCTGGTGAGCAAGGTAATACAGCAAATTGCAACTTGAGAGTGTGTGTATCTGGTGTTATGAAGTGACTCTGTGTCAGTGACTCAGGCATACTTGGGGAAAAAACCCGAGTGCTCCAACAGGAGTCGAACCTTTGATCTTGCAATTACTAGTCCAGATGCTCTACCATTGAGTTACAAGACCCTTGTGGGAGCTAGGCCATTAAACTGAACCGAGCTCCCACAAGTTTCCTTTAGTCATGTGTGAATAAGGGTTCCATCTTGGCACAATCCTTCACTTAAGGTATTCAGCCCAAGTAATGAGTGAAAACCCAGTCATTTACTAGTAACTCCCATTTTGTTCCCTTTCAGGCTGCTCTGATCATGCAAGTTTTGAGTTTAACTGATCAACAAATTGCATTGTTACCAGAAGATCAACGGCAAAGTATCATGGTTTTGAAAGAGCAGATTGCTCAAAGCACTCCTCACTAATTTATGAAAAGGACCCTGGTTGACTTTCCCTTATCTACTTGCTGTATTCATTGATTCGAATTTTTGAAACTTGTTTTATGAAGTTGCAAGTCTTGTAGCAAAGGTGATGGCATTGGCAGTGAGAACACCACACAACAATGTGCTGACATTCTTCACAAATGACAGATTTTCACCATTTCTCATTACTGTTTGCAGAGGATGGTAAACAAATGTGCCAAAACATAAAATGCATCTGCAGAGCATGCAGAGCTATCGTTTTTTTCCTCATTAAACCAGTAGTTTTCTGGCATTGCTGTTCCATTCATTGTTTCTTAATTAACCTAGGGGACAGTTCAGTAATTATGTGTGAAAGGGCCTTGGTGGAAAATTAGGGGGTGTTGTAATAATAATAATAATAATAATAATAATAATAATAATACAAGAAGGGGAAGCTCCTAAAAGTATTTTGTCTTATTAGGGGGTTTGAAGGTCGGTCTTGGAAAAAAAAACCCTTGTTTTGATAATATTTTAAATTCCATCACATTATTCTTAAATATAATATTTTTATGAACGATGCCAAGCATTTTCGTAAATGTTTTATTCTAAACAAGATCAACAAGATACAGTACAGTGCGTGGTAGTGAATACATGATTGTTTTGAATGAGTAAAATAATATGATGTATTCATTCTCTGTAAAAGTAGACCCACGACCATTCAGATTTTGTAAAGTGTGTGTTGTAAACATTATGCAATACCTTATGTTCACAAAGTTCGTTAAAAAAGAGCTTTGAACCAAACTTTACACAACAACAGGTGACACAAGACAGGGATCTGTTAAATTTAACAATGCTAGTTCCTTAGACTAATTCTGCAATTTGAAATAATTAGGTTGGCTTTCAACTGTCAAAATTTTCTGAAAGGTGGGGCGGGGGGGGGGGGGGGCT
>BLFK01000704.1:2016350-2034601 GCA_014634185.1 Astreopora myriophthalma | reverse complement strand
AACTGCCACATACAATTTCCTTTTGCGGAGTCTTGACTTTGTTATGTTGATTAATAGTTTTAAATTCCATTGTCCCTGAAAATCCCCTGTTGTCTTTTATATCCTTCAGATGAATTATACACGGAAGTCCTGGAGTAAAGCCTTTCACTGTGTCACAATTCAGAGGGATCTGGTCTCTGTTGTTCCTCTAATGGTGTTCTTTTGTTTTCTGCCTGTCATTTTCTACGCATCTGTTAAACTGCAGGCTGATTCCAAAAACAAAAAGACAGGTAATCTCCTTTTTGTACTACATGTCTTCTGGTTTCATTGTAGCAAGAACAATCAATTTATCTTCAAAATGAGATCGGTAGTAGCAGTTGTTCCACAAATATCTACAAAGCTAATCGAGACAGCACAAGACCAACTCAATAAAAAAGCACACCTACAAGAAAGGACGAGTAACGGAGAGTACAAACTCTTTAATATGACTATAAACTAAAACGGAAGTTGCATAAAAGCGTAGTAGGTAAGATAAAGAAATAGTCAAGAGCCAACGGGAGAAATGAACTGGAGAGAAAAATTAGAGTGGAAAGTATTAAATAAATAGCTGGCATGCTCTTCTAGAAAGCCCTGAAATTTTTTTGTATGCATGTCTTTGCCTTTTAAGCAACGTTTTAAGTTATTGAAATACATCATAATTACAAACAAATGTTCTGGGAAAAACAAGGGTTTCAAGAGTTAATAATGGCACTGATCATTTCTTCTCTGTATTTTCTGTTTTGCAGGGTCCTAAAATTCTCAAAATAAGCGACCTTAATTTGCCAAATTATGACCCTCTAGAGAGAGCGGGAGTTCTTGCGGTCTTGGAGAGTTTTGACACTAACTCTGGTGTTCTTGGTACAAGGAGATGATTATGGTCGCGGAGAAATAAGATGTTTGCGTCGTTGATTGCAAGAACGTGGCATTCACGTGCAAAGCTGTCATTGATCCATTTGAAGAAGTAAGCATCCATTCAAAATGCTTTGGAACTTGGACATATAGCCGCAAAATGCTGTAGACAAAAATATTGGCTAACAATAATGAAAACTAATCACTTTGCGGAAACAAAACTTTTTAACTTTCTCAAGGCTTGTTGTTATTCACACAGAATTAAGAACCTCACTTTTGCACAGACATCATAGTATCCAAGACTGGACGGTATTTGTAACAAACGCATGCAATGGTTTTTTTGTTTTTTTAATTCTTGGTGATGACATGCATAGACCATTTGGGACACTTTGTATAAGAACCTAGATAAACGAACTAGCTCACCAGGAGTTCTTGTAGCTCAGTGCTTAGAGCATCCGGCCGGTGTTACGGAGGTCGTAGGTTTGATTCCTAGCTGGGACTCTGCATGACATGCATTTAAAATTTGGAACTTAAATGCCTTATTTTAATTTCCAGAAGAATTTGAAATATTCAAAGCGTTTGAAGCCGTTTTTTTATCCCCCCTGGGAACTTTTTTTTTCATTGCACTTTTGGTTACTCACGTCTTTGAGCTCTTGCGCCCAGGCTCGTTCTCTTTTCCTCCAGCCTGGGAACTAGGTTGATCAGTAGCCCGACTGAAATAAGCCGAGTCACGTAGTATCTCTCACGAGGTCTGTCATCATCTCTCATCTCTCTTGATATAACGTGGGACGAAACTGGGCTGCGAGTAAGAAAGGAATCTGTCACATGTGCTCTAGGGGCCGACATTTTTCTCCCCCAACTGCGTATTAGGGATAGGTATCCGAAAGCTGGGCAATAATTAATAATTCATAAGAGTTATGACGAATCATTAGGCAGTATTTGAGTCATATGTGCACCTCTGTAAGGGCATTTAAAACGGCGAGCCGCCGAAATGCCCATAAAGGTCTCCCGCTCATATTTTATCTATTACTTATGAATGGGCATTAACCCTCGTTCGCCCCCAGTTTTTAAACCTCCGAGTTCACAGCAGCTGAGGTGACAGTGTAAACTTCCGTACTATACCGCTGAACTTTATAATGGCTTTGTGGTGTTTCAGAAACCTACGCAACACGATTTATAGGGATTAACTTTTGAAAAGTTTCACTTGGAAAATATACGGGTGTTATGTGTTTCTTCAAAGAGTTATCACACGTATTTCTATTTTGACACTAAAACAGCTAATGAACTGAAGTCATGTTGCCCTCTGTTTTTGTAACTACCCTAGAACGCAATCAA
The DNA here is from genome assembly GCA_014634185.1 of Astreopora myriophthalma. Lineage (NCBI taxonomy): Eukaryota > Metazoa > Cnidaria > Anthozoa > Scleractinia > Acroporidae > Astreopora > Astreopora myriophthalma. The sequence continues at coordinate 2,032,399 of BLFK01000704.1, read as the reverse complement.
TCTGAAAAACTCATACATGCACTAGTCATAAATGTGTCGTACTTCTATTAAGCTAGGCTGTCTGACAATGCCATAAATTATAATCACGTTTGTCTGGATCGTGTTCTGCAGAACGTGGGTACATGTAATTAACAACCGGTAAAAACAAGTGATGGTGAGGGGATTGTTTGGAAACCCCCAGGCCCAACCGCCGGGGGGGGGGGGGGACTAAGAAAAACGTAGGAAGGAGGCTAGGAGAAAAGGAAAAAAGCATGGCGTAGATGTTTGCTGTTTCGCTACGCCTTGCGATAGTTACTAGGTTTTGCCGGAAAGAGTAACCAAGTGATTTGCTACAGAACTCCAAAGAGCTTCCTTTTTTCAACGCTTTTAGCAAAGTCAGTAAAATATTATCATTTTCAATAGCAAGCTCAGTATTGTTTAATAAAAAAACATGACGACATCCGGATACGTGGTTTGTGGTCTTTCTTTCTGTTAGTTAGTCAGGAGACTTTAACACAAAACAAAAACTGAAAAAAAACAAACAACAGCAACTGTCGAACGTTTGTTACAATACATAGGCGAAACAAGCAAAAAAAAGCTGAAAACCTTGACAAAAATTAAACAAGTTGTATGACACCAGGAGCGTGATTTTATATTCAACTTGTTTCTAAACATTGATGAATTATAGTGATAAAAGGAAAATTCATTGTCCATCGTAAACTGAAGACAAACCAGACAGCCCGATAACTCCTCGAAGGTCTTTTTAGGACTCGGGCGAGTGAAATTTGACTTTTCTCGATCTATAGACTTGTATTTCTCAGGGTCTTTTTTCCCAGCTGCAGTAGAAACGTGGGTCGGGCTTTGCATCTTCTCGACTGGCATTAAAATGTATCGCCCAGTGAAATCTCTTGTAGACTCGTCTTAGTTATGGGAATGGTCCAGGTGTTCTTGTTTTTAATTTCTTTGTTTTCAATAAAGGATATCTAGCATATTAGCATATATATATTTATATATTATAAAAGGGTTAATTTCCACATTTTTCGTTCTCTCGTGTCGGCGTTTGTGCTCGTCACTGGAAATTGTTCCCAATTTTTTGCCCCATCTTAGCTCAGTTAGTGATAAGTTGATTCAGTTGGCCCATGCATGTCCCTCGACGATTGAAATAAAAGACCAGAATTTTCGCATTGTTTGCTTTTTGTTGGTACTTTGTAGTTTAGCGGGTCCACCTGGGACCCATTTGTGCAATTTGCATAAATCTATCAAGTAAATGACAAAACCGAGCATCTTGTCTTGTTCATTGAATCATTTAAATGAAAACAATGGAATATAACGCGTAACAAAAGAAAAAAAGTTTCGAAATAGTCGACAGTATAAAAACTTCCGCCTGAGGGTTTAAGATTGTCAACAAGAAAACTTAGTTCTGGATTACGAAGGATATTTGCCTGAATTTTTGCGGGAGAAGTCCATTTTCGACAGAGCACTAGACACATTCACAACTCGGAGTAGCTCGCCTGAAAAGCTAGAGAAAATTTTATTTTACCGAGTCTTTCCGGTGAAATTCTGCTACATCGACAACCTGACGGAAACAGTGCATTGGTGTCTCAAACGTGATACAGTTTGCAATTGAAAAAATATTTTCTGGTGTCGAATTCATTGAGCAACGCGAGTTCAACACGTGCCCGGCAGAAAAACGTGCTGTCCGTTTGCACTTCACATCGGTAAGTTTAATCCGAAAGCATGAATTTTCACAGCAACGCAACGACAATGGGTGAAATGTTCGCTCCGGTTCCACAAGCGAAGTTTTCTCATCTCTCTTCACAGCCAAGTCAAACCCAGATTTCTCCTTCCGGTCAGCGAGCTACCCTACACTATCTCCCGCAAGTCAGCAAACATTTGGAGTGGAATAGTCACGCGGCCCAAAGACTGGCCCCCTCGGGTCGAAGAGATATGGACGCTGTAGATGAGGAAATGATTACACGGCTGTGTTATGCACTTGGGATTGACAAACTTTATGTGCTGCCAGATTTGGGACTTGGCGCCGACATAGTGAACAGAATGTGAACATAGAAATGCCTACGAGCTCAACTCAATTTTAGTTTTACAACACGAGGACTTCTTGGACTGAAATTTTCCGCCGACTTTTACCGTACCAATTTGGTGAAATCTGATTTCAGTCCTTTGTCTCTTCAAGCTGTGAATGGCCAACAAGAAAGCTGATATAAAGGAAGATCCATGTTATAATTGTTTTCTCACTTCATGCTTGTGCACGTTTTTTGACAAACATGGATCTTTGAAAATCTTTTCGAATATCTCGTCAAAGATTAATATTTATCAATAATGTTTCAGGCAAGTGGATCATTTGATCAATCATTGTAGTGCAATCATACTGCACGCTGGGCTATGCACTTTGCTAGTCTCTGAAGACCAACCCAAAACACTGAAAATATTAAAAGCGCAGTTGCTAGTCTTGATTCCGGACCGTTTTCACTGGAAAAAGGATTACCCTCGATGGACACATTTTTCCCTGGAAACGTTTGTTACATGTAATATACAGATATATATATACATCACAAGTAAATATAGATACAAGAATATAGACACACCCAGAAAGTGAAAACGATTATCAATTTTTTTTTGTCACCGAGAAGAGTAAAATTAGCATAACTACATCCAGTCTTTTTACCTGCTGTAACAAACTCGTTGCATTAAAAATTTATCAAAATTTCACGTGTTGTTTTGTGAACGGGCGAACCAGCACCTGTTTTCCTCGAAGGTCGTGGAGACGAGCAAACTCGAGAAATACACTTTTCCGCGTGCCCACGAAATAGAGAAATTTAGAATCGCCTTTACGGCAAACGGCAATCGCCAGGCTGAAATGCGTTTATCAAAAAAGAAAAAAAATCATTGAAATTTATTTAATTTCAGTTTATCTCCTGCCTGTTAGCCACAGCTAAACAGAGAAATGTTGAGCTAGAATATGAGAATTTTCATGGTTTGATGACAAGCAGACGCCTGCCATTGGCCGTAAACGCGACCCTTTATCTTCTCTAACACCTGGCTTTTTATGCGCTGCACATAACCGCAACATTGGGAATCGATATCAAGTTTTTCAAGGTTAAAACACTCGAGGTCTTTTTGAAGTGCTTGACCCTGTTTGTTACGTTATTTTCTATTTGGATCCACCGTAGGTTGAAGTTCTCAATACGACATAGAATACTTTTTTAACCATTTTTGGTTGAACCGCAGTTGCTACTGGGTTTACTCATTCTCAGACCTCCTCGACTTCTGCCAAAATTTCGCGCCAAAATGAGGCCAAACAGAAAAACTCGGTGCCCGCAAACTGACCCAACCCATCGTTTTCAATAATTTCAACCAAGTTTGGAGCTGGTGTGCGTTTCTCAAACGACCGGAAAGTTTTCAGGCTTATTTTGGGGTCAGTACGCAGCTATTACAACAGCCCACGCGATTGGCTCAGAAAACAACAGAAGCGTTCAAAGAAACAACAGAAACAATGAACCCTAACCCTAAAAACAATAGACCTGCGTCCTAAACGGATCCAATTAAATTAGAGGTTGTACACAACTGCGTGGTATCTGTTATTTGGGGTGCCACAATTCCCTCTGTATCTCAAAAACGAAAAACGCTTCTAAGCATGAAACCTTCCCATTCTTTTTTCCTTTCCTAGCTTTAAAACATGTTAAATAACCAGCCTTTTAGAAAAAGCGGATCATAGGTTTACAAATGGATTTTCGGGAACGAAAAGTCACGGGACTTTCGAGAAACGGGTCCCTGGTTGAAAAAGTTTATGAACCAAACGAGTCAAAAACGGTTTTTGAGCAGGGGTTTCAATAGAAGCCGGTTACCGGCGGTATACCGCCGCCTGCTTTGCCTCTCACCGCCGGCTAGTTTGTCTGGATTTTCACTAAAAGTCCTATCATAAACTTGTCAAACTGCCGCCTACAAAGGGCTATCATGGACGGCTATTTCAGAAGTTATTGAAACCCCTGGGTTTTTCCCCACAGAACACGAAAAAACCCAACCAAACAAATAGAGCACGACCTCAGTTCACCCTTGTGAAATGAAGCCCATTCAAATCAACGCATTATCGATACAATGACAAATATTTGGGAGAGGCGTCCAGACGAGGCTTTATTTAGGTTTCGCTTAAGTCTTTAGTGTGCTTTGAAGTCAGATTAACGCATTCACAGTTCCATCAAAAGAAAGGAGTACTTTACCCAAGTTGAATTTCCAGCATCTATAATCTATAATGTTTCCTGCTATTTCATGTTAAAAACGGACACGCGCTATAGGAGGGATGGCTCCTCCCCCTGTTTCAGCTCGAGTGAGCTAACAAAACAAAATGGCGACCAACGGTCACAATAAGAAAAAAACCGATATGGTGGGAAGTGTGACTCTAGGTGTTGCTAAATGTTCAGTAAATGCATGGAAGACATAATTTACCGATTTCTGTTGTCTTGTGAATGATGTCTGTTGTCTTGTGAATGATGTCTGTTGTCTTGTGAATGATTTAATATATATCTAACTGAAAGGGCAGTTACGACCGAAAAAATGCGAATGCTTCGACGGTTGATTGACAAAGGATTCGCAGGTACCTAAGGTACCGCTCCTTTTATAGCGCGTCTTCGTGTTTAAGTACTTTGAATGTTGTAGTTGCTGTCCAAAATAACGCCACAAGTCTAACCGTTCATTAATTTAATGGGAAGCCGCTCATTCCAACAAGTTGTAGTAAACTTGCGGTTTCTTCCTGGTCACAAAACCTTCAGCTGCGTGGGCGACACGTAACATGACGTGCTCATTCCACCATGAGCTCATAACTTGCAGGCCGATGGGCAAACCGTGGTCATCATATCCAACAGGAAGGGTCATTGCTGGAATACCGGTGAAATTCGCGAGACTCATGAACCTGTAATGGATCAGGACACCTCATGTTCAAAACTCCTCTTAAAGAGAAGAGCGTAACGTCACGTGGGTTCCCAAATATAGAGTATGTTCACTTTGACGCTGGAGAAGAAGAAGGTTTTGGGAGCTGAACCCTAGTTTTATGCAAAGGATTTTCTTTGGTAACAGAAGACCAACATGGCTGCTGTACCTCACTGTAACGTAAACGAAGACTCGCTTTTGAAATATTGACGTCAAGTAGATTTCATTTATGCGACGTTCGAAGAGTTCTTGATGGGGACTTTTAATAGGCTATTTCCGGGTTCACTTCAACCTAATTTTCAAAGCGACTTTAAGTGCGAAGGTTTTGTGGTGGTAACTTGTGAATGAAAATTCATTTCGCACTTGGACTCGCTTTGATAGAGAGGCCGAAAGGAACTCTGAAATGGCCTACTGAATCAGGGTCTCTTGGGGTGGTGAGATGGCAGATCCTGGAAATGAGAGGAGCTGCTGCGTCGCTGGGGAGTGAACTTAGTGTGAAGCCGATTCAGTGACCACCGGTCGGAGTGAAAACAGTTGTCTTAGAGGGGGTTCTAACTATCGCGGGCGCAGAAATCTACTTTTGCCCTATGTTATCTATTTAATGCCGACGGAACCGTTGAGAGTTCCTATCAGATCAACTGGAATGATAAGGTAAATTAGCCTGTCACCTTGACATCGTCGCTGTTTTGAACAAATCCCCCTCCCCGTATTCGAAGGCATCTTCAGGGATTTCCGGAACTTTCATCCCGAGTCCTGCAAAGATTAAAGGGCGAAGGCTCAAAGAGGCTAAGACCAACCTCTTTCCCAGGGCTTTTCTCCGCCGAGAAGGGGGCGGGCGGGAACGAGGTTGAGGCTAAGAGAACTAACATTCAAAGCCTTTGACAAGATTTGATAAATACCAGTAACGATAAAAACTTGGAATGAGCTCACCTGGCGTTAGAATACAATCCACGCCATCGTCGAAAATCGCTTTTAAGAAACTCATTGCCCTTGTTCGCTGCTTCATAGCCTGTAATAATAATAATAATAATCATAATCATAATCACAATCACAATCACGATCACGATCACGATCACGAAAATGATTATAACTTAAATCTCGAGCTTATATAGCCGAGCACAAGTGCTCTACTAATTGGGGAGACTACATATCAAATCAAAATCAAACCAAATCAAAATGCACCGTTTTTGAGGAGAAAAACCTCTCGGAGCAGAGAAGAGAACCAACAAACTCAAGGACGAACAAACGAGACTTCTGTCAGCATGCGCCTTCTCAAATGACAAATCAGACCCAAACACATTCCAAATGGCCTTTGAACGCGCGACGAAAAGATAGCGCCGACGGTGATCCTTATTCGCTCGTCAAGCCGCTGCAAAGTGATTTCCCAGACAGTACTTGGCCATTAAGTCTCGGGCCTCTTTTTCCAACCAATCAAAAGCAACTGATGAGAAATTGATTCTTGTTTTACGAAAGCAATTTGCAAACCACTCTGTGCAAATTTAAAAACCAAGCACTTACCTGTAAATAATCACGGGAGGTACACGTCCGTCCTAATGCCAGATTAGAAACTGTTTCCGCGTTCTGAGAAGTATCAAAACAATAACGGACGTATTTCAATGATGGAAAAACCAAATGATGCCATGTCCTATATATTTTAATGATGGACCACAATTCGAAAATTAGCCGCCGAGTTTATATTCCACCGTCCCATTTTTAGAATAAGGGAGGCGAAGTCGATTCTGGTGCCGGGACCAGTAGACTTTGTCATTGCGTTGCTATGGTGTCCGGTTTCGCGGTTAAGATATTATGACATAAATCTATGATTCTTGCTTCGCTTCTGGGGTACATTCCAGGCTGTTAAGGCTATCACAAGTTCAGTCATTATTCCAAACAAGTTAATAAACAGTTTCTATGAAAAGCATTTCCAGCCACCTTGAAAAGAAGGCCTTTCAAAGCAACAAAGCTTGCAATAACATTACTCAACTGACGAAATGATCCTCACACTTGCTGGACAATTTAAGCAATTGTCTCACATGCACTTGAAAATTCAAGTGACTCCAACGGGATTCGAACCCACGACCTCTGCGATGCCGGTGCAGTGCTCTTAACTGCTCACACTTCATAATTATTTCTTTCAATAACATTACTCTTTGTTTCCTTGAAAACATGCCAAATGACCAAATTAGACAGAAATCTAGTTCACAAGGCCTGCTGCGAAATTTACCAGTTCACCGTGGTATTTATGATACTCTTCATCCAAAGCAATCGCCATTTCCGAAAAAATTGTGATACCATGGGCAGTAAGAGTCTCCTAAAGACACAAGAAAAGAACGAAGCAAACGTTTACAAGTTCTGTTCACTATGTTCGGGTTTTTGTGGTCTGTGCACAGGCTAAAGACAGGCTCAGTTAACCTGTGTACCAAACGTCATAAGTGCTGTAGAGCGGGACATACAGGCCGGAATATAAGCCTCGAGCGAAATGTTTCTAAGCGATCCAATGGCCAGGTGTTTGAACAACTGCAATTTACATCAGCAGTATGTCACACACGAGATAAAGTGCCAAAATCGCTGTAAAATCACGGTATTGTACACTGGTGATTCGAAATCGCGCGTAAATTGCCAAAAAAGTCCGTGATGTTCTCGGTTGATCCCTGTAAAGTACAACCTCTATTTCGTTTTATCGAAAGGTTTTTAGTTGAACGGAAAAACTAAACCGCGTCTGCTGATTGCCCACCCAAAAATCTTAAGTCAGTTTCGCATTCATTCAGGTTTCGAGTCGTGATTGGTGCATCTGCTTGTCTGTGTGCGTCGGTTCTGATTCGCCAGATTAATTAGAACAGTTTTCAATTGTGTCGAAATTGAGTGTTTTCAATTAAGTGTCATAATTACGCAATTACCTTAGTCTTGGTTTGCTCTATAGACCCTTTGCATAAATGGCGCTGGTATTTGAATAACAATACTTATGCATCTTAAGCCTCGCGTTGATGCTTTTTAAACAAAGTATTTTTCTCCTGTATATGACACTTAAGATGTATCGGTATTGTTATTCAAATATTAGCGCCATTTATGCAAAGGGTCTATGCTCAGATCAGAAAAACTTACGAGAGCGTTTCAACCAATCACATGCAAAACAAAAAGCAATTCTGGCTTTTTCCGCCGCCTGCCTGTACTTGCTTTACGTTCTGATTGGTTGGTAAAAACCAAGTCATAAATTACTTCGATTTGTGCTTGGCTAAAGGCTGTATTTCCTTCGCAACGCGATCAGTAAATTTGGCTTTGTAATTTCCTTTGCTTTTGCTTTGACTACACTCAACTGAAATCCGCGTTAAAACGATTAGTAACACCGACAAGAAGGAGCAAGAGCCCGTAAGTTGGAGCGTCCATATGTCATTTTTCGGGCCATCACCACAGCGGGAGTAAATGATGTTATTTTTAGTTTTCGGCAACCCCGTGAAAAACGGGTTTTCATAGTTGCAGGCGATCTCCTTTTGTGCAAAGAATACGTGGCATAAAAAATGGGCTGTCAATCGCTGTCATGCTAAGCCATTTGACTGGATCAATTAGATGAACGCCGTGCCTGTCTCTGTTTCTTAGCGCGCGAAAAGTGTCGTTCCAAAAATAGCTCCGACTACTCCTGTGTTGACGCACAAACCCAATGGTGGAGTTGAACGCTCCGGCTACTTATGGGCTCCTGGAAGGAGATAATAAGCACCTAATACCATTAATTCCGGGATTTGAATTGCGATTACAGAAGCTCCAAGATCCTCCAAATACTTCACAGCTGTTTGAACGAAAACAATGTGTTAAAAAAAAATTGCCTGAGTTTACGTTGCCTCGTGTTGCAAATCATCAGTTATAAATCGTCTGAAGAGAAGGCGTTTCTCTTGGGAGAAGAACGGTGGGTTGGTTTCAGACTTCGTTCGGTTTTGCCGCCATTTTGCAGTAGTATATGGACACTCCCTCAGTCCCCTTCCGCAATCCCCACAATAATTCTTTTCTCCTTAAACGAAGGCAAAGCCGGGGACCTCGCGGGTTCGCCCGAAAATACAACTGCACTCTAAGCTTAGTTACAAAAGTTTGTATAACGGATTGACGTAGTGTTCACTTTTCAAAAGAGGGACTTCTTTACGATGGCTAAAAACTTGAATTTAAGTCATCAAAACAGTAAACAGAAACAGCACCTTTATCGCACTGCAGATACACTTCTGGATCGCAATGCTACGAAAAAAATTCACCTATTAGTACTGAAATAAAGCTTTTCTTTATCACAGAAATCTTGTAAAAAGTTTGGAAACGTTCGCCATAATTTTCTAATGTCTCGTTTACCGCAGAAATCTTGTAGAAAATTCGGAAGCATTCGCCATAATTGTCTACTGCCGGTCTCCGACTCGTGCTTCCCCGCATTTGGCAAAAAAACAACAACAAAAAAACAACAAAAACAAACAAACAAAAAAGGGAAAACAAGGGCGCAACAGCGTGATGGAAAGCGTGACGTGTGAATCTCCAGCGCACTTCGCGAAAGAGCGGGAAAACAAGGAGACTGAGCGTTTATGTCGTGATGGGAAGGACGTGAAGCGTCAACAAATTTCACGGAAGAAGTGGGACACGTCTATAATATGAGGACTGTAAGTTAAATACCTCGAAGTAATTCCGGTCTACACCGAGAGTTATTCCATCGAGAGATGAGATCTGCTCAAATCCCTCAAGAGTCACGTCTGGTTGGCGGAGAGCTAAACACAAAATACAGTTATTAGGTGTATCAGGCCCTCGCAAATCACAACAGTAAAGCTAGAATGTGACTCTGGACATGTCCAACAGAGAGAAATTATTGATATACATACCAGGATCACTAAAATTTATTCACTCACTTTTCTTGTCGTTTTCATCTTTGCCCGCCACGTATGCTGCAACGGAGAAGAATCAGTAAAGAAAAAAAACTAAAACAACTAAATTAAAACCCACTTAATTCTGTAAAAGATAAAATGTGTGGTTCGCATAAACTTGCTGACATGCAATACAAGGACGGAGGCGTTGTTTTCGGTAACTGACAATGCACCGATTAATTATCAAGTGTTCCAGTCTGTTCAGTGTTCTTGACGATGTTGATAACAGAAGGCAACTGAAAGTTCCCGGAAGAAATTAAACAAACTTGGAAACACTCAGTTCTTTAAGTATATGAAAATTTAATTCTTTACATCATTAATATTATCACAGACGTGAAGCCAAGTATTTGATAGTGACTAACGAAAAGTCTTCAATCAAATACCTACCGTAGACCAGAGCCGCATCTCTCACAGTAGCACAGAGCGGACCTAGTCATATGAGAGACAAAAATCCAAAGAAAGTGTCTTCTTTTTAATTTCATTGTGTTCGTGGGTCGGAACAACATAGGTTAGACACTTGTTTGGACTGCAAAGTAATCGTACTTTTGGGTTGCTCAGAAGTCTCGTGGGTCAATTCAAAAGGACTGGAGCGAGCGAGAAAGTGGAGCGTAAGGCCGCAACATTGTTAGGACTTGCATTTACAATACAATGACGTAAAGTATGACGCGTAGTTAATATGTGGCTATCTCCACATATGGAGACCATACGTAATACGTGTGCGTGGCCGCAACAATGTTGGAAGAGCTGTGAAAACGGATCCACCATTGTGAAGTATATATGAAATAATTCATACGTGAACTGCGGTTGTAGATGAAAGTGAAGAATGATCATCGCAGTTAATAGACCAATTTACAGTTCTGTGCTCAGTTACCAGGCCTTTGAATAAAAGCGAGGCTGGAGTTGACCTTGTTTTGATACAAACCTCACTTCTTTGATTATGTAAATCATGCCGTTCTTATGCTAACTAGTCCTATTTACATAAGAAAAGCAGTGAGGTTTGTATCAAAACAAGGTCAACTCCAGCCTCGCTTTTATTCAAAGGCCTGGTAACTGAGCATAGAACTGTAAAATGGTCTATTTTCCAACATTGCTGCGCTACGCTTCGGCGATAAAGGAACAAAAGAAATGTTGGGAGGTGTTGGCTCAAAAGTCTGACCAGTTTCAATCTTCGCGCAACAACACGCAATAACATGCAACAGGGTGTACAAACGGACGCAACATGTAACACTCAGTAATGTTGCTTCCGTTTGAATGGAGCTTAATGCTCGGAAGAGAGATGAAAGGCTTGCGTCGCACAAAGTCGCGCGTTTGCTCTTTCGGCGCCATGCGATGGTCGTCGCAAGCCCGCCTTTTGTCGTTGTATTTCAAGGAAAAACGAAAACCAAAAACGCCCCATTAAACTCCTTTTGGTAGCCTGCACAACAGGGGTTACTACAGAAAATGAACAGATGCCCTCACTTACCTTTGCAACCAACAGTAGGTGCTAAAGGAAATTCTCCACTCGTGCTCACTCTCCCACATGATCCTTAACAAAAAGGAAATAAATTTGCAATTATGATGTTAAAAGGCTACGTCACGCAATTTTAGACCATTTCATGACACATCAGACGCCTACAGAATAAAATTAAACATCTCAATAACCGCTTAAACCTGAGTGTAGAACAAATACAACAAAGCCAAAGAGGAGCATGGATGGCCAAAAAAGGAAAACATTGAAACGGATTGCATTTAGGAAATCTTGAAAAAAGTCGGCATGAAGATGAAGACTAGGAGTAAGCAGTCGAAACGTTGCGATGTGCATCTCCAGGGACCTCATCTTGAGACACGCAATAATACAATTCATTATTAAAAAAATAAATCTAAAATGGAGAAATCCAAAAAATCAATCAATGAGATGGTACCTTTGATTCCCACAATTCCACACGCTGAAGATGGAATTCGTATCGATCCACCTCCATCGGAACCCAAAGCCACAGGGCACAAACCTGGAAAAGCACGATCATTAAACGTCACACACCGCCGAGCAGAAAACAAAGAGTGCATGGGCGATGAGGATGCTTTGCTAGGCTCTTTTGATTCGTTCGATCCACTTTCAGTTGCCATTGTTTTATTTTCTTTGCCACGATGAATGATTTGCCCAAAAATGTTGCGCCACATCAAGCAATAGTCACCTTTAGATTGGAGTACGAGGACTGAGTACGAGTTTTCCGTACTGAGCACGCGCATTAGGTTTCGAGGTCGAAATTGTTCCAAGTGCGCGTGCTCAGAACGGTAAACTCGTACTGCAATGTAAAGGTCCCTTAATAAGAAGCAAAACGCAAGACCAATAATCCACGTTCGATATATTCAGACATCACTTCGAGGCTTTAGGGTTATATTTCATAGATTGGTCTTGTTTTCGTCAATAGTTTAAGTTTAAGTTTAATAATGCTTTGTCATGCTAATACATGTACAATAGAAATAAGATTACAAAGACATGAAATTACAAAAGCTATAAGAAAACGCATGACCGGAGAATAGTTGGGGGAAATTAAATTCCCATACAAAGAATACAAAAGCATGTCGATATTTCAAAGCCCTTGAGTCATGTCAGAGTATTAATCAATCAAGCCTGGGCTACTGTGACTTGCTGGCAAGTATTTTCCCGCGCTTTGGGCAGGCTACACGTATTTATTTCGAGCTCCAATTGGTTCATTTAGTTGTTTACGTCTGTAGTGATCGGCCAGAGCCCTGGGCTGAGTTGCTCGAAGCAAGGGTAGCCGACTAACCCGGGATAAATACCAAGGCAACCAATAAGTTTTGATACGACTTTACCGATGGTTAGCCCTAACCGTGCTGCGAACAACTCAACAAGTTGTTTTAGTTTCATACCACGCAAACCGCTCTAGCTACGGTCTACTTCCAGACCTGGTCTAATTCCAGGTCTAATGCTGGCTATAGTGGAATATTTTACCCGCTGCTACTGCCGCCGCTGAGCCACTTGAACTTCCACCAGTGTAATGATTCACATTGTACGGGTTCCTTGGAGTTCCATGAAGCCTGTTCGCATAGATAGAGCAGTTTTTGGTTGAGTGTGGAAAGCAATTACGCAATTGCTTTGCTTTGCTCTATGATTGGATAAAAAAACTTGGGCCAACTTTTCAACCAATCAGATGCAAACTAAAACCAACTGCGACTTAGTCACTCATGTTTTCCCGCGCTTGGGACCGGCTGCCTATCCTTGCTTTGCATTATGATTGGCTTGTAACACCAAGTCGTGAATTACTACGTTTTGAAAACCCCTCTATCAAGCAAAGCGTTACTGTTCAAACTAAAGATTTAAACCTGCATAGCAGGCGGTGGAATAGCGCGCGCGTGTTTTTTCTCTAGCGCGCTGGAACCAATGACAGAACGCTGACTTTATACGAGTCAATAGTATTCGGATTTCCGACGATCTTTTGCCAATTTCCGAACGTTACCGATTTCCGAACATAGCTCAGTTCTGTAAACAGGAGTCACACCTGTACCAAAACATTGCGCATTGAAGATGCTGCGATGTTTTCCTGACACTGTGGCAGAGTGGCAGAGATGACGAAAAAAAAAGTAACTATTTTCTGACAGCAAAACGACACCGAAGCGAGGCACTAGTGACAGGGCCGCCCCACCCGAGACCAAAGCAAAACTCCTGCCAACACGAAAACGAAGTTAAGTCAAAAGAAAACCGTTCATGGTTATTAAAGGTCAGACGGGTAATTTTTGCTAGTGTTTTAATCGCAGCCAGATTAAAAGATGATTTTTACCAGCGACTCTGGTACTCGGCGGAATCTAAAGATTTGAGATCTACGATCAAGTGAAAATCATTTTCCCATCCGTCCTTTTCTCTCCGTCGCTTACAATCAAGTGAAAACCACATGTCGCAGTTGCACGCAAAGGTGGAAGAATGAACCAAGTGCAGTGTGTATGGGAGTAAGCAATGTGATTGGTTTTCTCAATCTCAACATTCCGATTGAGAATCAAGCTTACGACTCCAAAGTGTGATTCGAATCCGACTTCCTTGAGCTAACGACTCCAATGCTTGGTTCTCACTGAGTCTTATGACCTCTTTCGACTCGAACTCCGACCGTGATTGCGTCGCTAGTGAAAACCAACCGTTAAAAGGACCACACCCAACTTCCGGCATAAACATTCAGATACAGCTGTGCGGACCTGTTTGGATTATTTCCCGTGGTACCAATTCCCAGCTCGTGCATGTTTGATACGCCAATGATAACTGCTCCTCCATCTCTTAGCTTTTTCACAATAGAGGCATCCTCTGTTGCTGGTGTGCTGCCCATAAATGTCGTACCACAGCGAGTACGAAATGGCACCTGAAAGATGAGCGAAAGGATCTTGGTTACGAAAATGACGACTGCAGGGCAACTGTTGGAAATGTGACCTCTCATTATTGCATTATTACATAATTTAATTTAATCAGCTGTACACCACCGAGATGGTTAGGGTCACACAGCAACAGAGCGAGGGTCCATGTGGCAGTGCGCCCCTTTCACAGGTCAGACACTAGGGGTGTTCATAGCCAGGGTTCACTACGTCCCTAGGGATTCGTATGACCTCTCATTATTGCACAGCACTTGGTGACCATTCTATTTAACAATCTTAGACTACGTGTTCGAGTTTTCTGCGAGTCTAAGATGGTCAATAAGGCGCCGTAGTGCCGATATGACTATTTGACTCACAGAAAACGAGAAAGTAGTCTAATTGCTTTAGTAGAAATCCACTCACATACTACATCCGAATTCATTCCGATTTTCCTTGATTTTTACATTTGAACTGACTGGTCGTTTTGTTTTACAAAGGGTGGCAAAGCTAAGAAACTGTCTTTGAAAGCGTAAGGGACAGAGATGATTGCAGTTGACGTGTCTGTCACAACGTCTCGTTTATTCTTCAAGCTAAACAAGCGTCAGTTTCATAGAACATATGCTAGCGTTGCCGTCTCGACTGACATCTTGGAAGGTTTTTAAAACTAATCCCAACCAATGAGTAACATAATAGCTACTAACCACATCATACTCTTCCTTCACAGCAACAGGAATACCATCCATGAAAGACAAGGGTTTGCCGTCAGCATACCGCTTAGTGGAAGCTTCTGCCATCTGAACAAAATATCACAGAGCATTTGACCGATCGGGTTTATATTAGTTTTCCTCCCTGAAAGAAGGGAGGAGGTCGCGGGCTTGGGAGACGACGGCTAGTGATTGACCCCGAGAAGGAGTCAACTCAATCGGTAAGCCGATACCAGTTTATTAAATCGATCCAATACGAGTACGATACATGCCGTGTTTACATCGATACGGATATTTTGACGTCATCACTTAAGGTAGTACCCAGTCTTTCAAATATTCTGTATCGAAATCGACCCACCCTTACAGCCTCAGTTGGTGGGTTGACCACCCAACTCGCATCTGATACAAGAAACATGCAAATGCAATATCAGCACACAAAA
The DNA here is from genome assembly GCA_014634185.1 of Astreopora myriophthalma. NCBI lineage: Eukaryota > Metazoa > Cnidaria > Anthozoa > Scleractinia > Acroporidae > Astreopora > Astreopora myriophthalma. The sequence goes on along the minus strand of BLFK01000704.1, from coordinate 2,017,117 downwards.
TCTTATCATTTACCTTTAAAACCTCTTCCTTGTCGTGTTGAACAATGGCTTTGAGCTGAGGAATCCGATTCTCCATGTCTTTTATTATCTTGATGACTCTCTCAGCTATCTTCACTGGAGTGACATTCTGTGACCTATCATAAATTCCCGAAATTATCCAAGTGCATCTTAACCAAATAACCCTAACTATCGTATTCATAGAGAAAGAAAAACAGGGAAACCCAAGCTGTGTGTAATTGTTGTAAGATGATCGAAAACTACCTGAGATAGACAAAAACAGATTAAGGAGTTAAGGTAAGCAATTTTTCTTCGAAAAGTGTTTGAAAAGTGTTTACCTGCAAACAGAAAACTATTTTCTCCCATACAAAAACTTATAATCGTATTGTTGTTGTTATTATTATTATTATTATTATTATTATTATTAATATTATTATTATTATTATTATTATTACCAAGGCTTCGTAGCAGCACGAAGTAAGATATGGCTTTAATAAACCAAACGATGTTTTTGAAGTTCATGTTATTTAGTCAATCAAGACATGTTTCGGATGAAACATCATCCATCGTCAGTTGTACAGAATAAAATGAAGTTGTGCAATAAATAGTGTCATATAGTGAGACATTAATATGAATAATTAAGGATGAAGGCGAGAACAGAATAAAAACACACATCAAACTATTTAAGCTAAGAAAAGAGACTAATTAGTATGAAAGTGATAAATTAAGATGTTTGACTTGGGAATTTAGTGACGGCTGCTCCCAAAGGA
>BLFK01000704.1:1965743-1996979 GCA_014634185.1 Astreopora myriophthalma | reverse complement strand
CCCCCAAAGATCAGAATTTGCAAAGGGATTTTTCTTTTCATACTTTTTATCCTTTGATATGTCAACAGATAGGTCATTGCTCTTCTAAGCCAAAATAAAGTAATCCAAAATTGCAGGCCAGATAATAAATATTGTGACATTGCTGCTCAATGTCTAAGAGTATACGCTTGATTTTGTCTTGCTTTTAGTCCTCCTATCAGTTTCCATCATCAAGGCAGAACCAACAGCAGTATGAGAAGGCAAGTGGCATTCTCCCCTCCCCACGTCTTCCAAAAACAAAGAAAACTAGGTCTGCTTGATATTGCAGTCTGACTTCCCCTCTTGTTATCTGAGAACAGCAGTATTATCTCCCTTTCATTTGACAAGTTTGGTTCATGATTTTACATGTGTATATCGAGTTACGGTGCATGAGAGAAGCGTGCCTTCTCTCGTGCTCTCCAGACTTCCCAAGTGCACCATACACGAAGTTCCATATACGTACAGCACCCTTCTAGCAAGGATTTAAGAAATGGACATCCACCAATTTTAATGGTGCCAAAGGCCCCATCCCCTAGGCAGGTCTGGGGGGCTTGCTCCATCTGACTAAAACGCTGATGCACAGCTTAGTTAAACCAATGCATTTTCTGCAAATCACGGTAAAAGGTCAAATTAATTTGCTTGTGTCACTGAATGTGTTCAACAAGATTATGATGCACACCCCCGTGTGCTGGATTTGATTGTGTGGATTTGATTGCTGTATTTCAAATGATGCTGGCAAAAATTATGATATAATCACAGGGCTTTCAATAAGATCTATAGTACATGTAGGTGCATGCCCATGGGACAGAAGGAGGCTGTGGAGAGTCACATTTTCAAGTATTTGTTGACCAACATGGTCAAGTAGCCAGTGTCTCAATAACTCACGGCTGACCAAGCTCAGGCAGTATTGCCGGCTTATATTGAAAGCCCTTGCAGTCATTGAGAGAGATTTGTTGACGTGGCTTTAGTTTAATATAGACCTTAATTGGAGTGGGACAAGCGTGCAAAAGACAGATGGTCGTTCCAATCTAACTTGGTCCATTGTTCTAATGTTCACTTTTGACTTTCAGTTCTCCAAGTTATACGAACTTTCTGATGAACTAGAGAGAAAAGAGTTTCTCGACAAATACCAGGCATTTATGAACAGTCAAGGTAAAGTTTTAAAGTTTTTGTGTTCTGCATATGAATCTCAACAAATGATAGAGCCTCGTTTGATACTGTTGAGAACACCGAAATGATTTGCAATCTAGTGGGAGGCTGGTAGCACCTAACGTTTGTTGTTGTTGTTTTGTTTGTTTGTTTGCAATTGGCAATATTACACGATTTAGAAGGCATCTTGCAATGGCAACACATCACATCCAGTTGGGTTTGTGTTTTTTCTTGATAGGCACTCAGATCACACAAGTTCCAGTGTTACTGAGGCAGCCTCTGGACCTTTTCAAGTTTTACAGTGTTGTCAGGGAAAGAGGTGGAGTACAAGAAGTGAGTAATGGCATTCCACTGATTTCCCGGCTTTTTTTTTCCTTTCTTGTTTGCCGCATTTGGCACTGAATCCCTTTTTCTTTTTGCTCTAAGGGTTGCTTCCAGTTCCTTGTTTCCTCGTGCGCGGCACTGGTTTCTCCATCTCCCGCCGAAGGCATTGATTTCAGGTTTTCCCACCCGTTGCACTAGTTCAACGTATTCGCGAACTTGGTGTTAATTGCACGTTATGCCTTCGGTCCCGAGCTTGTAATTTTGCGTTTGGGAAGCAATGTGTGTTTTCGTGCTTGGCAGAACCTTCATGTAATCATGCTTCCAAGCGTCCTTGCTCCCTTTTACCGAGGCAGTTGTTGCGGTTTGTCAGTTTGTCACCAGTGATCAGAAAAACGTCTTCATGATTTTTACTGTCGTGAAACTCACTTCAGTTTCTTTATTTAGGTCGTCAGGAGGAAGTTATGGCAGGAAGTTTTGGAGGCGCTCAACCTGCCTACAGACATACCAAGTATTGTGAATATTCTTCGAAACCAGTATTCGCGGTATCTTCTGTCGTACGAAATGAAACACACCAAGACAAACTCCCTCGATGACATCAAGATTAACCTGCTAGAAGGCTCAGGTATACCGCCTCCTAATGCGACTGTAACGTGTTCAGAGGCTATAATACCAACCAGCAGTCTCGCACAAAGCCAGAGACCTGCCGACGCTTCCTCAGTTCACGGATCGTACGTTTCAGTAAAAAACGAGTCTCCGGCCGCTCTGCCTCCCAGCTATACTGCCAGGGATGGATATGGGGAACCCAGCTACGACAACAGCAGTAATTTATTTGCGGATTTAAGGGACGGTTCTGGCAATTTCCAAGTGAATCAATCGACTCCATCTAACACGTTTGGAATGCCTCAGTACCCGTACAGTGGAGACAGCAGAAGGCATAGCGTGCCGAATCTTCCCCAGGGAGGGCTCCCCTCGTACATGATGTCGCAGCGTAACGTGTTCGCTAGTCATTCGTCGATGTCGCCTTTCTTTCAGCAGTCCAGCTCCCAAACAGGGCATCCAGCCGCCGCCACCTTTCCTCATTCGCAGTACCAGCAACGTGCAAGCCCATCATTAATGGGGTCTCTCTCTTCAGCTCACTCCATGATGCCCAGTGCGAGCCCTCAAGAGAAAATGCACTCTTTATGGGGCTCTCAGTATAGCCCTTCAGCCGAACCAGAGCACATCGTGGATTACCCTCCCGGAGCCCAGAACTTAAGAGTGCCCCGCTCGTCGAGTGGCCATCAATCCCCGTTCTCTCCGGCCCCACCGTATGGCTCCTACCCAGGCCGCCAGCAGAGTCAGTATTCGGCGACCACTTCACCGTATCGTCCCAGTCCTTCCCCATCTCCCTCCTCCTCTCGACAGCAGCCAATGGCGCAGTCAGTGCAGGCCGCACAAAAGATGAAATATCAACAACAACAACAACAACTGCAGTCTCAACAGCAACAACAGCAGCAGCCGCAAGCTCATGCTGCCACTAAGAGAGATACGCCTTTCCCACACGATTGTGTTGAGGCCTCCAGACCAGTTTTTACGAAGAAACGCAAGCTCACGTCTCGCGACTTAGGTACGTTGGAATTATTGTTTTATTTGCCTCTGGTCTGGTCGTTGTTGTTTCTTGTTTTTTTTTAGTTTACATGCGCCTTCCCTTTATTGCATGTCTTTTGTTTGTTCATACTGCTAACTCGGCGCGATTTTTTTGTCTAAGTTGCTCTGATATTTGTGTTTTTATTTCTATCCTGTAAGGGATAGGTGGGTATGAAATGTACAAATGTAATGCAGAAAGGTCATTCCGAGGTAAAACTACATCCGGAAGCTTTGTTTTACACTGCTGGTTAGGGTGCTTCTTGCCAGAGATTAGAAGTTCAACCTTGTTTTGACTAAATTGCAGCAACAATGGTTAGCTCTATTGGAACTAAATGCAAACGCAACCCTTTTGCCTCCCCAGGCCCCGTGGAAGCTTGGCGAGTGATGATGTCATTAAAGTCTGGATTGTTATCCGAGGCGACCTGGGCGCTAGATACCCTTAATATCCTGTTGTATGACGACAACACTGTCACCTACTTCATGTTATCTCAGCTGCCAGGTCTCTTGGATAACCTGATTGATCACTTCCGGCGGTATTTGATCGAGATTTTCGATACATTTGGGGAGAGTGAGATAAGCGTGGGCGCTAAGGTAATGGCGCCAGGAAAGGAAGAGGAAACGGAAACGGAGTGCGTGAACAGTTCAGGTCTGAGGGAGGAGCAGAAGATTGAGGAAATAAATCGCAATGCCAGACGAAGTTTCACAGCTGTGCTTGTGGGGTCCACGTTCGAGTTTAACAAGGAAGGGTTTCAGAGCGGAGCGAGCGATTGGCTTATGGGAGGCGGTGACACTACACTACACATTCAAACGCATATGGGATCTCTGCCAGGCAAGGATTGGCTCCAGGGTGGCGAGGATAAAGGAGAGGAAGGAACGAAGCATTTGAATATTGGAACTCAGGTGAAAAATGAGACTGAAAAAACTCAATTTTCTGAACTTAGTAAAGAGAAGTCAGAGGCTCTATTCAAAGAAGTGTTTTGTTCAAGAAGGAAAAAATGTGGCACTGGTTGTGGAGAACTGAAAAAGAACTCGCCTTGTCCTGCGTTTAAGGAGGACTCTGAGGTTACTGTCAAGACGGACGAGTCACCGACCAAAGCTATTAAAACGGAACAAAGCGACACTTGTGGCAGTGAACCGGAAGAACTGTTCACCTCGCGCTTAAAAAAGGAACTCGACTTAGACTTTGATTCTGAAACTGAGTATTCTGAATCAGATATTTATATTCAGACAGAGGTTGTTAGTAAGATAAACGTGAAACGAGAGCCGGTTATCGAGGAGCAATCCTGCGGCAAAGAGGACGCGCCGCTTTGTTTGAGGACCGAGAGTCAAGATGCCGTGTCACGGCGTTGTCTTTGCGTGTCAAACATTCTGCGAGGGCTTTCGTTTGTTCCGGGAAACGACGGCGAAATGTCGCGTCACGCGGGTTTACTGTTGATCGTTGGCCGGTTGTTACTTCTGCATCATAAACACGCCAAATGTGTATCATACCGGCATTCGTATCTCCAAGATGAAATTGAAGTGGAGTGTCCCAGCGATGATCGACAAGATTGGTGGTGGTATTGCCTGGAGGGATTACGTGAAAACGCGTTGGTGATTACGGCTAATGTGGCAGGTCAACTTGACTTGTCTCTCTACCCTGAAGCCATTAGTATGCCACTCCTGGATGGGTTACTGCACTGGTTCGTGTGTCCCTCGGCCGCTGCACAAGACCCAATGCCCACTGCCACACCGGGTACCTCGCTCTCACCGAGGCAGCTTGCCCTCGAGGCACTGGCCAAGTTAAGTATATTGGATTCAAACGTCGACATGATCCTCTCTTCGCCTCCGTTAACACGCGTGGAGGAATTGTACGCCATGTTGGTTCGACTTGTCGGCGAAAGGGGCAACCCTGTGACTCGCGAACTTGCCCTCGTGCTTTTGTCCAATCTTGCGCAAGGAGAGAATTCCTTTGTGGGATTTGGCGACAGCAAGGCTTGTATATCGATGTTGTTGGAATTTATCGAGGACGCGGCAACCACAATGAGTGCGTATTCTTCAGGCAGCGCCTTGGCACAGGCGGGTTTCCATTCGGAGAACTTTTGTGGCACCAGCGTGGACATGTTACGTCGGGCCGCCTCGACGCTAGTGTGCTTAGCGCGTATTCGCTCGAATCGAGCGCTGTTCCTGCCCTTTCAGCAGCGAGTGTTACGACTGGCAATTATGAGGATCCTGGACAATATGATCACAAGTCAGTTGGCCGAGATCCTATTCTATTTATCAAGGTGAAACGTGGCGAGTGAGGCTAGATACACGCGCGCGGTTATAGCGTGATTTGCGATTCTTTATTTTTCATAATGACGAAGGAGTTTCTGAGCAAATAAGGAAGCAACTTTGCTCTCTAAGAGCGAGGTCCACTTTGTTTCGTTCCGTTTACTTGTGTAGCGGTGGCCAAGCCATAAAATAAGAAAAAAAAAGCTGACTTGATTGGTATGTTTGTTGAAATTAACTGGAAAAATTATTTGTCCTGCCCGAGTGGGAAATAATGTGCTTGGCTTTTGATAGCGTGCGCGCGCGTTTCCGCAGCAATTCATTCGATATTCTCCTCCCCATACCCACGGTCATGGCTTTATATCAGCTCAACTTCAAAGGTTATTTACTGAAACAGTTTCCTTTATTTCTTTTCAGTTGTAATGTGGTTTTGAATAGTTCGCGTATTCGTTAAAAGATCGACTTGACCTTGAATCTTTTCCGGCATTGTGCGACAACCGGCTTATTGGTGGCGTAGAAATGCAATTACTGACTACTGGTTACGTCTGTTTCAAATAATCAAACACGTGTTACTAATCCGTTGTATTATATGTAAAGTTCAGGCTGTCCACAATAGAAGTATTTCTGGAAAAAGAGGAAGCTTTTTGTAGATTTGACAAAACGAGGAAGTTAAATTTTACATTTTTGCTATTCCTGTAGAGTAAAGAGAGGCCAAGTAATGTTTGATATTAAGAGATGCGTGTAAAAACAGCGCCTCGTTGGATAAGTATGTGAGAAAGTGTTCAGTTAGGTAGAGTATATGTGGAAAGGAAATATTAAAATACCGATTTTTCACACCCGTTTGGGCTTTCAACCTAATTTGTAATCCTCAAAGTTAACCCTCGAACGATGAAACGTCAATGGGTTTCTTTAGGATGACAACCCAGACTATGCCAAGTTTTAGCAGACTGCAACACCATTGAGTCTTAGAAACAAAATACGTACCAGTACTCGCGGTGAGGTCGCTTTTGAGCCCTCTTGTCTCTGGATTTTTGTCTCACTCTGAGCCGAGTTATTCTTAGCAGGATTAAATGCTAAACCGGAATAGAGCGGTTTTCAATTGAGTGTCGTAAAACCAAAGTAATTAAAGAGTTATTAAGATTTGGAAGGAAATACGCTCTTCAGCCAGTCACAAATGGGAAAAAAAAATGCGACTCTGGGCCAATTGGAACGCAAACCACTGAAGTAAAGGTCGGCGCCAAACTTTTGACTATGCCGGAAATTGGTTTCAGTTTTGCATCTGATTAGTTGAAAGTTCGCACGAGTTTCTTTGTCCAGTCATAGCCAACCTCATTCCCAGCGCTGTTCTCCCCGAGGAGGGGACGGGCGGAGAAAAGCCCTGGGAAGGAGGTTGAGTCATAGCCCAAACCAAAACTAAAGCACTCTCGTAATTACTTTAGATACTGAAGTTAAACTGCACTGGTCGAAACTGGAAAGATCTTTCTCTTTTTGGGTTCGACAGAAGAACTGTTAAGCCAGGGAACGGAGCTTCTGCATACGAAACTACGGAGTTGGGTGTCCTGTGCTTCTTTAATTAAGTATGACTAAAATTTGCCAGCTCGAAAGTTTCCTATGAGGATGACATTCAAGACGTACGATGGGAGGGCCATCAACTAGTTAGGATGTATTTAAGGCGTTTTCTGAGCTAAATCTCACAAGTACTCCCCAATAAGCTTTTGACATTAGCAGGAAGCAAAGTTTAAGTGACATTAAGCACACGTTTTACTCATAGTAACTTTTTTTAATACCTTACAATGTGTTCCTGGAATTATTCAGTAGCAGAGTAACCAAGCTGGGGAAATGAGTAACGAGCCTGTGTGTTTTCTTTTCATTCTTCCACCTGCCTCGCACTTAGACGCATCCATTTGTTTCCTTTTTTTCTTCCTTTTACGCGAGATTTTTTAGCATGGCTACAAGAAGTCCTGGGTAACGCAAAAAAGACGAAACGCCGCTTCGTTCGTTTTGCTGGCTTTCCCTTGGTGACTTGCGATCTCGAAAAATGTTCCTCTTTGGGTTCCCCACCTAACCAGTCAAAAGCGCCTGGGTGCGAGGCAGGGGTCATCGGCCGGTTACTCGTTGTATTTGTTTGTATGAACAATGCTTAATACGTTATTAGTTTACTGTGGGGTTATGAAGATTCAGTTTCTCGTAGTAATCTACATCTTCAGTGGGCACCAGTTCTTGGGCGTTTTTCGCACTCGTGTTATCATTCAGCTCGCAAGTGCCTTGTTCTCTGTCATAGTTGTACGATTGGCAGTTGAGGTCACGTGCGCAATACAATGAACAGACCATGTTGCTGTTGGCGGCTCGCGTATACAAGACGTGACCTTCTAAACCTGCATCGTTCTGGACGAGACGAAATGAAGCGCTTCTTTTTTCTACATAAAAGTACAAAACAAAGACTCGTGCTGGGTAACTTTTTCAACTACATTGTGTTTTCAAGAATCGGTGACCGGGCGATGCTAAGCGCAAATGCAAATCTTTGAAATTAAATATTTGTAAAAATATTATTATCGAATTATTACGAACCCACAACCAGGAGCGCACAACTTATTCTAAATATTCTTGTCAAGGGGTTCTCGCTAACCGTAAAGTCAGACGAATGGAAACTCGTGCAGTGGCCTTTCTTGCCAATCATAAGCCTAGTTAATTATTACCCGTGGGATAGGGAATAGCCACTCGTGTGGACCGAAAACTGAACTTTTCGCGGAAAATGGGATCTAAAAACCCGTCAAAAAAATAGTTTGGTCAGTGAAAACGCTGTGACAAGTATGAGAGTTGTACACTCCTGGCCATGAATAGATAACAGATGATAGATATGCAGCGGCGCGTCTATAGTCATTTGCACGTGCAGCAAAAATTGTTCTTTGGTTATAACAAAAACGAATTCTGCTGGAGCTTGCTGGTTATTGCCTGCAAGAATCAGAAATCAAATTAATGGCTCAACGACTAAGTAAACCGCTTTTTAGTCGAGAGTCGAAGGTTTCAACTGCTTTGGTCTTGCTTTACCGACTGCGCTTTCTAGGGGTCGCAAGCCTTGGGCCATTTTTGCCAACAATCGGAAGGAAAACCCGACGCAAACTGTCAGTTGCTGGCACGCCTTAATTTGGCTGCACCAGGCGCCTTCTTCTTGTACTTGCTTCGAGTTGTGATCCCTTTAAGTTACAGTCTGCGTTGGATGGAATTAGCCAGGGTAGGTGTATTCCACTAGAAGCATTTTTGCTCTTACCTGGTATTTCATAGTACAAATCCGACTTCGAGATGGGCTGATACTTTTTCCCATCGGGCTGGCGCACGCCCACAGCGATTTGATCATAAGTGTTTGAGCCTGCTTTCATGATGGCTTGAACGAAGTAGAACTCGCCGTTGATCAAATTCATTGGTGATGACATCTGCACGGGGTCACTAAGAAGACAAAGAAGCTTTTGATGATAAAAATACGTCGAGCTCTATAAAAGGTCTTACTTCTCCATACTTACCTACCTACCTACCTACCCGGTTCGTCATCGTTGTAGTTGCAATAATAATATCGTGCACGTGGATGCCCAGATCAATTAACACAGCAAGAGCCAATCTCGTACCCAGAGTCCTCGGGCTCTTTGGTCAGCGGGTGGGCGCCCGGAAAGACTCTGGGATAATGGACGCCATTTTCCCACAAAATCTGGGACGGTTTCTTTAGAAGTTGTTAAGTAACAGCCAATCAAAAAATTCGAATTTTTTTTCATTATCCCAGAGTCTCTCCGGGCGCCCACCCGCTGACCAAAGAGCCCGAGGACTCTAGGTACGAGATTGAGCAAGAGCTCGTTATTGCAGCGGACTGCAGAGTGAACTACCTCCTTAACTACCTACATACCTGCAGTACCGCTCAAAAAGTTACCCGTCTCGTCTCGGTAATGAGGCTGACTGTACTTCTCTACTCACTTCCTTGCTTACTTAGTTACTATCTATTAGGGTGGACAGTTAAGTGGGTACCCCTCTAGGAAGGACAATTTTTTATGTCAGCGTAAATAACCTTAGAGATAGTTGCGGCTCATCGACATTCCACGTTTGTCTATAAATTGCAGACAAAGGTGAGAAATTCGGATAAAAAGGAGAGTTGAAAGTCAACTCCCACTTTCAATGCCACGTGATCTGCTTTTTGTACTTGCACCTTGAGGTTTGAGCATGTAATGCGCAAGCGAAGCCTAATTTGTGCTATAATGTAAGTGCTGGAATAATAAAAAAATTCGATTTATCAGTGACACCTCCACAGAATGGCTATACGTCTACAAAAATCCAGATCAAACACCGAACACCCAGAGAAAAACCGGCAACAACGAAACTCAAACTTGAACTCGATTAGAATCGGGTCTCAGATTGAGCGTAGTTAAAACGAGCCGTGGACTAGGCATAAACGGGTTAAACCTGATTTCTCTCACAACAAATCCACTTATGACACCGAGTCAGAGAATCGAAACTAGCTGGTTCACACTGGTGGAAGGAGAGTGCTCCTACCACCACGCCATTCGCAGCAAGTAATCATCTGTTCAGTTTCTTGCCTTTTCTCGCCCCCTATTTCTTACAGATTTACGGGAAACGTTCTCACGATGAGCTAACATCCTGCTCACCATTTTGACTGACTGACAACTGTGCTGGTGGTTTACGAAAAGTGATATTTCTCGTTTACAAACATTGACGTCAAATTTCTTTGATATTCAAAGTTTCCAACCTCTGAACAAAAGAAGTTATTATTGTTTCAACAGCCAATAAGCCTCTGGTGGGGACATTCATAACAATGGGTGAAGTAACGAGAAATATCGCTATAACAACTTCACTTATTGCTTACTCCTAAACGTTAGAAAATTTGAATGCAGAATAACAGCAACAGATTCCACGGCCCTGATACGAATTTCACAGCATCTTTCACCTTACCTCTCCCAGTCATTCCAGCTCAGGTTCAACCCAAATGGGACAAAAATAATCCTTTTCTTGTCGTCAGGTTTGTCTGTAGAACTCAGCCACAGCTCGCATTCATCCTGACATGTCATGTAGAAAATGTGTGCACCTGTCTGAGACGCCTACCAGAAAGGAAAAAAACATCAAGCAATTTAAACGACGAGATTCCATGTTACCGTGAATCTGTTCATTAATTGATCACGGATGATGTCAAAATGTGGTATACATGAACAACGAAGTGGTACACGAGCCGTTGAGCGAGAAGTGCGCTTATTCGGATCGGAGGCGCTCGGCTCGGTAATCGACTCTCGGTAAGTACCTGCAATCCTTGCATAGAATCCGACGAGCAGAAGTAATATATCAGCAATGAGACGAGAAAGCGATGTACGCATCTAGTTTTTCCGGTGAATGCCTACATTTCTCAATCCGGTTAAGAAGAAAAGAGATGGGGGTCTCGTTGAGGAGGTGGCTTTTACTGTTCATTAAGACTGGACTGTTAACTCACCCTGTAAAAAGATGACAAACGCTGTCCGTAGTTATCTCCAATATTCCACTGTGCCAAAAAATGGTTTATTGTGTCTTTTATGTTTGGTGCATTTTGATAGCTCGACGAGGAAGTATAATTTGAGACGTAGTGTCCCGGCACAGATTGCCAAAGCTCTCTGACAACTCCATGTTTAAATTCTGCTCGAAGCATAAAGGAAAAAATCAGGACGCCGAGCCAGTAAATCTTGATATAATGGTTATAAAACAGAAAGCAAATTCTTTTCTGTTCTTACCTTGAGCTGATCTTTTTTCTGTCACTAACTGAGCGCACACAAGAAACAATCAGTGGAAAACAAGAATATTAATGCAAGCAAATGTTGTTTTAGAAACCTGTCATTATTTCAAAACTCAGTTGTTGACCAACGCGATTTTCACATACCTGGATTACTACAAGGGTGAGAACCCACAGTTTAATGTTTGGAAGCATTGGCGCCGGTTCTGGTAAAGCTGCGGTTCACGATCGAGAAATGCTCAGAACTAATTAGAGCTACTACTCAAAATACTTTCTTTCGTGCACTCTTTTTTGTAAAAAAGCCAAGTTTCAGCTGAGTTCATGCTAACGTTAAGCTAGATGAACACGATGTTATTATTATTATATCTCGGAAAGTAAAATAAAAATAAAGTTGAGTTTCCAGAGTTGAGTTGAGACTGATTTAGTTAAGAACTCAATCCTTTTGAGAGATGTCAGCCCAGTCGTAAATGTGCTTTTTAATGGGAAAAAAAACATCCTGAGATTTCCATTAAAAAGAAAACAATGGAACCCATCTGTTACCAACTAATTCGCAGCTAACTTCTTTTATCTTAACGTGGCTAATGGTATCTTCTCGTTATTGTACAATAAATGTCTTGGTTGAAAGCTATTCTGAGCTTTTAATAATTTTCCCTCTTCATTATTCTTTTCCTTTTTTCCTTTCTCCTTTTTATGCGTGACGCTTAAGTCGTGTAGGTGACTTGTTAAGTCTTTTAAGCATGCACACCAAACCCATCCACAGGGGGGGGGGAGTATATAAAGCTTTCATTTTCCGGTTAGCGCGACTGGCTTATTGAAATCGATTCAAGCTTTGATTAGAATGTGCTAATGTATAATTTCGACCCTTAAAACAATTGAAGTATCGGTGAGAAAAAAGTGTGAATTTATTACCTAGACTTCATATTGGACTAACCAATCACTTTTCATCGTAATGTTACGATTGCTCACTCAGTTATTGTAATTTTTGTAGGTTGGAATATTTCAATATCGTTTTGCTTTGCCTTTTTGCAATTTTTAATTTTCCATTCTTGTGGGAAACAAACAATATCTCTCTTCAAATCAATCTTTGATATTTTAGTTGATCGAGAAAATGTATGGAAGGAGATGTACAATTCGACCAGCAAACTGATTCCGTTTCAGCTTTTAATGCCTTGTTTTTTAGCATTATTTGCTATTTTCAGTAGACTTCCGTACCGATTTAATAAGCTAATTTGGAGTATTTTAAGTTTGTGCTGCACTACAGCAAAGTTGACCCAGCATTCTGCAGTGTTTGCTTTATCCCTGTCTACCCCGTGGCCCGTACTCGACGATTTTTTCTGCTTGCAGTATGTTTTGTTACAATATCGGATGAACCATTGCTAAAAACCAATGCAACACGGTTGCGCGCAGCGGATAAACAAGAACCGCTTTCTCTTTTACGTATTTTGGTTTTTTAATCGCTGATCAGAAGATAATCTATTTCTAAATACTCGAGGAAGCTGTTAGTGCACCATCGCTACAATTCTCACGGTATCCTGTTACCTCTTCAATTTTGTGCACAAAGTCCTCTGGGCAACCTCGTTCCCAGGCTCTCTCTCTTTTCCTCCCTTGTCGAGAAGTCTCTTTCTCGACGACGAGGGAGGAAAAGAGAGAGAGCCTGGGAACGAGGTTGTCCTCTGGGTTATGAGCAAGAGGATGGTCGCCAAGAAACACCAAAATTTATTTTGTTCGATTTTTTGTTGTCCGTTTCAAACCAATAATAAATAACGCAGGCCAAGGCTGTCCAGGCGACCATCCGCTGGCCAAAAATCCTCAAGGCTTTGGTTACAACAGAGTGACCTCCTAAAAATTGTCCCGCTCAGTTGAGTAGCAGATGACCTGGTTTCTAGGCCGTCGCTTACTTTCATCTTAAATGCAAATAAGAACACATTTAATGTTAGCAATGTTAACACTCGGGTGCTTTTTATTATTTAAACACTTGGCTTGTAAAAATTGCTTGCGGTCGCTGGCTGATTAAACGCCCTTTGAAATATTTCCCGTACATTCAAGTGAAACAGTCGATTGTTCAAAATAAATAACTTCATAAATTTCATGAAATAATTTGAGTAAAATGATGCGTGCATACTGCTTCCACTTGCCGCTGCATTTTGCTGCCGTGTCCTTGAACTGATTTCCCCAACATGCATGGCTGGAAAAAGTCCCGTTCTTCTCCCGCTATTAGGAAAACCTTAATTTGTATTTATTGACTGAGCCAGGTCGGGCCGGACGGTAAAATATTTGGCTCGAGGTCATTCATGGCTTACTGACCGAGCGCAGCGAGGTTCGTGTGCCAGGAAAGAAGCCAAATATTTTACCGCCAGGCTCGACCTGACTCAGTCAATAAGTGTTTTATAATATGGCCTCTTTAGACTCTTCATGAGCAAAAAGAAGGTACAGATTTGCACAGAAAAATTATTTGCTCATACTTTTTTTGATATTTCCTTTTTATGATGATTATGTGAATTAACTTAGATTGTTAGACGCGACGAAATCCCCTACAATCGTATCGCACGGAGCTGTACGTGTTCCTAACAGGGCCGTACGGCTTTTTACGGCCCCGCTCGCCTTAATGCGTACGGCTCTCATACGGGGATTTTCTCAATAGTTTAACAATGAACGCGCGAGCAGGGCCCCATGGGTCATATGATAAAACGGAATCTTTCGTGCCGTCACTTTCAGGGACAACAAATGGATACAAACAATCCTGGCGCTCACCTGAATGTCAGCTTTGTACCCGGGATTTAGGAGAAATTTTCAAAGCTAGACTGAAAAAATTCGCCGTGAATGACAAAACAGACAGGACTCAAGAGGAATAACACTTTGTAGGATCGTTCGATTCTTGGCTCAGACAAAGGATACTTTATCCCTTCACCCTCTGCCCTTTGACCAAAACTGGAAAGTGTTTATGAAGTTAGTATGTTCACGGATGGCTTGGGGTGAATGCTTGTTGTTTCTTGCGCAAAATCAAAGCTGGAATCAATCACAAGCTTGGAAAAATGTAATGTTCCAGTGCAACTCTCTGTATCGCGCGAATGAAAGAACAGAAAGTAATCAACAAAGGTTGCACTTGAATACAATACGAACAAGGTCTATTGCATGGTGAGAGCAAATCCATCGCATAGTGCTCCTTAAAGTTTGATGACAAGGAATTGTGTAGCGGTCTGCCCGTGTAAAGTCTTGGTGGCTCGTTTCATCTGACCATTTCTCTTTATTCCAACAAGCATATCATGTGGCTGTCGTCTGTGGTACCTGTGGGATGCGTACGAATGGAATGCGTTCTGCTCGTGCGTCTCCTTAAACAATGACCCTATACTTCGTCGCTTACGCTGAAAGGACGAAAAGCATGAAAACGAAACCGAAAGGATGGGCGTTAGCAGTAGATTGCCAGGTCATGGCGCAAAATGACAAATGTATGAGAAACACAGACGTTCAAAGGAGAACGACAAAAGAGTATAGCCTGCACTCTCGGGCGGCAATTAAGGCGGGGTTACACCCGCATTTGAATGAAATTTTAAGGGGTTTAAAGAAGAGATAAAAGGAAGAAAATTAGTTTTGAAACACTAACAGACAGTTGACCCCCATCCAAGAGCAGCCCAGGTTGGTAGGGGACTCCTGGTTGTTTGAGTCTGCATATACTAATTTTAACTTCAAATCCAAATTTTTAAACTACATTAAATCTCCACTATTTCTTATTTCTCAAAATTTTACTTCTCTTTTGAGAAAAACTCCCTCCTCGCAAATATACTCAAAACTCATCCAAAAATTTACAAAACACCGCAAAACATCGAGTCGTGTTTTGAGCATAAGGTTTTGGCACTACTTGAAACGCGAACGAGATATTTGCATTGAACCCTGTTAGCATTTTAGCATTTTAGGCGGCGGGAAAACGGCTTTCAGGTTTACCCCCGGCTTTCATCAATTCAACGTTAGTGTCAGTCAGAGCAGTTGTCTATTGAATGTCGAAAGTAATTATCCAAAATTGCCCTGGTTTTGGTTTTGATTTACTTTGAATTACAAATTTGCGAACTTTTCAACCAATCAGATGTAAAACTAAAACCAATTGCAACTGCATGAGTCACTCTCGTTTTCCCGCGCCTGGCGCCGGCTGCCTTGACTTGCTTTGCATTCTAATTGGCTGGTAAAACCAATTCGTAAATGACATCGATTAGCGGTTGGCTAAAGGGTGTATTTGGCTTCAGAACGTGACTGGCTCTGTAATTCCTCTGGTTCTGGTTTTATGATACTCAATTGAAATCGGATGCGTCAATACATCAATTAATAGGTAACTTACCACCCCTCGAAGTGTCCCGTCTCTTCTCATCACCAAATATCTGCCAGTGGTTACGCCCATCAGTTTGACGAGGCTCGGACCAAACGACTGCATCTCAAACAGAACTAAGAACAACACCAAAGTATGATCAGCACGATGCTTTTCATAGGTATCAATGCTTTTCACTGTGCTGTCGAGTTGTTGGATTTTTCAAGAGAAGCCGCCCTTCTCTTCCCAGTCCCCCTCCCCTCTTAGCACTCGCTAAGCAGGCTAAAGAAACTTGAATGTACTTACTGTATTTGCTGTCCTGGTCAACTGTACCTCTGACAATACCATTCGGTAGAATTTCCAGGTGGTAGCCGCTCCGGCAGAATATTTTGCATTGTGTTGAGGTGGTGGGAAGCTTGGTTATCTTGCGAACGCGTTTCAGAAAATTATCGCCGGACGTTTGCAGTGACGGCCATTTTTTATCTACCAACACAACAGCTCTGGAGTTATCGTAACCTTTTGTTGTGGTTACCCAGGGTTTTTTCATTGCTTTGTCGTTGCGAAATTGACCGTTTGCGTTAATTTGTGGCTTGGCTGACGTTTTTGCCGTCATGAAACAGCAGAGTTGAAATACTGACAGAAGAAAGTAATAGCGGTCCATTGCTAGACAAGAATCTTAGTTGGGAAAAATAGTAAGAAAAATAATTGAATTACAGTAATTGAACTAACGGAAATGTATTCTCTATTTTCGAATTCTCATCACACTCCGTTTGTTCCCCAAATCAGATTATGTATGAACCATTGTCTTGAACTGAATGGTCTTGCATGGGAATATGAAGCGTTCCCAAGAGCATTTAAAAACGATAATTAATGCAAAATTTGGGGGACAAACAGAGTGTATTATGGGGTATTCGAAGATAGAGAATGCCTCTAAATATAAGATGGATAGATTAGATAGATATCTAACTATAGTCCAGTCCGAGCAGCGCACCAACATTTCCTACCGCTGCGGTCATGCCCCTGTGTGAGGTCGTCTCTTTCAGCCGACGTAGCTGCAAAACGGCTAGACTTGCACCGAGGCGACCTCTTTATATTAGTAATACCGGGTTAAGGTTTCTCTTTTTATCAGTAATACGGGGTAAAAGTTTGTCATTAACCTTAAAGCGAGCGGTCAGCGAACTCTGTTGAGGTCGCAGAGCGAACTAGCGAGCGACGCAGTAAACAGCACGACTATGGAAGACTTTGTGAAAGTCGACAAAACAGCCCACAAATTCATTTTTGCTCAGAATTCAGATCAGAGTGCATAAGTTGTACCCATACCCCGGTTTACCGACCGCGGGAAAGAAATCCTTGCAGTACCTCGCAAAATTGCCTTGAAATGTTGATCCTCAAAACCGCTCACCATGTCACTCACTTGGTAGAGCCCTGGACTACCGAACGGAAGATCGTGGATTCAAACCCCGACCTTACCAACACTCAGGGTCTCTAAATAACTGACTAGAAAGTGCTGCCTTTGTAATAACATCTTCACTGAAATCGTTAGACTTTCTAGTCCTGTCGGAAAAGAACGCCGATAAACCATAGGCCCCGTTCCAAAATACTTCCCTTCGTAAACTCTGTGGGACGGTCAAGGACCCACACGCTGTTCGCAAAGAGTAGGGGTCTACAAATCATGCATCAAATTATAGGTCCGCAATAATTGGCTACTCGCTGTTGCGAACTAAACTAACTAAACTACCCGGAACTGTGTTCTCCCTCTTGTTCCCCGGAAGATATTTTGTCACGTCTTTTTCATGGTGCCTGTTCCCCAGTTCTAATTGACCATATCCCGTTGTTCGTGTGCTGGAATTCCTACATTGGAGATTCCCAGAGTTGGTCAGCCGTTGGTCAGTCATTGATATATAAGTAATTGAAAATGAAAGTTCTCCATTCTTTTTAACGAGTATTTTGTTTCTGCTGAATTGTATTTATTAACCGAAGAAGGTAATTTTAATCATGCTTTCTAGTACTTTCATCATGTACTTATCGAATAATCCATGACACACAATCAGCGAGTACAAGATTTTGGCTCTAAATGAGGTATATACATCAAGAGAAGCACACTTGTTTGGCAATATCTTACATAATTACCCTTACCAAAGATCAGACTGTTAAGACGCTTCGGAACTTGGACAAGGTACCGATTTAAGATGAACCTTAACAATAAACCCTTGAGGAAAACGTCAGAGATAAGTTCTTACCTTTAAGTTGGCTCAGAATTTACAATTTTTATCCAACTCACTATCTTCGTACCGCTTGGCTAAGTTTGCGGAGAGCAATTTTGAAGCAACTTTATCAAGTTTAATATTGCGAGTTCTGTACAATACAAATTCAATGAAAACTGTAAAGACACTAACTCCAATTAACACTTTTAACCGGACGCTGTGTTAGCACTTTATTGTAAAATCAATATAGTCAACAACTTTAATTTATAAAACAAGAACGATTTTTTTCCGTTCGTCAACAATTGTTGTTTATTTCTAAGAGAGGACGTTTGCGGTTCTTTCGTTGCTAGACAAAATTGCTCTTGCTTTCTTAGGATTATTTCCTATTGTGAAAGGAGCACACCAAAAACATCGCGTCCTTTCAGTTTTTAACAAAACAACACTGATAGAAAGTACATAAATTATTAATGCATTGTTTTGGTTATTCAAAGACAGTTGGTGAATTGAGGTTTAATCACTCCGGAAACGGTCCAACTTCCTTCTTTAATCTTTTATGAACGTCAAAAACACCTAGTCGGGAAATTGCTTTTCGTGTGCAGAATGTTTCGTCTTTCAAATAGCGTCCAGAGGAATGCATTCTGAAGGTTGCGTTTTGTTTGCTATTATTTTCTTTGTCGTCTATTACTTTTTAATCCAAAAGAATGGATCCGCTATAAAAAGACCACGTTCAACAAGTCAGCATTATCTCTTTGTTGTGCGTTTAGGACTAAATGCATGTTTTTGCGCTGCCTAAGAAACGAATTCACGTGCTTTGGGTGGCAGATTTTGTTCTCATTTTATAAAACTCCATCTTAGTCATGACACAGTGTTAATTTTTTATTTCAGTGATTTAGAAGTTAGAACTGATTTAAATCTGCCAAATACGGGCCCGCCTTACTTGCTCTAGGGGGGATTAAATGGGTTTGGAGGCGGAGGGAATGAACAAAGGCTTTTAAATTAAATGTCCTACCTTCTTCTTGTCACCTTTACTATGCCAAGTGCTCTTTTGTGTTTTCTCTGGGCAGCCTTGAAAGAGCTGACAAAATATATGCAATGGGTAGCACACGCTCACATTCCTGCTGCATAGGTGTTAAAATTTGTTCTATGTTGTGCGAGACGATCAGTTTCCAGTAGGACGGAGTAAAAGAAAGCGTGATTTTCCCTTTGTATCGCTATTGGAAAAGTGTCATTTAAATTCCAGTCTTCCGTGGGACCGTTGAGCAATACCATTTCCTATCGGAAACGATGTTATATTTTAATAAACAGGGTGTTTGTTTGCGTTTCATTTTAAGTTTCTGTGTGATAACTTTGCGCTTTCTGCGGGAGAGGTTTTCAAGAACGCACTACGATTAAAGCTCAGTGGTTCTTTCGGCATTGAGAGAACTCGTTTGGCGATTGTTGCTCTGGGGACTGCCGAGAGTCTCGAGAGGCGAACATGGCCCGTCAATTTCTTCCCTAGGTATAAAATATGCCATTTCGATGTGGGGCGTTGTCATAGCAAGGTAGGCAAAATACAAATAACGACTAACTTTGTTTAGGGATAAAAAGTATCCTAGAATTAAGGGGCAGTTGACGTCATAAACGACAAGTATACGTAAGAAGGGCCTCACACCCCCCCTTCCTCTCCCCGCCTTCACGACCAGCTTCCTGTTTTCCTCTTGTCAGCGTGGTTTGGTACCAATTAAATTTATTTGGTAAATTGGCCTCAGTATGCTTCTATTGTAAGCCCTCCGTCGCTGCGGATCAAGAGATAGAGAGAGAAAATGGTTAACGGTTTGAAACTACTAGAATCGAACGTGAACATTTTAGTTAGATTTTCATTAAATTTAATTATAAAATAAAGTCCGCGGTGGACTTCTTCTTCTTCTTCCTTTTTTTTAGGAACGTTCAAATGTCAGCTTCTTCACTTGTGGACACTTTACGGTCACAAGTTTACTGTGATTGCATCTGTCTACCTGTCAAGAGCGACCGGGCTGAGTTTCTTCAGAAACCCGTCCGTTAAATTTTTGGGGTTGTAGGTTTAATGGGAGACCGGATTGTGAGCTTGTGAAACGTGGAGAAACTGATTTTAAAATCTCTTCAATAGTATTTCAGTTGCGAAGGGTCCTAAATGCTAAACCATACGAAGCTTGGAAAAAGGAAAAAGGGATATGACGTTGAAAGTATCAGTAAAAAGGGGAATGCCAACGAAACCGCTCAGCTTATCGTGGAAACGTTTTGCGAACGACCTCATCAAAGTTTTTAAGCCATAACGATTTTAATTATTGGGTCAAATGATGGACATCTGTTGAACCATCTGAAGACCATCTGTTGAATAATGAAGTCTGATTAAACTTGTTTATCGTTGGTAATAGACACAAACTGAGAAAACCTCTCCCTCTTTTGCGAGAAATATTTGCCCCCCTTCCATTCATTTAACCGGACAATATTTCTAAGCAATACCCCGGCCTGATGGCAACAAAAAAAAAGGCATTCAAAAGCAGATTGAGTTTAAAAAAAAAAAAAAAATATATATATATATATATATATATATATTTAGTGGTGGACGCAGTTGTTTTCTCCCGGCTCAAGCAGCGGGAAAAATGTATGCTGAGTTTAATCCGCATTAATTCTGACAAAGCAGAAATTATTTTGTTTTTCCAATATCACAGGCTCCTAAATAAGCGACACAGTTCCATGATTATTTGTTTCTCTCAATTTACTTCAAGCTGTTTCAAACTGTGAGTTGAGCCGCAGTGTTTTTAATTCGGTTAGATCACCCACCACCGTTGACGTCCGCAACTTCTAAGCTCGTTCCTGTTTGCACTGCTTCAACTCGTCTCTATGGTTCCGGTTTGAACCACAAGCTCACCAAGACGTCTAGGTACAGATCAGACAGGTCGGCGAGAATTTACTGACCTGAGCAACATCCAATCCTTCGCACAACGCCGTCTTGAACATTTCCAGCCAGTTCTCGACGACGCCCTTTTCCAGATTTAACATTGTGCTAGAGGCTTAGAATGTCTTCATCAACTGTAAGTGGTCAACTTTTTAAAGTTATGCACTCTTGTGAGGGAAAGTCAGTGTGTGGTAAAGAACGTGAATAGTAATATACTAATCGTTAGCTTTCGCTGTCGTCAATTCACGTCATGAGAAAACCCTGACGTGCGCGGGAAGTGCTTTACAACTTAGAAATTTTCATTAGAGTCAAATGATGGGACAGATGGGAGGGCAAGTTAGTGACGGTGTTGAATTTGGAACTGAAAGAGTTAACAATTAGTGAACAACCAGAACAACCGTGATATTTAAGATGGAATGGTGCCACCGGGTGCGAGTTTTCATTGCCCACGATCATTTCGATGTTCCGCGATCACGTCCAAGGCATTCAGGATAAACCTTGTACGTTATGAATGGAAAATGTCCCACGAATTTTGATCCTTTTGGTGCAAAAAACACGGTACTGTAATATGCTTCCTTTTATTTTCAGTAATGGATCGAACTCGGACCCGTAGCCCATGCACTAGCTTCAAGCTCGCTCATAGACCAGAAGAATTAACTGTAATTTTTGATGCTCCTTTCGGTGGCCACATGCTTATCGACTGAGCTGATGCTAAATTTTAGTGATTCTCTTCCTACCAAAGCGACGTCATCGTTTATTTAGACAAGAACTCACCCTAAGTGCATGCGGTGCAGATGGTCTTCATGTGAAGGCCCCGAGCATAAACTTCACAGTTACCGCCGTCAGTGCTGTTCAAAAGTTTTATCATTGGCTAAGCATCAGGCTTTAGAATTTGTCGTCGTCAGCTCAGTTTTGTTAAATATTTTCTGTAGGAGAAATGTTCCGCTTTCGATCAAACACCTCGTTTTTCTTTTACCGATGTTTAATTTAGGGAGGCATAAGATCATGTGTTGCGGCTCATCCAACATCAGTTACAATGCAATTCAACAAATCTGGGCATTAGGGTGCATAAGTTTGGTCCGAGTGACAGTCTGGATTAAGGCATTACCCGCCGTTTGTTATAACCACTGCAACCATGATGCGCGGAGTTTAAGAAACAAAAAGTGGTTCTTTAATCTGTGTCGGCATTTTGACCCTAGTTTCCGCGGACCCAACCCTAATCCATTGAGCGTCTTTTTGTTCGCGTGCCCTGGGGCTATATTATAGCATTAAGTTCTTATCAATTTGCCTCTGATGGCTTTGTTTGTGTTTGGAAGAAAAACAGTGTTTAATTATTTCCGTGTGACTAGACCGTAATCGGGACACCCTGCTGAAAGTTGATTAATAATTTCTCAATGACAATAACAGACTCTTTTGTTGAAATGATTAGTTTATCATCCGAGACGCTACCCAGCGAGCAGTGGATTCTAGTCTCTCTTACGCTTTGGTCAATGAGCGAAACGAGAGAGAAACCACTGCGAGTAAGCGACCCCTTCTTTGTTGAGCGCTTACAGCTCACGACATCCATTTCAAAACGCCACTTCCCTTCAGGTTCTGTGCAATGACTGAAGAAAAACCGATTTTTAAACTATTTTTTCCAGTTTTATGTTAGTGTATTCCTTCCTGTATTAAACTGGTCGCTTTTTCGCTGAGGTTTCTCTCTCGTTTCGTTACCAATGCGCATGAGCGACGAGAATCACCTGCTTGCAAAGGTACAGAGAAACTAACATACTCGGAAAAGACACAATGTCATGAACGCACGCAATCTCGTGCAAGAGTTTACACGCCAGTCTCTAAGCTGCTCTTAGCCAATGTCGCTTTTAGAATCTTTGTTCACTACTGTACAGCGCATGCTTAGAAGAAACGTAAAGAGGAGTTCAGAAGAAGCGACTTTTGGTTAAATTGCGCATGCTCCGTAGCGTTCACTGCTTTCTTTAACGAACTGACGTTCTGTGTCTGGTGGTGTCTGCTGTAATGGACTGGCTACACCTAGCAAGTCTCTTTCAAGATTTTAACAACAACAACAACAACAACAACAACAACATAAACATTGTTTTATTTGGTGTCTTGTACAACCTATAAACCTTCTACACCATATAACATGCATTTATAAAATGCATGGCTAGTAAATTTGAGTAATAATCATGATCAATTGCGCGAGCGTGCTTCATAATCCTGTTGTGCACGCAGATGACGTCGGAAAACAACGGCTTCGAGGAAAAAATGTTCTCTGCGAAGCTATTGCGTTGAAAATGTTATAAAACAATTGGTTTACGCGTGAACTCAAGAAGCTAGAGTTGCTCTCGGCTCTTACGCATCTTTTATGCTCTCCAAACTTCCCGCGTGCTTCATATCTCGATGAACGCACGCTGACGCATGAACCAATTGTTGAATACCATGCTGAATTTACTCATCCACCCTTCTCTTTCTTACGTTACAGCACACAATTGTTCTGTCCGTCTGGTGTGTGATAGTAACACTAGCTCCATTCCCTCATGTAGTCACCAGGCCTACCCACGGCGTCTTGGCATGCCCTTTTGTCGGCTCACATCACCGACATTTTAATGAATCACTGCCTATAAGAATCAACTACCAGATCTTCAAAGTCTCCTCCAAAATGCCTTCTCACGTTCGGATTGTGCAGCTGTTTTGCAAGACGGGCTATTTCTTGGCATTTAATGTCACCGCCAGGAGAAACAGAGTCCTCGGAACCGTGGACCAATCAAGTGAAAATAGTGAGTACACAAAATACCTGAGAAAGTACTAACTCAGTGCCAGCTTATATAAATCTTAGATGGCAAAGTGACATCTTTATCAACAATACTTTGAACGTCCAAGTAGTTTGAGACTTTCTAATATAAATTTACAGACCGAGTTCATAAATGGCGGCTAGCAAATTATTCTTTTCTCTTCAA
Source organism: Astreopora myriophthalma (assembly GCA_014634185.1). NCBI lineage: Eukaryota > Metazoa > Cnidaria > Anthozoa > Scleractinia > Acroporidae > Astreopora > Astreopora myriophthalma. The sequence continues at coordinate 1,973,494 of BLFK01000704.1, read as the reverse complement.
TGAGGCTTGAGATTATAATCATTACTTGAGGATAATCATTAGTAATGATTATCTTGTGAGGATGATCATTAGTAATGATCATCCTCCCAAGACGCATTTTAAAGCAAAAATGTTTTCAATTTTTTTACATGCTAACGAGGCTAACGAGGATAATTAGAAATTAGCTTAAAAAATTGTTTTTGAGCTATTAATTGGATTGTAATTTAGAGCTGTATTATAACTTTTATTGAAATTGTAATGTTTTTTCTATGTGAGTACTTAACAAGTTGTATTTGAGAACTCTACTTAAGGTGATTCCCTAGCATTGCACTGCGCATCCTGTTCTGCGCATAACACAGCATAATTGGCAACATTTCAAAAGGGTGACCTTTGCTGCGGGAAAGCTCGCTAGAAAGAAGAATGGCAGTTTTCAGAGCACAGCAGTAAAGAGCAGAACGGAAAACTTTTTAGACTCTCGAAAAAGAAAGTCCAGTGATAGCCTTGCTGATGCTAAAGGGTCATTTCAGTCTGAGTGCGAAAGTGAAACCGTGCGTGATGTTCATTGCTATAGCTGCGTAAACTAATTTTTGTCAATGACGAAGGTAACCATTAAACTTTGTCAAGCACAATAATTAGTGTAGCCCTGCAGTAATATCTTTTGTACTGAAGATTAAGAAAACATTAATAAATAGCACGATTAAAAAGAAAAACACGGGCGAAACTTTATACTGGAAAGATGTAAATTTCCAGCGTAAACTTGTCTTCCTCAGGTGAGAGGAAAATTAACGATAATCTGTCCCCTCATCATCATCAAATATGTTTCCAGTTGTCCTGTTGTGCTGCAATGCATCCTTTCTTGACATTTAATTTGTAAATATTTCGAATGGACATAGAGAACCACACTTGTTTAGAACCTAAAAACGCTAGGACTTTGGGAAAGCTTTACACGAATGTAAGGAGATTGCTGTTTTCTCCTAAACGAGGTTGGTGAACTATCTTTTTTTGGGCATAATTTTATTCTCTTACTCCTCCTCTTTGTGCTGTAAAACTTAAAAAAAAGATTACGTCAGGAAAAAAAGTTACAGGGAAAAAAGCATTCGTGGCCATAACTCATGGACACAAAATTGTCTCCTCGAGATCACGCACCCGAGGAATATTTGTAGTTAGTGCCTTTTCATGACGTGTGCCTGTGCCATAAAGCAAACATTAAATTATTCCTTTTGAACCATATAATACACCTGTTTTGCTATTTCAAGAATTACGTCAAAGCTGTGTTTCCTGTTCCTTCCAAACGTAGCGTGAGCCGATTGAACAAATTTGCCCTTGATAGATGAAGTCGCAACGATTAACTGAGTAACTAGAGCAAGTTATATCTCGCCAACGAGCTTGGTGACCTATTTTTTTTATTGCACATTTCGAGTCACCATAATGTAGGGAACAATCGAGAAATGTTTAAAGAAAATCTTACGACAACTTCTGTTACTGAGGAATCACCTTAAGTCTTTTGGTAGTCTTTAATCTGGTTATTGATTCTGTGTAAGTATGCAATTTATCTATCATTTCCGTGTAAGTACGTTCCTTATTTTTTGCCCTCTACTCGTTCCCAGAGAAGACTGAAGAAGCCTAATATTAAAAGCCTTGTGGTTCTAGTGTTTGTTTTTGTATTGTACTTTTCTTCCTTCTTTTTGCACTGCAACTCAATCAATCAATCAGTCAGTCAGTCAGTCAATCAATCAGTCAATCAGTCAATCAATCAATCAATCAATCAATCAATCAATCAGTCAATCAATCAAAGATAAAGAATAATTTTTAGTCGCCATTTATGAATTCGGTCTATCGGTTTATTTCTTTTTTCAATACAGCGTTTTTCGAGTGCCAATCCTTTGGAACGAGCATAGTGAGACTCCGCAATCTCATCACTGGAAGATTTCTAGCAATAAATTCAAACGGCCGAGTGGTAACTCAGGTAAGATTGTCCTAAGGTGCTTTCCAGTATAAGAATGCACGGAATGTCCAGTTTACGGGTTCTTTTATGACTTATTCCGTTTTCGGAATGAACGGAATAGCATCCTGTTCATTCTGCTCCCTATAGCAGAATGAACGGAATAAACAGAATATGGCTTGCTCGGAATACAGAGAATACTCGTTGTTTTTGGGAGATTTTGGCGCGAAAATCGTGCGAGGCAGCCAAAATGTCATTCTTAGTCGTGCTCAGACTACCCCGAACGTTAGTTCTCAGGTTCTCCTCCAATAACCATTCCTTTTTCGGAATAAGCGTTCGCTTGGAAAACCTTATTCCAGTTTACTTTCCGTTAATCCTAAACCGGAATCGGAATGAACAGAACAGTTCTGAAGGAATGCACCCCTAGTGTTCTCAATTTGAAGAGAGCTAATGGACGTTTATGTTTGAATCTCAATGGGCTCTTGCAAAGCAGCTTTTAGTCGATTTTGATCAGTGGGTTGAGGAATTTCAAAGGGGGGATACAGGATTTCAAAGGTCGTGGAATCAAGTAGTAAAAGCAGAAGATTTTCTTGTTGTATTCCGATGTATATTAAGGAAGGTCACTGATCACTTAGAGGTCGGGAAGCCCTACCCCACCGCCCGCAATCTCCGCGCCCAGCCACCCCTACCCCATTACCCACCCTGGCATTGGGTTTTTCACATACAGTTGAAGGGATTGTAAGCCATGTTGTTAGTTTGGCAACTAATGACAATTGTTTTCTTTGTAGGCTAGAACGTCAGATGAAAGTATTTTTAAGACGGTGTATGAAGAAAACTATTTCCACACATTCACCTCGCACAAATATTTCCAAAACAAACATCACGATCTTTTCCTTGGAATCAAACAGAACGGTCGCTGTAAGTCTCCAAAGCTGACTTTTCCTGGACAAATATCTGTTCAGTTTGTTCTGTTGTCAAACGATAACACCGAGGAGAAAATGAAACTAATTTCACGTGATAAAGGGCGCCTTGGTCGACGAAAGCGAGACGTGAACTGAGCGGCGGAGAGAACAGGAATATAATCACAGAATTTTCACTTCTATGGAAATGAGGGTGGATTGAAATAACGACGAAAAAGAATCTGCCCCCAAATCATGGCTTAAAATGTATCCAAAACCATTTTTAAGGTAGTTTACGACACGACAGCAAAGTTAAAATTATTTTTTTCGCTTGCCCACAGGAACGACAAACAATGTCCATTTCAAGCGCTCGTGCTTCAGCTATGCTCAAGCGCTAGCTTAAGTCTTCATGTCCCGAATTGTGGGTCCACTCAGTTGTAACATTTACGTAAGGTCTTGAAAGTCAGAGTACACGAATATTCCGGCTTTTCGCTCTGTTTTCAAACTATTTATAATAGTTTTCTTGTCAAACTTCTTGTCAAATGTTTTCGTTAGTTATGTCACAGCAGCCGTTTTGAAACGGCGGGCAGACTCCAGCAGATCAAATCCGGCTGCGTCGATGGCTCACGGGTTGTTCATTAATTTAAAAAACAGAAACTCTGATGGAGTATTGCCAGTTTTGAAAAGTGCAACCCTTATTTTTTTAACGTTTATTTCTTTGGTTTGAGAGCTTGCTGTTACCTCTATCTCACACCCAGATCTCTTACTCTTTTAGAAAGAACACCTAAGCGAGTACGAGCTTACATTGATTCATATATTGCAACGTTTTTTACGAAGGCTAGCAGGAATAAATCCGCTTATAATTATGGACGTTTTTACCTAGAAATGAGTGAATATTACCTTGCCCTTTCGGAGTATTTCCAGACTAGTTATTTTAGTTATCAGATTTTAGTGTTCTTCCGCAGACAATTAAAGTTAAAAATGTGATGCATGTGTCTCACTTCTGCGGACAGCTTGTCCATAAAACGCACGGGTAAACATAAATTAAACTGAACCAACGAAGAAAAACTTGCCCTCATCATGGGCTTCTGAGCTAAAGAAGGGGAAGCAATTTACTGGGCAGGAGCTTATCCATCATTTTGTGGTGTGTATATTGAGCGATTTTACTAAATATCTAACAAGCCAGGAGCTCCTAACCCGGAACGCTCAACTCCCATACTGGGGCTATGTCACGGGGTTTTTACAGACCAAGCTATTCATAGATAGGTTTTTCCCGCGAAACGTTCAGTTCCAGTCCGCACGCGTCCAAACAATTAATCATGCAAGACTTATGACTGGCTAACAAGGCTTCTTTGGGAGACTGAATTCGAGGGAAAAATCAATCTAAAAATAGCTCGGACTGTGAAAACACCGTGACACAAGTATATTGATTTTGTACGCTCCGGGTTTTGGGCTCCTGAACAAGCTAATTTATGTAGTCAACCACCAAATCTGTACTTTCTTGTTAGTCTCCGGTTGTCAAGATCAACGGCGAGGAATTGAATAGAATCTTGTCCTGGCAAAGTCGCCGTCGGTTGTTTTACTTCGCCATTTCGTTTGATGCCTATGAACATGTCGTAGTATTCTCTCATGTAGTACTTGAAAGAAGCAATGGACATAAACAGGTTCTCCTCGTGGTTTTGATAAAACAGACAGTCACTCGCTGCATCCGCCTATGGGGAAAAAGAGGATGAGGGAGAAAGGAAAAAAAAAGTTATAAGTGATAAGAGAGTGTTCATAAGGAAGGGTAAGGCACTCAAGATATTGCTGGCGTCAATGTTGATGAGTTTTGAAATGGGGCAATATCCTGCCTAAAAAACAAAAATCAAACCGTGTCGTAATCCAATCAGAGCGTGAGGAGGCCGGAATATTTCGAGTATCCACTGGCACTTTTCCTCAGTTCTCCCCGCGGCGATAGTCAAAGTGTCCCACGCACTTTGCCTGCCGCCGTCCAAATGTCTTTGAAGAAAAGAAACGTGAAAAAGTATCACTATCCAGTTAAGGTCATGGTTTGGCTCAATGTCGCGGTGATATTTATATTTCAGCATTCCCCTTGAAAAAGTGGGAGGTGGCACTTTTACGATTTAGCTCAGTGAACCACTGTGAGATTTGCAAGAAAACATAATGGATTCTTGCAGGAGAAACCATGCAAGATGGCAGACGGTTAAATTTCAGGTAAGGGTATTTGCGTTCAAAGATTCCGAACTAGCAAAAAGTATATAAAAGAGAATCCTCTGTCAAATTTACTCACCCGTGTATATAGTATTCCTTCGGAATTAACTGCCAGAAATTTCCCTGTTTCGATGCTTCTCACTCTCACAATGCTCGTACCAAGGGACTGTAGCTCGAACTTAACTGCAAAAAAACGACCTTCATGTGAGTTGGGTGATCAGTACTCTCTGATTCGGTAAAATTATATGAATTAATGACACATAAGCCTAGTCCAACGAGTTCATGAAGTTTTTACATGACGTGCGCATGCAAGTAAATACGTCATGACATTTAAAAGCAGATTTCTCTTAGTTCATTATACGAATGACATAAACAAAAACTGAATAGAGTGATTTTCAGTCCAGGACCGAGTTGTTCGAAGCAGAGTTAGCGCTTATCCTGGGTTTAATGCGACAAAACGTTACAGGTTGCCAAGGTGTTTCACGTCGGGTTTAATGTAACCTTTCATGAAACATCTCGGCTTAGGCATTGCGGTATTGTTGTAAACAACAATTGTACTGCTGTAACCAACGGTTTCAAACTGTGTTCTTTAATATCTGTTCATACACATATGCTCGTTCGAAATCTATAGCAAAAATACAGCAATTATGATGGATGAGTAAGGATTCTACTAAATTACAATTCCATAGAAAGGAAATATTTAGTCGATGATTGTCTCCAACGTTCGTTGTGTCTCATACACTATCAATTAGTGATTGTTCAATTATAGCTGATTAACGATTGTTGCGTTTTCACGCGTAATTAATTAATCTAGAGTGAAACAGGCATGCGTTTCTCGAAGTAGTAGGTGCCACAATTTTTCCTGTATCTTCAAAATGAAGACATTTGAAGAAACGAAACTTGGCAATTATTTTGCTTTTTCTCACCTTGAAGGAGTGTTAAAGGCCAGCTTTCGGGACTTTCGAGAAAAGGGCCCCAGATGAGTTCATTAATTCTGAGGCAATTTCGCATTTGCATTGGTTGTACCACTTCTACGTTTAGTGATTGGTCAGAAAAATTTTCCGCCCAGCCTCTTTCACATTCAATCAGAAGTAAAACAAAATATGTTCTCACACGTCAGCTTTCCTGCTCGTAATGTTGGCAACACCAGTTTTATTTGCTGGTTGCTATGAAGTGTGACTGCTATATAGAAATAGCGATAACGCAAAACTGAACTACAAGGAAACGTTTCTCTGGCTAGATTTTCGCAGCTCCATTGTGACTCGAATGTTGTGACAATTGCCGCCCCTTATTTCTACACTATTTTTAAAAAATCTTGTCAGAAAATCTTCATAGTTGTGTGATATCTTTATAATCGAGTTCATGGTGGTAACTGTATTGCCTTGAGTATCAACTGAGGAATTTCCGAATTGCCATACTCCTTGACACTTTTTTATGTCAGCGAAACTTCTTCCAACGCTTTTTTAAATTGCGGTTTTCCTGGTTCCCTGTAAGACATTCCGTTTCTTACAGATTTAAGATCTTCTATTAGTCTAGACCGCAGCGGTACTGCCGTCCAAACATGAAGTCTTTGGAAACCACTTGAATTCCTGCGCTCCAGGTTTTTCGGGATTTAACCTCAATTGCACAGTTACATGACTTTCCTGTTTTTAATATCAAGTTGAGGCGGATATGCCTGCTTAATTATTCGGATCATAAAAAAAACCGTAATTTTCTTTTATCCGTATCTCAAATTGTGTAGGTTCTCAAATTTAGCAACTTGGCAGCTCAACCGGCCAAAGGCCAGCAGTGGCGGGCAATTTGGGAGCCAGTTTGTGTCAGCAACTTATTCGTTAAGTGCGGATAATAGTAGCCGGTGCTTATTATCACGTTGGATCATACGACATTGTCAAGCTCGCTGACCCGTGGGGGTTTTTGTATCAAGAAGTTAGATGTATAAACAACCTAGCTCATCCGGAGGTCTTGTAGCTCAACGGTTAGAGCATCCAACATGTGTTACGAAGGTCGTTGGTTCGATTCCCGCTTGGGTCTCTGTTTTCCTTTTCAGTTGTCCCTGCGCCCGTTGCCAAGCCACTAGCATATGATCTTTCTGAAGGGTACACTACACCATTACCCGTCGATCAATAGCCTGTGTATTTGTTGGACCTTTCTGGTCGTCATTCTATTTTACTGAAAAGAAAAGCTTCTCTAATACAACTAAGTGGTTGCGGCTTGTTCCTGTCGGACGAAGGTTTGGTAAGAAGAGATGCTTCCTTTCGATAATCAGGTTTGTAGCTACAACAACTGCAAATGCAGTTTGTGACACTGAAATGTGAAAAAACAACTGCCAAACTCTTGCTGCAATGTGAGTGATTACTTTTTACAACCTGCAAAGGTGCACACCAAAATTATTGGGATAATTGAACGCCTTGAATAGTTTCATGCATTCTTTGTTTTCCTTCATTCCTTTCTTTTTTTTTTCTTTTGTTTTTTTTTTGTATCTGCTTGTGTCTTCTGCTTATGTTAACAGCAGACCTTGAAACTTGGAAAAAACTGAAAAAGGACTGAAGTGGGACTAGGATGGGATAATTGAGTCACATAAAGTGGGCCGCCATCAAATATAATTCAGTAGCTAGCGAAGCGACAGTTGATTTAAGACTGCAATACTTTATAAAGTGGATAAATCAGACCCACTTAAGCGTAATTTTTCCGGAAATGCTGTTCAAAGCCAGTTATTGAAA